>CM064522.1:6638904-6643818 GCA_032716605.1 Paralithodes platypus | reverse complement strand
TGGTGGAGGAGGGGAACGAAGGCCCCACCCTTGAGCAACTTTTAGTACGCGTGAGTGTACCTCCTCATAATGACGATAATTACACGATGACTGGCGCCTTTACAGTAGCCTCTACTTATATCTATTTAACTATGTCATGTCTGCAGAGTCTCTGGATAATGTTCAATTGCTTATTAATAGCGTTATTAGTACAAGGTAGGGATTATTACGAATTAATGAGGACCAAGGACAAGATAGTCAATATAATGTCTTTGTGGGGACCCTCCCCTCTCATTGTCTTTTGTGATCGTGCTGCCATCTCTCGAACGCGCGGCTCACTATTTACAGATTTGTGGCGTCTTCTTTCGTGTCTAGGGTATATGTAGTCTATGCTCTAACCATTACACCATCAAGACATATATAAGAAATAAATCAGGTATGTTCGTAGCCCCCTGATCCCTGGAGGTAATATCTGAACTATATAAAATCCTCTCACTGCAGCCAGATTTGAACCAATGTAGATGTCGATTTCAAGGGATTATTTGTTAATGCCATGCTAGAATTCTCGCAACAACATGCCATAATTTGCATGCTGATAGTTGGTTATGTTACTCAAGCAGGTAATGGACAAGTTGACAAAATGGTTAAAAAACACTGGTAACTTGAAACCATATATTTCCCCAAAGTGACTAGAATATGCTTAGGCCTATGCTTTGGCTATGTTAAGGGGAGATTTCCACTTGAGGGATTTTTTTACTGAACTCCTTTCTCATTCAGGTTTAGCCCCATTGATTTTGAGATTTTTAAGACGGTTCGCCCCATTAGTTTGGCGATTTTTAGGAACTTTCGCCCCATTTCTGTCAAATTTAAGATCTTTCGTGTCATTTAGGAGTCAATTATTTCCTGGCGAGCGATAGCGAGCCTGTAATTTAAGAGGAACCGGCCTTCGGCCGGGAAATTTTTCTACCGAAAAATGTACAAATTTAGCGTGAAAGAGGGTCTAGAGGGTGTAATTTTAAGCTTGATGGAAGTCTAGGGAACAAACTAGAAAGTGATCCATGAAATTAGCTTGGGCTTCAACATCTTATGTTCAGTACTCGTATTGAAATACTCCTAAGCAGAAATATGACTGACCGCTAACATCTCCCTCTGGAGATTAAGTACCGGTATTTAATTATTTGTGAAGTTATTTTGTATTTATTAATTGTATTGATAATTGAATGATTGATTGAATTTACTAATTGATTGATTGATTGAAATTTGTATGGACTTATTGATTGATTGAAATTTGTATGGACTTATTGCAATGGGAAGTAATAATGAGGGTTTTCTTTGCTATGATATAACCCTCTGCTAAATTATTTAACTCACATGAATCTAAGAACTTCTTTAATGAAGTTGTCAGTCTGTGGATTGGGCTTCCCCGCGATGCTACAGACAAGCACCTTGCCCGAAACCCACGGATGACTGAATTTGTAAATGAATATATTATGTCCTTTTTATTCTATTAACCTAATTGAATTCACACTTTATCATATCATCTCTGAGAAACTGTTGGGTGCTTAAAACCCCAATATCTTAGAGAGCAAGTAGCCTCGAGGGATCGTAAGACCTGTTATTGCTTGATTTCCTTTTTACTCCTTTGCTGGTCTGTGTGAACGATGGAATAGGGCGCCCTATATCAGCGCTAAGCTAAGACTTATATTTATATATTTTAAAGACTTCCGTTTACGTATTGTGAAAAACCTGTTATCCTCCGGTAAATTGTGGGGGTGAGTGAGTGAGTTAAGTGAGAACAAAATAATTAATTAAATGCGATAGCTGCATGCTTTTCATAATACGTGTGGGACTTGCCTGTTGTTACTCTCATCCCCCTTCCCTCTGGACAGTAACCCGAAACAGCTTCCCATCTGAGAACACAAAGCCAAGGAGCTGGTAATTATAAGTAGCTTTATAATGGACTTAAGGGGAGATTTCCACTTGAGGGACTTTTTTCTTGACCCCTTTCTCCCTCATGTCTAGCCCCATTGCTTTTGAGATTGTAAGACGTTTGCCCCATTAGTTTGGTGATTTTAAGAATTTCCGCCCCATTCTGTCAATTTTAAGACCTTTCGTGCCATTTAGGTGTCTATTTTATCCTGGCGAGCGATAGCGAGCCTGTAATTTAAGAGTAACCGGCCTTCGGCCGGGAAATTTTTCTACCGAAAAATGTACAAATTTATCTTGAAAGGGGGTCAAGGGGGTGACATTTTAAGATTGCTGGAGGAGTAGGAAACAAACTAAAAACCTCCCCTTAAACGATCCTGCAAGTGGATCTCTAAGAATATTGGAACACAAGTCAGTAGGTATTGCAAGCTACCCTCCAAAACATAAACCTTAACCCCTTGAGCATTCTGACGCACCTTGACAGTTAATTCTGCCTATTATTTTGCGAATTTATACAACTTAGGAAGTATCTGTGGGCATCAAAAGGGTGAATGCTACCACATAATAACCCTTTGACTTCCATACGCCCTTCCTAATCTGAATAAAATCATCTAATACTAGCCACAATAAACTGTCAAACGCGTCATGATCCTCAAAGGGTTAAAGCCAGGATAGGTATCAGTCTCCGGATATGCCAAAGGAAAGGTAACTTATGCTAAGTTTTATTGCATGACACTAACTAGAAAATTCACTAATAATCTAATATAAAAGCAGAATGGTGTGAACAAGAACAATAACTACTTACCACTCACTTCTTAACTTGGGGAAAAAAAAAAAAAAAGAGAGAGAGAGAGAGAGAGAGAGAGAGAGAGAGAGAGAGAGAGAGAGAGAGAGAGAGAGAGGAAGAAGAAGAGCAATTTACCGAATGATGATGATTGTAACTATACAGTAATACTAAATCTTTTTTATTTTCTTACTATAAATTAATATATCTTGACACAGTTACGGTCGGGTACTTATGGTTCAGTCAAAGTCCATAGTTCACTGGCCGGATGAAGCTATTTGCGCAACGTGGTCGATAAAGTGTTTCCCCTCCTTACATGGTGTATATCCCTTACAGTACCGGTGACGTCATTTTCATTATATTCTGGCAAGTATTAGACGATTTTATGCAGCTTAGGGGGGGGGGGGGTTGTCTACTGATGAAAAGGCTACAGACCATCGCAATTAATCCTTTTAGCTACCCTATATCCTTCCTAAGCTTCATCAAATCGTCTTAATGTGCCTGAAATGCAACATAAAAGACTAAACAAAATACTATAAACAAAATACTATAAACAAAATACTATAAACAAAATATTATAAACAAAAAGACTATTATATGTATGAACAACTAAAGAGAGGCAGCATTGGAACACCGCGGCGGTCACACGATCTACACCTACAGTAGATGGGAGATAACAAACAACTCTGGTCCCAGGCTCCTTAGGGGGGGTCACCGGCTTGTTTTTATCTGTCTCTCCTTTTCTCTCTGTCCCTGGCTTGTATCCATTCGGCCCCATTCAGCCAACTGTTTTAAGACGTTTATCCCCATCCAGGTGTCGACTTCTTCCTGGCGAGCGATAGCGAGCCAGCATTGTATGGAGAAGTCCGGCTTCGCCGGAGACATTTTTCTATCGAAAAATGTACACATTTAGCTTGCTGTCAAAACAAAAATATATATATGCTGGCTTGCTACCGCTCGCCAGGAAAATATTGACACCTGGATGGGGGTAAACGTCTTAAAACAGTAGGCTGAAGGGGGCCGAATGGATACAAGCCAAAGAGAGAGGGAGAGAAAGATAAAAAAACGCGAGGTGGGCTATAAATGAAGAAGCGGATGCGAGTCATGTCACCGTAAAAGTTTTTTCCAGAAAGTTTCGCGCGCACGGTAGACATTTGTTTACGTCACGATTATACCGTTCCCACCTCATTAAGCCGCTGTCACACGAGCGATTTTTCCGTCAATTTTTACGGGCAATTGTTGTGTGGTACCTTCAAAATATAAGTTACTTCAGAATTAAACCGCCTAACATAACTATCTTCGTGGTGCAATGCATAAGTGTGTTGATTTTCGGTGTGAGCGTCCTGGGTTCGAATCCCAGGTTTAGTTTCCGATTCCAATGTGAAAGAGTCTCAATATATTAAGAGAACAAACTTGCTCATCGACAATTGCCGGAAAAAGCGCTCGTGTGACACTGGCTTTAGGGGGGGTGACCTGTTTTTGTTCTGTCCCTTTCTATCTTTCTCTGGCTTTTATCCATTTGGCCCCATTCAGCCTACTGTTTTAAGACGTTTATCCCCATCCAGGTGTCAATTTTTTACTGGTGAGCGGTAGCGAGCCAGCATATTTTTTATTTTTGTTTGACAGCAGGCTAAATTTGTAAATTTTTCGATAGAAAAATTTCTCCGGCGAAGCCGGATTTCTTCATATAATACTGGCTCGCTAGCGCTCGCCAGGAAAAAATCGACACCTAGATGGGGATAAACGTCTTAAAATAGTTGGCTGAATGAGGCCGAATGGATACAAGCCAGAGAAAGAGAGAAAAGGACAGAACTAACAAAAAGCAGGTCACCCCCCTTTAGTCTAGTCATGCGGGAGACTCATCATTCCGGGAAGCCTGAAACTGCACGGCGACCTGAGTCAATACCAAGTGTTTGCGTCTGTCCATCACGTATCCGACGGCCCGATGAAAGGAAAAAAAATAATTATGTCCGAAGTTTTATGGCGATGAAATGAAAAGAAAATCTGTCCGAAGTTTTATGGGAAAAAACTTGCTCATCGAAAAATTTATGGAGATGAAATTAAAATAAATCTGTCTGGAGTTTTGTTTTATGGCGATGAAATGAAAAGAAATCTGTCCGGAATTGTATGGCATGTGAGGTGGATGGTCAAGGTTATAGTGGCCCGTTGCCGTCTATAGGAGTTTTGTTGATGTATGGGACGACAACTTCTTTACGGTATTGAGT
>CM064522.1:6591404-6633904 GCA_032716605.1 Paralithodes platypus | reverse complement strand
AATTTCTTAAGCACTGGCATTACTCTTGTCATAATCTACTCTCAGATCGCCAGTATGGCTTCCTCAGGGGTCGCTCTACTGGTGATCTTCTTTCATATCTTACTAACTCTTGGTCATCCTCCTTTTGGGACTTCGGTGAGACCTTTTCTATTGTGCTAGACATATCGAAGGCCTTCGATAGACTCTGGCACAAATTTTTAATTTCTAAACTACCCTCCTTTGGTTTCTACCCCTCCATCTGTGCCTTTGTCTCTAATTTCCTTTTCAGACGTTCCATAGCTGCGGTTGTGGATGGCCATCGCTCACTTCCTCATCCTATCAACTCCGGTGTTCCTCAGGGCTCTGTCCTATCCCCTATTCTCTTTCTAATTTTCATAAATTATTTTCTCAACTGTACCTCCAGTCCTATCCATTCATACGCAGACAACTCTACCTTACACTACTCAATTAGTTTCCCAGAACGCCCCAGCCAGCAATCCCTCAAAGACAAACGTAATGAAGCTATACAACACTGATTGTCTGATCTAGCTGCTATTTCCAATTGAGGCAGAGAAAACTTTGTTGCCTTTAATGCTTCCAAAACCCAATTTCTCCATCTATCTCCCGGAACTCCCAGCGGACTATCTCTTATTCTTCAACACTACAAAAAACAGTCTTTTATCTTCTCTCATTATTCTTGGTGTGTGTCTTTCTTCTGCTCAGCTTCTTGCTCTTTTGCGGGGCACAGTGCGTCCTTGTATTGAGTATTGTTCACATGTGTGGGGAGGATCATCTCACACCGCACTCCTAGACAAAGTAGAAAGGAAGGCCTTTCGTATCATTAATTCCCACCCACTCATCAACTCTCTGTAAACTCTCTCTCTTCGCCGCAATGTTGCATCTCTCTCGCTATTCTATTGCTACTGCAATAATCAGTGCTCCGCAGAGCTCTCCCAGTGTATACCACTTCATCTACGTACGGTACGTGGTACCCGTCTTGCAACACAATCCCATCCTTACTCTGTGCAACTCTCCAACCCAAGAGTGAAACGGTACTCTCAGACTTTCTTCTATTCAACAGCTGAGCTTTGGAACTCTCTCCCAAAATCAGTCTTTCCCTCCTATGACTTAAATTGCTTCAAACTCCGTGTCCAGGCATTTTGGCACGAACGTCCCTTGATTTTGGCCCTGTCACTCTTTCAACTATGGGGGAGGCACTCACTGCGGGAGTTCTGCCTTTTGTCTCCCTCACTCACATAGATTTTTTTTTTTTTTTTTTTATATACCGGTATATATACAGTATATATAAACACCAACCACACCACTTTAAATCCAGAACTCCAGAAAAACCCAAGCCACACCAAGCAAAGCGCCCTCCCCTTCCTGCTAAAAAAGACCGAGTACGCAATACAAATAAACCGAGTACGCAATACAAATAAACCGAGTACGCAATACAAATAAACCTAGTACGCAATACAAATAAACCGAGTACGCAATACAAATAAACCGAGTACGCAATACAAATAAACCGAGTACGCAATACAAATAAACCGAGTACGCAATACAAATAAACCGCTGAATAAGGACCTCGGGGCGCACAGGAAATGAAGTTACCGGTAACACACACGCTCTAGGTATGTAGGTAACGCGATACTTTCCCACTCGGGGGGAAGGTCCTGGGGCACTGTGACGCTAGGGTGTAGTAATTATAGTAATTATGATAATTATAGCAATTATAATAATTAATGATAAATACCGGTAGTAATAATTATATAGGTCATTGTGCGCCGTGACGTCAGGGTGTGTGTGTGTGTGTGTGTGTGTGTGTGTGTGTGTGTGTGTGTGTGTGTGTGTGTGTGGAAGAGAGAGAGTGTGTGTGTCTCTGTTTTACCCCTCTCCCCTCACACACACTCTCACTCTCTCTTTCTCTCTCTCACACACACACACACACACACACACACAGAGCCAGTTTTTGTCTCCTTATGTTGTACCCTATGTAACCCACGCCTCGTACCTTTGACCCACACCATATCCTCATCTACCCACACCATTCCTGCCTCGCCCTCCCCTGTATATATAAGGCTATTAACACCTTCTGTACCGGTGACGTCTCTTGCATTTGATTTCAACTACATTTAGACAATTGTATGTAGCTTAGGAAGGATGTAGAGGAGCTGAAATGATTAGTCGATTAACTATCTCAATCCACCCTTCTTTCCTAAGATACGTAAAATCGTCTAATCTATTGTTATTAATTTCACCACACCCCCAAACACCTCCAATGAAATTAATGAAAGCATATAATTTGTGATCCACCGGGATTCGAACCTGGGTTATCACACACAGATTTGTAGACACCTTAACCATGATTACACCAACAAGACGTATATCTCTTATAGTTAATACAAGAGACGAGATCAAGTACAAAAGAGTATCAGTATAAATTATAACCTTCACCAGTGACTTAAGGGGAGGTATTTAGTTTGTTCCCTAGACCTCCATCAAGCTTAAAATTACACCCCCTTGAGCCCCTTTCAAGATAAATTTGTAAATTTTTCGGTAGAAAAATTTCCCGGCTGAAGGCCGGTTCCTCTTTAAATTACAGGTTCGCTATCGCTCGCCAGGATAAAATCGACACCTGAATTGCACAAAAGGTCTTAATATGGGGTGAAAGTTCTTAAAATCGCTAAACTAATGGGGCAAAAGTTTTATAATATCAAAAGCAATGGGGCTAAACATGAGGGAGAAAGGGGTCAAGAAAAAAATCCCTCAAGTGGAGATCTCCCCTTAATGTGTATACTGCACAGTAGAAAGAGAGAGAGAGAAACAAGTATATATTCCTAGTTCCCTCGTGGATCCTCGCCCGTGCTAGGCTCATATATGTACAAAGGAGTACAAAGGAAATCAAGCAACAACAGGTCTAGTGACCCTTCTAGGCTGCTTGTCCTCCAAAACACTGAGGATCAAGTGTCCAAACAGTGGTTTAGAGTAGGTAAGGGAACATTGGAAAGGGAACTACTGCCCTGGAACTAATGTCCGTGGCAGGATTAGGAAGTTAGTAGGGGACAGATGGGTTAGTAACTGAGGGGAGGATAAAATAAAGTTATTCATTTACAAACGCAGTCAGTCGCGGGTTTGATGCGAGATATTTGTCTAGGCGAAGTTTAAATGAATCAACGGTGCTGCAGTCTATAACATCTCGGGGAAGCCCATTCCATAAGTTGACAACTCGATTGAAGAAGAAATTTTTAGCTTCGTGTGAGTTAAAAGATTTACCAATAATTTTGCACCCGTTTCCCCGCGTGTAATTAGATTGGCCGATAGTGAAGTACTTACTACAGTTCATATTGTCGATGCCAATATATAACCATTGTTCTAGCATAAATAAGTAGTGTTGTCCTACCTATTGAATTATTAATTAAAGTTGTTAACGAGATGTGTTCAGTGTTATATTATACCCGTTACTCCTTCTGTGCATGTGTTGTATGATTTTGACTTCTCCAGTCGAGTAGAACATACCAAATACCAATGCAAACCCGGTAAAAACCCTGGCATAACAACATTAAAACACAAAAATAACACACACACACACACACAAAACAAAATACAAATTCACACACATCTATGTTGTAGTTAATCCAATACCTTTTTTATCGCGGCTAAGAACTAATGTATTACGTGTAACTCCTTCTGTATCGGCGAAGTCTTTTTAATTTTATTCTAGCTATATTTAGACGACTTGTTTGCAATATAAGAAGGATCTGTGGTTGTAAAAAGGGTTAAGTGAAGTAGTTCATACGACAAGGGCTTAAAACTACTTGGATTAACTCACCCAGTGCATAATATGTGTCTGTATTTTGGCTAACACAACTCGTAATAAATTAAGTGAAGGATATGCCTCAGGAAGTCGAACCCTTTAATATGGGGCTAGTAATAGTAGGCTAGCCATTATACACACACACACACACACACATACACAAACCACACACACACACTCACATACACAAACCACACACACACACTCACACATACACAAACCACACACACACACACACACACACACACACATACACATAACGTCACGGCGCCCCAGGACCTTCCCCTTTAGTAGGAAAGTATCACGTTACCTGGATACCTGGAGCGTGTGGGTTACCTTCATTTCCTGTGTGCCCATAGGTCCTTACTCAGCTGTTTTTTCTTTTTCTTTTTTGCACTTGTTATTTTTAGCAGGGAGTGGGGGCGTTTTTAGCAGGGGGTGGGGGCGTTTTTGCTTACTTCGTATACTCCTTAGAGGGGAGATGGGTCGTTTTTATGGTCTCCCTTCTTCCTCATGTTTAGCCCCATTAGTTTTCAGATTCTATGACGCTCGGCTCATTGGTTTGGCGATATTAAGACCTTTCACCCCATTTCTTTGCCAATATTAAGACTTTTCATGTCATTTAGGCGTCGAGGTTTTCCTGACGAGCGATAGCGAGCCTTTAATTTAGGAGGAACCGTCCTTCGGCCGGGACATTTTCTATCGAAAAATGTACAAATTTATCTTGAAGGAGAGTCTTGGGCGGTTGTTGTTTTTATAAGAAAGTAAAACAAATATACTGTATATATAATTCATATTTTTTCACCAACCAACTTTACTTCTAAACTCAATTACTGAAATCAACAAATACATGTGGCACTCCAAGGACTCGAACCTAGGAATACTCACACCGAAATTCCGCGCATTTATGCATTACGCTATCAAGACAGTTAACCAATATTATAAATGAGCAAATAAATACGCCCATCCCCCCTTAACCCCTTCTTAAACTATTATAATTATCCACTAATATGGTACCGGTTGAGCTGGGCTAATCTAAAGGACTTACTATGTTGACTCATCTTTCATAATTCAGATTGTAATATTAGATACCCAGGTGTGTTATCTTATCTACAGTCTGCTAAATCTACCGTACACACACACATATATACCCACACGCACACACACACACACACACACACACACACACACACACACACACACACACACACACACACACACACACACGTACTTGCACGCACACACATACACATACACTCTCTCTCTCTCTCTCTCTCTCTCTCTCTCTCTCTCTCTCTCTCTCTCTCTCTCTCTCTCTCTCTCTCTCTCTCTCACACACACACTCACACACACACACAGTATAGTACACTCATACTCACACAGAGATAGACAGAGAGTTCACATATATATTTCAATCATGTACTTAAGGGAGGTATTTACTTTCTTCCCTAGACCTCCATCAAGCTTAAAATTACACCCCCTAGACCCCCTTTCAAGATAAATTTGTACATTTTTCGGTAGAAAAATTTCCCGGCTGAAAGCCGGTTCCTCTTAAATTACAGGCTCGCCATCGCTCGCCAGGATAAAATCGATCCCTAAATGGCACGAAAGGTCTTGGAAATGGGGCGAAAGTTCTTAAAATCGTCAAAATAATGGGGCGAACGTTTTAAAACTAGAAAAGCAATGGGGCTAAACATGAGGGAGAAAGAAGTCAAGACAAAAAATCCCTCAAGTAGAAATCTCCCCTTAACCTGTTCAGTACCGGTGCCGTTCTTGCCATTGTAGGCTGGCTACTAATAAACAATTGTATCCAGCTTAGGAAGAGCCTCCAGCAATTAACAGGCATCGAACTATTTCAATTAAGGTCTCCTAGTACCACAGGTCCTACTTAAAGGGAGATTTCCACTTGAGGGATTTTTTTCTGGACTCCTTTCTCCCTCATGTTTAGCCCCATTGCTTTTCTAATTTTAAGACGTTCGCCGCATTATTTTGACGATTTTAAGAACCTTCGACCCATTTCTGTCAATTTTAAGACCTTTCGTGCCATTTAGGTGTCGATTTTATCCTGGCGAGCGATAGCGAGCCTGTAATTTAAGAAGAACCGGCTTTCAGCCGGGACATTTTTCTACCGAAAAATTTACAAATTTATCTTGAAAGGGGCTCAAAGGGGTGTAATCTTAAGCTTGATGGATATCTAGAGACCAAACTAAAAACCTCCCCTTAACCTTAACAAAATCGTCAAAATAGAGTTAGAATAGAAACTAAAAGACGTCGACGGTGCAGAAGGGGTTAAATACCTGATATAAACTATGAACATTAAGACCATTAGCCGATACATCATCATAACAATAGACTATTTCATAAGACCATTAGCCGATACATCATCATAACAATAGACTATTTCATAAGACCATTAGCCGATACATCATCATAACAATAGACTATTTCATAAGACCATTACTTATGCCAGCATATACACGTATTAAGGGAGCCCACCTCGCTTTTTTTTCTCTTTCTCTCCCTCTCTCTTTGGCTTGGATCCATTCGGTTCCCATTCAGCCTACTGTTTTAAGACGTTTACCCACATCCAGGTGTCAATATTTTCCTGGCGAGCGGTAGCGAGCCAGCATATATATATTTTTTTGTTTTGACAGCAAGCTAAATGTGCAAATTTTTCGATAGAAAAATGTCTGCGGCGAAGCCAGATTGCTCCATACAATGCTGGCTCGCTATCGCTCGCCAGGAAGAAATCGACACCTGGAAGGGGATAAGCGTTTTAAAACAGTTGGCTGAATGGGGCCGAATGGATACAAGCCAGGGAAAGAGAGAAAAGGAGAGAAAGATAAATAAAGCCGGTGACCCCCCCTTAAACCCGTACCTACACAGTGACATACAAGCAAGGTGTCAAACGAAAACCAATTATGTTTATTTTTTGTATAATTATATATGTAAAAGATATAATAATTGTTTATAGTTCGAATTATGTCTTTGGAAGTGAACAAAAATGCTAAAAATAAATGTAATTTCATGATAATTTTCTTTTATTGCTTCTCATATTTATTCAAGTCTTCAAACAAAATTGCTCCTGTTTGACGCCTTCCATACAATCAGACAGACAGACAGACAGACAGACACCCAGCCATGAGATACTAGGGTCAGAAGAGACGTACCGGTAGATAGACAGACAGACAGACATGAGATACTAGAGGCACAGGGGAGATAGACAATCAAACAACTCTCAAACCCAGGATGCTGCCACTTATACCAGAGAGAGAGAGAGAGAGAGAGAGAGAGAGAGAGAGAGAGAGAGAGAGAGAGAGAGAGAGAGAGAGAGAGAGAGAGACAGAGAGAGAGAGAGGATAAGAAAAATAACGACACAAAAATATACAAAAGTATGTTACCACCTGTCAAGATAGGCTAAACAAATCAGAGGTCACACTTAATTAATTCACCAATAATCATCAATAATCACCAATAATCATCAATAAACTAACGAAGCAAATGTACGCATGAATAGACAAATGTACGCATGAATAGACAAATGTACGCACGAATAGATAAATCACGAACCATACCAATTGAACGACAGCTAATCATGGGAACAAAAAACCCCAGAAAGACAACATCCGAACAAATACAACAGATCTACAGTAGTTTATGGGAAACCTATTGAGATGATGACAGGATGCTCTATGGTAATTATTACGTGATCGTCAAATATATAATATAAGTCATATTTTTCTGAGGAACGCATTGACTAACCTCCTAACCTTTATAACTGTGCATGCAAGTGTGATGATTTAAGGGGGATGGGCCGGTTTTCTGGACCACTTTCTCCCTCATGTTTAGCCCCATTAGTTTTCAGATGTTAAGTTGTTTGCCCCATTAGTTAGTCGATTTTAAGACCTTTCACCCCATTTCTTCGTCAATATTGAGACCTTTCGTGCTATTTAGGTGTCGATTTTTTCCCTGGCGAACGATAGTGAGCCTGTAATGTTGGAAGAACCGGCTTTCATTTTTCTACCGAAAAATGTACCAATTAATCCAGAAGGGGGATCTAATGGATGTTTTTTTTTTAATTTGATGGAGGTCTAGGGAGGAAACTAGAAAAATAATGAATACATGCAAAAATCGGCCAAAAAGTGAACCATCCCCCCTTTAAAAGCTCTGAAATATAAGTTATATTATTTTAATGTGTGTGTGTGTGTGTGTGTGTGTGTGTGTGTGTGTGTGTGTGTGTGTGTGTGTGTGTGTGTGTGTGTGTGTGTGGCAGGAGAACACATACCCTACCGAAGTCTTGCTAAGTGAATTGGCAAACGGTGCTAAATTCTGGGGTCCTTCTTCAGTTTATTATAATGACCTAGCGGCAGCTGAAACAATACTTAAAAGGCCATTATCTTTAAGGGGAGGTGTTTAGTTTGGTCCCTAGATATCCATCAAGCTTAAGATTACACCCCCTTGAGCCCCTTTCAAGATAAATTTGTAAATTTTTCGGTAGAAAAATGTCCCGGCTGAAAGCCGGTTCCTCTTAAATTACAGGCTCGCTATCGCTCGCCAGGATAAAATCAACACCTAAATGGCACGAAAGTTCTTAAAATTGACAGAAATGGGTCGAAAGTTCTTAAAATCGTCAAAATAATGGGGCGAACGTCTTAAAATTAGAAAAGCAATGGGGCTAAACATGAGGGAGAAAGGAGTCAAGAAAAAATCCCTCAAGTGGAAATCTCCCCTTAAAGTACTTATATGAATCGTTTGGCGGTAGCAGGCACATCAAAATCATTAGGGGGCCATATAATTTATTTAACCCGTTCAGTACCGGGGACTGTCCCTTTCATCCTATTCTGGCAACTATTAGACGATTTTATTAAGCTTAGGACGGACCTCTAGCCATAATAAGTCTTCAAACTATCTCAACCAACCCTTTTAACTTCCCAAGATCCTTCCTAAGCTGCATTATATCGTCTAAATACAGCTAGAATATAATATAAAACACGTCGCTGGTACTGAAAGGGTTAATAGTAATGTTTGTCAATATCTAGAATGATATGGAAACTAAAAATTGAAGGCTTTCTTAATGCTATTTTTTTTATTTTCTAAAGTAATATCTGTACTGTCGACTAGGAACAGTTATGCTGTTAAAATTGGCAGATAGTAGTGACTCTCTCTCTCTCTTTCTCTCTCTTTATCTATCTACATATATCTCTCTCTCTCTCTTTCTCTCTCGCTCTCGCTCTCTCTCTTCTAGGGCTGAATGATCTCTACAGGTCCCAGTGCTTGGCCTTTGTGCCTAAATGTTATCAATTCAATGCAATTATCTCTCTCTCTCTCTCTCTCTCTCTCTCTCTCTCTCCACACACACACACTCACACTCACACACACAGATATGGTTGATCTCTTATCAGTTATAGGCTTACCAATCATACCGTACTATCTATGACACTGTACTAAATACAGACCAGTTAGGCTTATTGTTTACACTACGGTAACACAAAGGTATGATAAGTGGGGCTATGGTAAGAGAGAGAGAGAGAGAGAGAGAGAGAGAGAGAGAGAGAGAGAGAGAGAGAGAGAGAGAGAGAGAGAGAGAGACTAGATAGATAGATAGATAGATAGTGTGTGTGTGTGTGTGTGTGTGTGTGTGTGTGTGTGTGTGTGTGTGTGTGTGTGTGTGTGTGTGTGTGTGTGTGTGTGTTAAGTTTACGAGTCATCATGTATTTCATAACATTTATATATGTTGAAAGTAGTATGATGATGACAGTTGTTCACCGTACACTCCCTTGATTGACAGGGTCAAGGCTTGTCTTTATTACAGGGACTTTACTGGACATTTGCTACGAATTGCTAGACCTGAGTTTTAAAACTCTTGGCACGGGGTGGGATCGGATTTCCGACCCTTTAATCGGCAGTCAAGAACAGAAATGGCGACGCAAACGTGTAAATAAGTATCAAACGCAATGGAACAATACAATACTCTATTAAAGCCCAGATGTTTCAGAACTTGGTTTTAAAGATTCAAAGAATCGATTTTGTGTAACCAGATATATGGTCGCCTTTGGACTTAAAATAATGACTGTTTCTTTTCAGCTGACGATAAATTTAATCCCTTAGCATCTAATTTATCGATACTTAATGAAAAAATATGAAACTAATTTGTGCCTGCATCATATTAAGACCAAGTTGTTGTTGTTGTTGCAGTTCCCCATGCTGTCGGGCCGAGCAGCCCCAATGTCCCGAGCAAGGCCAAGGCCATAACCGAGTGCACCCACAAAACCCTCCCTGCTTACTACTAATAAAGCCAAGGTGACCGAAGCCACTCCAAGGCGGGGAGCTGAAGAGGGTGCAGGAACGCCCGGGAAGCCAAAGCCACACCCAAGGCCCTGTGCCCCTTAGCAATTATGAAGGGAAAGTTGAGGGGCCAAGGAAAAATGTGACGCTTTGGCTCTCTACTGCCACCACGGAAGAGACGCCGACACTTGAGATCTAGAAAATATATAAATAAAATGAACATTCAGAGTAAGCTAAGGGTATGGCAGAGATCGCTCAGCTCTCACTCTGATAGACCAGCCCTGGGCCCCATCACTAAGTTTATATAATAAGCACCATTATTCACTACAAAAACTGAACATTTTTGATGGGAACTTTGCAATTTACCGTCAGTTGAAAAGAAGCGGAGTATAGTTGTGTATGGTACCTCATTTATGTAGATTTGAATATAACTTTCTTTTCAATAATGCATACGATATAAAATAACCACTATATAACCACTAAATAACCACTATATCTTAATAACATATCCACATTAAAACCTATAATTTGTTGTGAAACACTAACAATGCAATAGCCTACATTGTGTTCTTTATACAGATGCTAAATTAGAAATACTAATGTATTATGTATTCCATGTGTTGTAGCAAGAAGAATATCAGATAATTCTAGCCATTTCACAAGTGTAGTCAAAATTACGTAAAATACGGAATATAAAAGTGAATACGGTTGCGTAATTTAGCAAGCCGATTACGAGGAATTCGAAGTACGCGTGCTATCCTACATTATACCGTGAGCTATTAGGCTAGATTCATGTTAGCCAAGACCACCACCTGACTGGCTAGAGTGACTGATTAATGTTAGCCAAGACCACCACCTGACTGGCTAGAGTGACTGATTAAGGGGGGATGGGCTTCTTTATTGGCTCATTTTTGTATCTTTTTATTTTTAGTTTTATTGGTTTTCTCCCTAGATCTCCATCAAGCTTAAAAAACACCTCCAAAGACCCGCCTTCACGATAAATTTGTACAATTTTCGATAGAAAATTTCCCGGCCGAAAGCCGGTTTCTCTTAAAAGACAGGCTCGCTATCGCTCGCCAGGTAAAAATTGACACCTAAATGACACGAAAAATCTTAATATTGACAAATAAATGGGGCGAAAGGTCTTAAAATCGACAAACTAATGGGCTGAACGTCATAAATTCTGAAAACTAATGGGGCTAATCATGAGGAAGAAGAGGGACCAGACAAACTCCCCTTAACAGGTGAATGATAACGGTGAGCCTCTTATCTGGCGACCTGGGGGCCATTAACCGTTTAACCCAGTTCAGTCCGAGGAGATTTACTTGAGTTTCCCCTTTTTCGCTCCATTAGTTTGGATATTTTAATACTTTTCACCCTAATAGCTTGGCGATAATATGACGCTTCACCTCATTCAGTTGCCGATTTATTTCTGGGCGAGCGATATCTAGCCTTTAACTTAGAAGAAACCGGTTTTCGGCTGGCACGTTTGTCAGCCCAAAAGTGAACAACTATAGCTTGAAAGGGGTCTGGCCGTCTGGGTGAGCATTAAACTGAAGGCAGTCTGGAACAAGCAAAATCCTCTAATCTATTTTTTATTAATTTCACCACAACACCAAACACCTCCAATGAAGTTAACCCTCTCACGTTTTTGACGCAATTTTGAGTCTATTAGGGATACTTTAAAGCCTTTGTTACCATCAGGGGTATTTAGAAACCTTTAGTTTAGTTACTTAAACCTCTGCAGTTGTCTTTTATTTAGCTGTGGGCAGAAAACTAATTTTGAAGAGGTAATTATAAGAGTGAGATAACTCTATTTATTATTGCTAATCTGGCAACCTCTGCGTCATAAAAACGTGAAAGGGTTAATGAAAGCATATATGTGATCCATCAGGATTCGAACCCGGGTTATCACACATATTTCGCCTACGACTTATTATCCATTCTCGAATACTGGATATTAATCTAATCATGTTCATATTCTCACCGCACTATGGTAGCCTAATGTTTAAGTGAGAGGAAAGCATAACACGACAAAATATAATAGTAGCTCACAAGACGTCGGAGCAGTTAGTGTTACCACCACTGATAGGGCTAAGATACAGAGATGCTCGATACTTATCTCTCTCTTTCAGGGGACCAGGACGCGTATATTTCTATTTTGAGGCTATTATTAGACGATTCTATTTAGATGAGGAAGAGTACATGGAAGTCGAGGGGTTTATCAAGATTGTTTTTGCCATGCTTTTGTCATGTACAGTCAGTCGTCAGGATTAATTCGTTTCAGTTTCCCTGGACTCAGGCGTTAGTAGCACTGCACGATGGAGAGGTATCCCCTCCACCTCCTCTCCTTGTTGTTACCATACCCCCACCGAAACCCTCCCATTTTCTCTCCAACCCCAGAATTACACCCACCCTCCCTTCTCTCACTCTCACCCAGTTAAGGGCTACTTCTGGACCTCACCAATTGCATGTATTCCGAACACCTAATGAAGGAATGCAATGTATCATAGGCAGAGTCAAGTATTAGCTTTACTAAATTTGAAAGAAAGAAAGAAAGAAAGAGATAGATAGCGAGGGAGAGAGAGAGCGTGACCATTGACCCCTGAAAGGTTCATACCGATGTACTGATGGTTAAGTACTGTATTATACTCTAATATAGCTGCCCAACTAACCCACGTGAAGTTGTATTTCATTTTCATCGTTGTAATGGATCAGTCTGGGCTACGTAACAAGCTTGAGACAACGAGGACCGTCTGTGTCAATTCCACCATGAGTCTCTCCCATCAATGAACACACAAAGTAAACCATTCAAGTATTTTGAATTATTTATTTGTATACAACTATTAAATACTAATATCACTGCTTATTAGCACCGCATACAAGAACAAAACATTTGCTTAATCATATTCACCACAAATATCTCTGCTTCCAGACAGTTCACGACTCATTAAGTGTAAACAACCAGTTTGCCAATAAATGCTATGAATTATTGCCGAGAATGTGCCCCGTGAGTCGGCCATGTGACTCCATTACGCTAACTCAACACTCATCCACTTAACGGAGCTATCTACCCAATCATTAGGCCATATTGTTTTCCTAATTGGCCATAATGTAAAACTATTGTATATAAACGAGACACGAACTACCCTCGGGCAAGGTACTGGGGTTTTCGAAAAGAGGCTCCAGCCTTGAACATATTACTTGACATAAACAGGCGTAATAATCCTGAAGGGTTGATAACCAATATATATGCCCTATTTTAATTAACTACCCCTCGGGTACTCTTACGTTCATCTATCCATTAGGGAGGGTCTTATTTTAAAGTTCCCACGCCATCAACACTTACGCTCACCCATACATTAGGGAAGGACTTATTAATGTTGTCACCTTACCCTTAACACCTTGCCATAAGGCTACTCTATTTGATCAGTTATCTTGTTTTGTAACCAAGTTAACGGGGGCGTTCACTATGGCTATGTAGCAATATGGGTTGAAACATAGCAAAATGCGTTAAATACTCCCTGAGTAATGGCAAGCCGTAGGGTATCTACTCCACATAATACTATTGAAAGCTTCACGCCTATTCAAGCTTATTCTCTTGAGATAACTTCCAAGATAATTTGAATTCACACCTGTTAAGAATAATTACTAAATATCTATATAACGCCCATGTATTAAATACCAGATTAACTACAAGAGTTATAATATTGAACTGATCAATAATTCTTCTACTACAATACCACTCTGTATAACAGTTTCGTGTATAACCAAATAATCTCATTATACCTTATATATAATTATATAAGTGTGTATTTCTACCCCTCATACCTGGTATATCTATATCATTATACAGTTAACCTTACTAGTAACGGTAGTAATTATCAGCTTCAGGTTAGGTTTTGTTTAGTTCATATGTTTAATGTGCAGGGGATGGTGGTCGAGAGATGTGTGTGAAATACTTCATTCCTTCATTAGGTGTTCAGAATAAATTTAATCGGTGAGCTGGGTGAGAGCAAGAGAAGGGAGGGTGGGTGTAGTTCTGGGGTCGGAGAGAAAATGGGAGGGTTTAGGTGGGGGTATGGGAACAACAAGGAGAGGAGGTGGAGGGGATACCTCTCCACCGTGCAGTGCTACTAACAGGGAAAATGAAACGAATTAATCCTGACGACTGTTCATGCATAGATGAAATTGTGGTTTATACGGTAATTCCAGTTATGTCTTTGGAAGTGATAAAATAACCAAAAACTATAGACCTATTTCATGTTAATTGTCTTGTCTTCTTTCTCATATCCATTCATATCTTTAAACAAAATTGCTCCCGTTTGACACCAATGAATGTAGTGTGAACCATCGATTGGTCAGCCATTGTTCTCTATTATGTTGACGTATTTACTGTGATATAGCGAATATTCCATGTGTATTATGTTTAACATCGTTCTTAACACCAATAACCCCCAAATGAAATTAATATAAGCATGTGATTATCCCAGGATTCGAAGCTAGGATATCCCATACAGAACTTACACGCACTAACCATTATACCATCAAGACAGTTATAAGTACAGCACATGAATACTGATTATTATAAACAATCAACATCACAATCTAAATCACAGGAAACACAAATTGGAGAACGGCTTCCCCTCGTAGATGTTTTGTCTCAGGTCAGGTGAAGGTATTGAGGAATACGCCTTTACAACGGCACCTCGTATTTACATTCTATTTTCCGAAGAGTGTAGAGAGGGGAGAAGGGGGTATTGGAGAGAGAGGAAGCTGTTGGAGTGGCTTTATGTGTTGAAGAGTATCATGGTGAGGCAGAGAATGGTGGCTGGTGATAATATGGCTTACAGGAAAGGAGCGGGAAGGGGGTATTGGAGAGAGAGGAAGCTGTTGGAGTGGCTTTATGTGTTGAAGAGTATCATGGTGAGGCAGAGAATGGTGGCTGGTGATAATATGGCTTACAGGAAAGGAGCGGGAAGGGTTGGTCAGCTTCCATTTAAGGGGGGGGGATGCTTTTTCTCCCTCATGTTTAGCCCTATTAGCTTTGAGATTTTGTTTTGACACCCTGCACACACACACACACACACACTCTCACTCTCACTCTCACTCACACTCACTCTCACTCTCTCTCAATAATTCCGACCCTCTGCCACTACCTGGACGTACCGTTAGAGCCGTAGTAACCTTGAGCTCTCCCCACCTTTTCTAAATCTTCTAGTGTTAGCTCAAACAAAGAAGAGACAGCTTAGAAAGGATCTGTGGTACGGTAGTTAAAAGGGTTGATCGAGGTAGTTCGAAGCCTTATCATTGCTAGCGATCCTTCCTAAACTGAATATAATCGATTCGTAGTAGTAAGAATATAATACAAAAAAAATCGATGGTACAGAAAGGGTTAACTGAAAGAATAATACTTGTTAATTCTATACACGCTCTAGGAAGTTGTTAGGAGAATCAGAATGTATTATTATTATTTTTACTTTGAGGCTAATATATATTGTCGTACAAAAGTGAAAGTAAAATTTATGCTCGCAGACTAGATGTTTACGAAAATAACATTTAACCCGTTCAGTACCGTTGACTTCCTGTTACCTTCATTCTGGCTACTATTAGACGATTGTATTCAGTTTAAAAAGGGCCTCCAGCAATTAACAGGCTTCGAAAAATCTCATTTAACCATATTTACTACCACAGATCCTTCGTAAACTGCACACATCGTCCAAATATACCTTGAATAAAACTTAAACTACGTCGTCGTTACAGAAAGGGTTAACCCTCTGAGGATCGATGACGCACTTCTTTTCTGTTTCTGGCTATTAATAGACGCTTTTTATTCAGATTAGGAAGGGTATATGGAAGTCAGAGGGTTGATTGAGATAGTCTTTACCCTTTTAATACACACATATCCTCGTGTGATAGTGTAGAGGGTTAAAACTAACTCGAGAAACTCCTTCAGAACAAATATACTTTGATCTCCTTTAATCTGACTAACAGTAGACGATTTTATTGCGGGAAGAAATCGGCCTTCGGCCGGGACATGCGTGGGCATGTATTAATTTGAAGGTATTCTGGGAAGGCATTTTTTAACCTAAGGGACAAACTAATATACATTGCTTGAAAATGGTAAAAGTAATCAAAATCCTAACTAATAATTGACCAAAATATCATAATAACCCCAAGAGGTCGGAGCAGATAGAGTTAAACACAGAAAACGTGAAAACAAACACCGGTATTGAAGCTTAAATAAACGGCTTTGTTGACAAGTCCAACTCCATAACGTTTTGGCCTGTAAAGTCGTGGATAAGAATCTTGTCAGTACAATATTTGGAGTTCACATTGGAGGTAGTGTTAGTTAGTGTTAGTTTGTAGGTAGAGTTGGAGGTAGTGTTAGCTAGTGTTAGTTTGTAGGTAGTGTTAGTTTGGAGTTAGTGTTAGTTTGGAGGTAGTGTTAGTTAGTGGGTAGTGTTAGTTTGGAGGTAGTGTTAGTTAGGAGGTAGTGTTAGTTTGGAGGTAGTGTTAGTTAGTGGGTAGTGTTAGTTAGTGTTAGTTTGTAGGTAGAGTTGGAGGTAGTGTTAGTTTGTAGGTAGTGTTAGTTTGGAGTTAGTGTTAGTTTGGAGGTAGTGTTAGTTAGTGGGTAGTGTTAGTTAGTGGGTAGTGTTAGTTTGAAGGTAGTGTTAGTTTGGAGGTAGTGTTAGCTAGTGCTAGTTTGTAGGTAGTGTTAGTTTGGAGTTAGTGTTAGTTTGGAGGTAGTGTTAGTTAGTGGGTAGTGTTAGTTTGGAGGTAGTGTTAGCTAGTGCTAGTTTGTAGGTAGTGTTAGTTTGGAGGTAGTGTTAGTTAGTGGGTAGTGTTAGTTTGGAGGTAGTGTTAGTTTGGAGTTAGTGTTAGTTTGGAGGTAGTGTTAGTTTGGAGTTAGTGTTAGTTTGTAGGTAGTGTTAGTTTGGAGGTAGTGTTAGTTTGGAGGGGGTAGTGTTAGTTTGGAGGTAGTGTTAGTTTGCAGGTAGTGTTAGTTAGTGGGTAGTGTTAGTTTGTGGAGGTAGTGTTAGTTTGTAGGTAGAGTTGGAGGTAGTGTTAGTTTGGAGGTAGTGTTAGTTAGTGGGTAGTGTTAGTTTGGAGGTAGTGTTAGTTAATGGGTAGTGTTAGTTTGGAGGTAGTGTTAGTTTGCAGGTATTGTTACGGTAGATTGACCTCATTGGACAATTATCGGTGACGTAAAACACTTACTGTGGTTCAGTAATCAGTGCTCAATATCTCGTTGTCATCATGAGGACAGGTATCGGTTATCTTGTCCACTTGTGTACCTCTCTTTAATAGTTTAGTAGCTACATTAACTCTTTGAGTAACAGCGACTTGTTATATTTTATTCTAGCTACGTTTAGACGATATTATTCAGCTTAGGAAGGATCCGTGGTAGATAGAAAGGTTGGTTTGGATAGTTTGAAGCCTTATTATTGAAGCCTTATTATTGCTAGAACTCCTTCCTAAGCTGAATGAAATCGTCTAATAGTTGCCAGAATATGATGAAAAGGGACGTCCCTGGTACTGTATGGGTTAAATATCTTGAAATTTAAGACCCACTTTTAACCCCTACAGCCCGATGGCGTTTTTGTCATCACATTCTACCATTAGACGATTTACTTTAGCTATTACTCTACCTTCAGGACTCAAAGCTATTACTCTACCTTCAGGACTCAAAGCTATTACTCTACCTTCAGGACTCAAGCTATTACTCTACCTTCAGGACTCAAAGCTATTACTCTACCTTCAGGACTCAAAGCTATTACTCTACCTTCAGGACTCAAGCTATTACTCTACCTTCAGGACTCAAAGCTATTACTCTACCTTCAGGACTCAAAGCTATTACTCTACCTTCAGGACTCAAGCTATTAATCTACCTTCAGGACTCAAAGCTATTACTCTACCTTCAGGACTCAAAGCTATTACTCTACCTTCAGGACTCAAAGCTATTACTCTACCTTCAGGACTCAAGCTATTACTCTACCTTCAGGACTCAAAGCTATTACTCTACCTTCAGGACTCAAAGCTATTACTCTACCTTCAGGACTCAAAGCTATTACTCTACCTTCAGGACTCAAAGGGGTAAATACGATCTCAATAAGCCCTCTGAATAATATAAATCCTTCGTAAATTGCCCAAAATCGTCTAGTGGCAACCAGAATATAGTGAAAATAACGCCATCGTGTTGAAGGGGTTAAAAAGAGGCAACTTGGCTAGTTTTATATAATTGGAGAACTTCAGGCTTCATTCAAGCTTAAGGGGGGTCACCGGCTTTTTTTCTCTTTCTCTCCTTTTTTTCTCGCTTTCCCTGGCTTGTATCCATTCGGCCTCATTCAGCTAACTGTTTTAAGACGTTTATCCCCCTCCAGGTGTCGATTTCTTCCTGGCCAGCGATAGCCAGCCAGCATTGTATGGAGAAATCCGGCTTCGCCAGAGAAATTTTTCTATCGAAAAATGTACAAATTTAGCTTGCTGTCAACACAAAAATATATATATTTCTCCATATAATGCTGGCTCGCTTTCGCTCGCCAGGAAGGAATCGACACCTGGATGGAGATAAACGTCTCAAAACAGTTGGCTGAATGGGGCCAAATGGATACAAGCCAGGGAAAGAGAGAAAAGGAAAGAAAGATAACAAAAAAACCGGTGACCCCCTTAAAGTATTTTACTGTTGTCCAGAGGACAGTAATAAATATACAGTATATATATCGATAAAAATAAACTTTTGAAATGTACACAGAATGAATATATACACCATGGTCTGATGAAACACTATGCAAATCGTTGTCAATAATGCGCTCCTCCTCACAGGGTGTTTACAAATAAATCACTGTATAATGAAAGGGTCAATAAACCTAACATGTCCCCAGTCTAGTTACAATAATCAAGGCCAAATCATGTCCGCTAGATAGTAAACAAATGCCACAAATCATGTCCGCTAGATAGTAAACAAATGCCACAAATAATGTCCGCTAGATAGTAAACAAATGCCACAAATCGCTAGTATAATGGCCCCAAACTCTACAATATCGCTGGCTCAAACCTCCAGAATATTGCTAGAATTCATGTCACTAGATGTCAAAATGTGCCTCTAAATCGAAGTAAATACCTCTAGACCTAGCGTGAAAGTAGCAAAATTGGCAACACTAGATAGTGTTACTGTCTTAATGGTAAACAACAGTTGGCAAGGCGATGCGAGAACCTGTCAAACCCCCTTCACTTTCAGCCTCCCTTTTCACTTTTAGCATGGAGGTATTTCACAAAGCCGCAGATGATTAACCCAAGCCACTGCCAAGCCGGTATGCGCTAGGCAAGGACCACCACGCTTGGCTTGAAGATGGGGGGGAGACAGGGTAAGGGGATAAAGTTTACCTCGGAGAATAACGAAGGTGGTGGGACTATGTGTTCTGTGGGAGATTCTTGAGAGCCGAGAGCGTACACCCTTCCTCCACTGTGCCAGGCGGTAGACTGAGTCTCTGATCTCTCTGAGTGACTAGGGAGTACTTGGGGTTAGTTAGAGAGTATGCGGGTCTGCCTGACTCAAAGTGTGGTGTGTGTGTGCGTGTGCATGTGTATTTGCTGGGGGCATCGTGGGTGTGTATGTGTATTTGCTGGGGGCATCGTGGGTGTGTATGTGTATTTGCTGGGGGCATCGTGGGTGTGTGTGTATGTGTATTTGCTGGGGGCATCGTGTGTGTGTGTATGTGTATTTGCTTGGGGCATCGTGTGTGTGTATGTGTATTTGCTGGGGGCATCGTGTGTGTGTATGTGTATTTGCTGGGGGCATGGTGTGTGTGTGTATGTGTATTTGCTGGGGGCATCGTGTGTGTGTGTATGTGTATTTGCTGGGGGCATCGTGTGTGTGTGTATGTGTATTTGCTGGGGGCATCGTGTGTGTGTGTACCGGTATGTGTATTTGCTGGGGGCATCGTGTGTGTGTATGTGTATTTGCTGGGGGCATCGTGTGTGTGTATGTGTATTTGCTGGGGGCATGGTGTGTGTGTGTATGTGTATTTGCTGGGGGCATCGTGTGTGTGTGTATGTGTATTTGCTGGGGGCATCGTGTGTGTGTATGTGTATTTGCTGGGGGCATCGTGTGTGTGTATGTGTATTTGCTGGGGGCATGGTGTGTGTGTATGTGTATTTGCTGGGGGCATGGTGTGTGTGTATGTGTATTTGCTGGGGGCATCGTGGGTGTGTGTGTATTTGCTGGGGGCATCGTGTGTGTGTGTATGTGTATTTGCTGGGGGCATCGTGTGTGTGTATGTGTATTTGCTGGGGCATCGTGTGTGTGTATGTGTATTTGCTGGGGGCATCGTGTGTGTGTATGTGTATTTGCTGGGGGCATCGTGTGTGTGTATGTGTATTTGCTGGGGGCATGGTGTGTGTGTGTATGTGTATTTGCTGGGGGCATCGTGGGTGTGTGTGTATGTGTATTTGCTGGGGGCATCGTGTGTGTATGTGTATTTGCTGGGGGCATCGTGTGTGTGTATGTGTATTTGCTGGGGGCATCGTGTGTGTGTATGTGTATTTGCTGGGGGCATGGTGTGTGTGTGTATATGTATTTGCTGGGGGCATCGTGTGTGTGTATGTGTATTTGCTGGGGGCATCGTGTGAGTGTGTGTATGTGTATTTGCTGGGGGCATGGTGTGTGTGTATGTGTATTTGCTGGGGGCATCGTGTGTGTGTATGTGTATTTGCTGGGGGCATGGTGTGTGTGTATGTGTATTTGCTGGGGGCATGGTGTGTGTGTGTGTGTATGTGTATTTGCTGGGGGCATGGTGTGTGTGTATGTGTATTTGCTGGGGGCATGGTGTGTGTGTATGTGTATTTGCTGGGGGCATCGTGTGTCTGTATGTGTATTTGCTGGGGGCATGGTGTGTGTGTATGTGTATTTGCTGGGGGCATCGTGTGTCTGTATGTGTATTTGCTGGGGGCATGGTGTGTGTATGTGTATTTGCTGGGGGCATCGTGTGTGTGTGGTAGTGGCTTTGTGTGTGTATATGTCTGTGTAATAGAGAAGGGGAGTGAACAATAACATGTGTGTATGCTCAGTACACAAGTTATGTGTACTGTATGTATGTATGTATGTATGTATGTATGTATGTATGTATGTATGTATGGATGTATGTATGTATGTATGTATGTATGTATGTATGTATGTATGTATGGATGTATGTATGTATGTATGGATGTATGTATGTATGGATGTATGTATGTATGTATGTATGGATGTATGTATGTATGTATGGATGTATGGATGTATGGATGTATGTATTTATGTGTACTACTAGGATTATCTCTGGTGTGTTCGTAAGGGAAATCGTCAAGGACAAAATAGGACTTAAGGGGAGTCACCGGCGTTTGTTTATCTTTCTCTCCTGTTCTCTTTCCCTGGCTTGTATCCATTCGGCCCCATTCAGCCAACTGTTTTAAGACGATTATCCCCATCCAGGTGTCGATTTCTTCCTGGCGAGCGATAGCGAGCCAGATTGTATGGAGAAATCCGGCTTCGCCGGAGAATTTTTTCTATCAAACAATGTACAAATTTAGCTTGCTGTCAACACAAAAATATATATATTTCTCCATATAATGCTGGCTCAAAACAAAAATATATATAAGCTGGCTCGCTATCGCTCGCCAGGAAAATATTGACACCTGGATGGGGGTAAACATCTTAAAACAGTAGGCTGAATGGGGCCGAATGGATACAAGCCAAAGAGAGAGGAAGAGAAAGAGAAAAAAAGAGAGGTGGACTTCCTTACGTCAACTTTTCAACAGTAACCGTCTGTGTATTCAACCAACACTACTTTAGACCCTTCTTAACCCCTTCTGTACCGGCGACGTCCTTTTAACTTTATACTTGGCTACTATTAGACGATGTTATTCAGTTTCCAAAGGGCCTCTAGCAATGAACAGGCTTCGAACTATCTCACATAACTTTTAACTACCGCAAATCCTTCTTAAACTGCTCAAAATCCCCTAAACATAACTGAAATATAATTAAAAAGACGTCGCCGGTACAGAAGGGGTTAACGCTGGCGCCATGTTAGTAGTGTTTTAGTTAACAATAGACGATTTCTTTATACAGCTTAGGAAGGACCTCTAGGCATCAAAGTAGGCCAGCCAAATGTATCTCAAGTATCCCTCAGACTCCCACTTGCCTTTCCTAAGCTGAATTAATTGTCTAATGAGAGTCAGACTAGGAGGAAGAACGGAGTCATCGTCTTGGAGTGGTTAATGATGTGGTTAACAATGATGGGCGTATTTATTTGCTCCTTTATGTATCTTTCTATTCTTGTTTTTGTTTAGTTTCCTCTCTAGACCTCCATCAATCTTGAAAATAATCCCACCAGACCCTCCTTCAAGATAAATTTGTACATTTATCGATAGAAAAATGGCCCGGCCTAAGGCCGGTTGCTCTTAAATTACAGGCTCGCTAGCGCTCGCCAGGAAAAACTAATGAGGCTAAATGTGAGGGAGAGGGGGGACCAGAAAAACGACCCATGCCCCCTTAAACAATTAATATAAGCTAAATTTAAAGTATGTGTGCAATTTCTTTCGTACCACATTATTTCGATTTCTATATTTTGATCTGTCGCGGTTTATTTATGTATGTGTTTTTAATACGTGTAATTGTCTTTCTTATTTGTGAAGAACATTGAAGAAATGAAGGCAGAACACAGCTTGTGATATGAAATTAAGAAAAATGTATAATTACCATAGTATTACGTAAATGTATAATTACCATAGTATTACGTAAATGTATAATTACCATAGTATTACGTAAATGTATAATTACCATAGTATTACGTAAATGTATAATTACCATAGTATTACGTAAATTGTATAATATCATAGCACTGCAGCATTATTTAGTAGCATTGCATAACATGACCTGCAATATTAGAACATAATAATATTTGACCTCAGAATACGATGCAGACAAACTGTTCAGTCTGGCCAAGATTTACTGTATATAGATCTCAAGTCTGGCTAACACGAGTCGATTTAATGAAGCTTATGAAGGATATCTGAAAATCAGAGATAACAAATTATCTCAGTTAAACGATTGACAATAACATTTCCTTCCAAACATTAATCCAATCGTTTAATGAATCACGGTAGCCAAAATTATGTTTTACTGGAAGAGTTAAGGAATAGCATGATTTTTTTTTTTTTTTTCCTATATTCCAACTACTCCCTCTCGGGCATAGGCTGAGAGCCTGTACATTCCACCGCTCAACACGGTGAAGCCCGTGAGGTCTTGTTCCAGTCTGGGGAGTGAGACATGTGAAGCATCCATCATGGCTCGAAGCAGCTCCATCTCTGAAGCGGCTGGTTGCTTCGTTCAAGTGCTTCACCGTCTCACCCTCCAGACTCAGACCCTCACTCTCAGAACGCCACCTATTGAGCAGCGTATATCTTATGGTATAATGTGCACAGGACCATAGCAATAATGCATAGTAGTTCTAAACATACAGTAAAGTATGACAACATGCTGGAGACAGCATAATAATTTAAGGGGAGGTATTTAGATTGTTCCCTAGACCTCCATCAAGCTTAAAATTACACCCCCTTGAGTCCCTTTCAAGATAAATTTGTACATTTTTCGGTAGAAAAATTTCCCGGCCGAAGGCCGGTTCCTCTGAAATTACAGGCTCGCTATCGCTCGCCAGGATAAAATCGACACCTGAATTGCACGAAAGGTCTTAATATGGGGTGAAAGTTCTTAAAATCGCTAAACTAATGGGGCAAACGTTTTATAATATCAAAAGCAATGGGGCTAAACATGAGGGAGAAAGGGGTCAAGAAAAAAATCCCTCAAGTGGAGATCTCCCCTTAACTTACAGGAACAGATTGCGATGAATATATTTATATTAATACAGAAAATAGGAACCAATAATACTATAAGAATAATACAAGAAATAGGAAAATAACATTGGTGCTCTGGAAAAACCTGGACATGACAAAATAAAAGGAAAACACCTAAATTTACAATCCCTTTAAACAGGGTAAATAATGCATTGCCATGGAATTACATACCGTAGTTAACCCTTTCAAGCTCCAATACGCGTTTCTGTTCTATTTCTGGCTACTATTAGACGATTTTAGTCAGATTAGTAACGGTATATGGAAGTCAAAGGGTTGATTGAGATAGTATTTACCCTTTTAATACCCAAAAAATATTTCTAAGCTGCATAAAATCGTCCAATGATAGCCAAATATATACTGCTAAAACGCGTCAGAGCTTCAAAGAGTTAATTTTGTAAATGTGGGCACCATGCTTTTAGCGGTAAAGCTGTGAGGGTTCTGTGGGAACGCTTGGTTATGGCCTTGGCCTGCTCAGTACCTTGGGGCTGTTCGGTCAGACAGCCTGGAGAAGAAGAACAACAACAACAACTCTCACAAATGCCTCTTCCTACTATTCATTTCACTACACTCAACAAACACATCACACTTATTACCTCTAACACCTATATTACCTCTAACACCTATATTACCTCTAACACCTATATTACCTCTAACACCTATCTTACCTCTAACACCTATATTACCTCTAACACCTATATTACCTCTAACACCTATATTACCTCTAACACCTATATTACCTCTAACACCTATCTTACCTCTAACACCTATATTACCTCTAACACCTATATTACCTCTAACACCTATTACCTCTAACACCTATATTACCTCTAACACCTATATTACCTCTAACACCTATATTACCTCTAACACCTATATTACCTCTAACACCTATATTACCTCTAACACCTATATTACCTCTAACACCTATATTACCTCTAACACCTATCTTACCTCTAACACCTATATTACCTCTAACACCTATATTACCTCTAACACCTATATTACCTCTAACACCTATATTACCTCTAACACCTATATTACCTCTAACACCTATATTACCTCTAACACCTATATCACCTCTAACACCTATATCACCTCTAACACCTATATTACCTCTAACACCTATATTACCTCTAACACCTATATTACCTCTAACACCTATATTACCTCTAACACCTATATTACCTTTAACACCTATATTACCTCTAACACCTATATTACCTCTAACACCTATATTACCTCTAACACCTATATCACCTCTAACACCTATATCACCTCTAACACCTATATTACCTCTAACACCTATATTACCTCTAACACCTATATTACCTCTAACACCTATATTACCTCTAACACCTATATACCTCTAACACCTATATTACCTCTAACACCTATATCACCTCTAACACCTATATTACCTCTAACACCTATATTACCTCTAACACCTATATTACCTCTAACACCTTATTACCTCTAACACCTATATTACCTCTAACACCTATATCACCTCTAACACCTATATTACCTCTAACACCTATATTACCTCTAACACCTATATTACCTCTAACACCTATATTACCTCTAACACCTATTACCTCTAACACCTATCTTACCTCTAACACCTATATTACCTCTAACACCTATATTACCTCTAACACCTATATTACCTCTAACACCTATATTACCTCTAACACCTATATTACCTCTAACACCTATATTACCTCTAACACCTATATTACCTCTAACACCTATATTACCTCTAACACCTATATTACCTCTAACACCTATATTACCTCTAACACCTATATCACCTCTAACACCTATATTACCTCTAACACCTATATTACCTCTAACACCTATATTACCTCTAACACCTATATTACTTTTAACACCTATATTACCTCTAACACCTATATTACCTCTAACACCTATATTACCTCTAACACCTATATTACCTCTAACACCTATATTACCTCTAACACCTATATCACCTCTAACACCTATATTACCTCTAACACCTATATCACCTCTAACACCTATATTACCTCTAACACCTATATTACCTCTAACACCTATATTACCTCTAACGTGCCTTGATTTTGGCTCTCTATCACTTAGGGGGGGGGGGGGTACCACTTGTTGCAGGCAGCTTTGCTTGTTGTCTCATTCATCCACATAGACATTTTGTTTTACCAATTTGGAAGGTAAATCAATACCAATATTCCCAATGATCTTATATATTTTTGCTATACATTTTTTCTACTTTTAATTTATTTATTTATATATATATAAAACATGAAAAATATTGATTCTTGTGGTAAAAATATATGCGAATATGCTTCCACACTAAAGGTGTGTAGAAAATGGTAGGTTCACTGCACAAAGTTTAAAAAATGTTAGTGCTAAAATTAAATTGCATCTAAAATATATTGCATGCACAAAATAAGGGTTTAAAAAGTATGTCCGAGTATCTTATTAGAAGGCTCGGACTGTTGTGTACATATTAAAATAATGTTTATGTAAAAGTGTTAAAATGCATTTCTCTACTTTCGTAGATCTTCAGTTATTATAAACATTTGCAAGAGTGGCTGGCTCCAGAGTCAGGTACAGTATTTTTTCTGTACTCTTCTGTGGATTTCCAGTGACTGGAAATCCACAGAAGAGTACAGAACAAATACCTGACTCTGGAGCCAGCCACTCTTGCAAATTTTTATAATAACTGAAGATCTACGAAAGTAGAGAAATGCATTTTAACACTTTTACATAAACATTATTTTAATATGTACACAACAGTCCGAGCCTTCTAATAAGATACTCGGACATACTTTTTAAACCCTTATTTTGTGCATGCAATATATTTTAGATGCAATTTAATTTTAGCACTAACATTTTTTAAACTTTGTGCAGTGAACCTACCCTTTTCTACACACCTTTAGTGTGGAAGCATATTCGCATATATATATATATATATATATATATATATAATTTTTGTTTAGTGTAGATCAATTCAGTCAGACTCCAATAAAGCCATGTGAAGTAACCTTTCTTATATCAGCCACACAGTCACCGGGATGGGCCTGGCTTTCTGAGACATCCCTTAGTCAGGATAGCAACCGATGAGTCACTTGCATGCTCATCTCTCTGATACGGCTTCATTCATACGCAGACGCGTAGGTGGAGTGACGTAGTTTGTGAGTGATGTCATTACTGTGAGAATCAGCAAGGGTTTATTGTAATGGTTAGAGTGTTTAAGTTCTATGTGTGGTATCCCAGGTTCGAATCTAGTTAAGTTTCAAAATACAATACTTTATGTAGTAGTTAAGTTTCAAAATACAATACTTTATGTAGTAGTTAAGTTTCAAAATACAGTACTTTATGTAGTAGTTGAGTTTCAAAATACAATACTTTATGTAGTAGTTAAGTTTCAAAATACAATACTTTATGTAGTAGTTAAGTTTCAAAATACAATACTTTATGTAGTAGTTAAGTTTCAAAATACAATACTTTATGTAGTAGTTAAGTTTCAAAATACAGTACTTTATGTAGTAGTTAAGTTTCAAAATACAATACTTTATGTAGTAGTTAAGTTTCAAAATACAGTACTTTATGTAGTAGTTAAGTTTCAAAATACAATACTTTATGTAGTAGTTAAGTTTCAAAATACAGTACTTTATGTAGTAGTTAAGTTTCAAAATACAGTACTTTATGTAGTAGTTAAGTTTCAAAATACAGTACTTTATGCGTGTACCTGTAAATAATGTCAAGTTTGTTTTATCATTGCAGATCTATCGATGACGTTTAGTGGTTGCCATAGCAGTTAAGGGGAGATTTCCACCTGGAGGATTTTTTTCTGGACCCCTTTCTCCCTCATTTTTAGCCCCATTGCTTTTGAGATTTGAAGACGTTCGCCCAATTAGTTTGGCGATTTTAAGAACCCTCGCCCCATTTCTGTCAATCGTAAGACCATTCGTGCCATTTAGGTGTTGATTTTTTCCTGGCGAGCGATAGCGAGCCGGTAATTTAAGGAGAACCGGCCTTCGGCCGGGAAATTTTTCTACCGAAAAATGTACAAATTTATCTTGAAGGGGAGTCTAGGGGGAATAATTTTAAGCTTGATGGAAGTCTAGGGAATCAACTAAATACCTCCCCTTAAATATCGTTATTATATTGTATATCATTACCTATTAACCCCTTCTTTACCGGCGACGTCCTATTAATTTTCTTGTAGCAACCTTTAGACGATTTTGTGCAGTTTAAGAAGGATCTGTGGTAGTAAAAATGGTAAATTGAGAAAGTCGAAGCCTGATAATTTGCTGGAGGCCCTTTTTGTAAACGGAATAATATCGTCTAATAGTAGCCAGAATAAAGTGAAAGAGACGTAGCCGGTAACTAATATAAATCATAGACGTAGCCGGTAACTAAAATAAATCATAGACGTAGCCGGTAACTAAAATAAATCATAGACGTAGCCGGTAACTAAAATAAATCATAGACGTAGCCGGTAACTAATATAAATCATAGACGTAGCCGGTAACTAATATAAATCATAGACGTAGCCGGTAACTAATATAAATCATAGACGTAGCCGGTAACTAATATAAATCATAGACGTAGCCGGTAACTAATATAAATCATAGACGTAGTCGGTAACTAATATAAATCATAGACGTAGCCGGTAACTAATATAAATCATAGACGTAGCCGGTAACTAATATAAATCATAGACGTAGCCGGTAACTAATATAAATCATAGTCAGCTTATAAACGTATATACTCTACAGTGCATTCATTCGACATATATCGACAGGCCCCGCCCACTTCCCCAACCGTTATCATACGGCTGGCATGACTGTCCAACAGTTCGTCAAACGTCAGTTCAGTTCCCTCCCGTCTTCTGAAGGGGGAAGTACGCTCATATTAAATGTACGCGGCGCTGAGCAAAAAAAATAACCCTCCAACGTCGTCACTGTTGACTGTGGAGAGAGAGGAACATCTCCCGTACCAAACTATTATGTATCTATAAAGCACAACAGGATATTATGAATCTATTAAAAGACTGTTCTTCGTTTTACATTGCATGTATCATTTATTGAGCTAACAAAATCGGAAATGGAAAATCTGTTTCTGTTTGGTAGTTGGAGGCGAGATTGTTTACACTTCTTTCGAAAGTCGCTTCAAAGCCCACTGCTCTCCCCTGGCTAAATGATGTGAAGCCAATTCTTTAATATGTATATGAGCTATTGAACTATCTCACTTGACACTATGTAGGCTATATGAAACTATAGGCTATACAGGGTGTATTACTTTTCGACTCAAAACTTTACCAGTAAGCCTAGGCGGCTAGGCCTATTATTTCGGTCGATCCGTTTCGGGCGCAGTGCTATCGATCGATGGCGCAGATCCGGCATTGCTCAACCACTACCAGTGTGAGTTAATTTACGTTTGTGTCTTATTTGTATACATTAAATGTATTTTGTGTGGTAGATTAGGTTATAGTAAAGAGTAACTGCAAATATGCATGTACAGTATTAAAGCGCTCTAACATCGTATAATTAATTTTACTTGGAGCTCTTATCAGCTCCGTGGTAAGGTGACAAGTGACTTGTCCGAGATTGCGGTATGATAAGCTCTACTTCGTCTACGGCGCTGGTGGAAGCGGGCGGGGCCTGTCGATATATGTCGAATGAATGCACTGTAGATGTTTATAATATACTAGTGTGTAATTTACTATGTTATTTGCCCAGTGTCATTAAGGGGAGGTTTTTAGTTTGGTCTCTAGATATCCATCAAGCTTAACATTACACTCCTTTGAGCCCCTTTCAAGATTTTTTTTTAAATTTTTCGGTAGAAAAATGTCCCGGCTGAAAGCCGGTTCCTCTTAAATTACAGGCTCGCTATCGCTCGCCAGGATAAAATCGACACCTAAATAGCACGAAAGGTCTTAAAATTGACAGAAATGGGTCGAAGGTTCTTACAATCGTCAAAATAATGGGGAGAACGTCTTAAAATTAGAAAAGCAATGGGGCTAAACATGAGGGAGAAAGGAGTCAAGAAAAAAATCCCTCAAGTGGAAATCTCCCCTTAAGCCTTATTCACTACCATATATATTATGATGGCATTTGAAATCTCTTGTACACTTGCCTACATAAGTCTCTAGCCAACTCATAAGAATTCCTGGACCCGCTATGTCTTTCTTGATGTAATTACTGTGCAACTATCTGGATTTATTACTGGATATAACTTGCTTTTCTAAAAATAGTATATATACAGTTTTGTAGTTGATATACAGTATAGAAAATTGTGTTCATAAATTCGTTTCCAGATGTATACTACCACAATTAGAAATAAGTGAAGTTGACTAATTTCTATGAGTGGGCTAGAGACTATGGTATCCGAGTGTACTGCCGAAGCTCTCTATGATGCACAAAACGAATGTACACTCGGTCCAAAAAGTATCTGCACCCCTACCCTGATCATCTGGTGTGTACAGTTTGATAGGTTTAGCACCTCAGCCTGTAACTATATCCATGTGTCAGATAGTCTCTGACACATGGATATAGTTGCAGGCAGAGGTGCCAACCCTACCGAGCTGTACACACCAGATGATCAGCATAGGGGTGCAGATACTTTTTGGACCGAGTGTACATTATTATAGATATAATTTATATGTATAACTTTTATATTATTCCGATTCTAGCTGTCATTCATCGATACTTATCCTTTAATATTAGGACGGAAATCGCGTACCCAATTTACCAAGCTATAGTCTGTGTTTTTCCAATTGTCGGTAAATTGTATCCCTTATCAGCTGATTTATCGATACTCAATGGAAATATGTGTAACTGCTATATATCTTCATTCTAATAATTAAGTAACACCCCGTTCTTAACATTAATCATCAATTACAAACCCCAATGCACTTGAATAAACTAATGAAAGTATAATTATGGCCCTCCCGGGATTCGAACTCGGGACACCACACCCAGAACATAAGCATCTAAACCATTACACCACCAATTTTTTTTTTTTTTTTTTTTTTTCTCCATACTACGACCAATTGAATATAAGGTCGAATACCAAGCTTTCATTATTAACAAATACTTCACTACAAACTTCATAATAGGTAAGAAATCAAGAGGAGGACATGGCAATTTACCGTCAGCTGGAAAGAAACAGGCTATAGGTTTCGACTGTCCCTCTCCATCCCATGACGACTACTTTGATCTCATATAGCAGCTGCCAGAACAATAATTTAGCTTAGGAAGGATCTTAGTCAAGGGTTAAGTTTCTCAAATATATATAATTTTACTTTCTGATTGACTGGCCTGACTTACCGACTGACAAAGTAGCTGATTAATATAACGAACGAAGCTGATTGTTAATTTTTTTCTCGTAATTTTAGGCGTATGTCATTGATCTGCAAAAACTATAATCGAAAGGTTGTCATTCAAGTGCTCTTCCTCAAATGATGTTCATATTCAACTTAAATCTAGCCTACATATAACTAGGAGCTAACTAATTACCTAATAACTGTTTGATTCACTCACTCACTCACTCACTCACTCACTCACTCACTCACAATACAAATCTCGTAGTGAAAAAAAATGAAACCATGCTCACTCTGGATGAAACCGTCTTTAAACTTGTATGTATTGTATGTATGTATGTATGTATGTATGTATGTATGTATGTATGTATGTATGTATTGTATGTATGTATGTATGTATGTATGTATGTATGTATGTATGTATGTATGTATGTATGTATGTATGTATGTATGTATGTATGTATGTATGTATGTATGTATGTATGTATGTATGTATGTATGTATGTATGTATGTATGTATGTATGTATGTATGTACTTAATTTCTTACGCACAATACAAACCTCATAATTCTTGCTGACGTCACGTAACTGCTGTGATGTAAACTGAGGTGAGATAAGCCATCCTCCTTACTGTTGACGGAGATACAAGTGTCGTCACAGATTATATATGTGAGTCGTGAGTTTGGTTTGGTTCACGATGTTTAACCCCTTCTGTACCGGAGACGTCTATTAAATTATATTATAGCTATATTTTGACGATTTAACTCTTTTTACTACCACAGATCCGTTTTCAATTGCACAAAATCATCTAAATATAGCTAGAATAGAATTAAAAAAAGACGTCGTCAATACAGAAGAGGTTAACTTTTTTTTATACGTTGACGTACCGTACGTTTATATATCTTCTCTTCAGGCTATAATTATCGGATTTCTTGCAACTTAAATAGGTCCTCTAGGAATGAAAGGGGTGTAAACTCGATTCACTCTCAGACCCCCCCAAGATCATTCCTAAACTGAATAAAATAGTCTAGTGAGAACCACAATTAAATAGAAGAATGAGCATAGCATAATGTGACCATAAAGCCGCTGTCACACGAGCGCTTTTTCCGTCAATTTTCCATGAGCAAGTTTTTTCTCGTTATATTTCGGGACTTTTTTGCACTGGTATCGGCAACTAGACTGAAGGTAGCGTATGTTAGGCGGCTGAATTCTGATAAAATTTATTTTTTTAAGCTGCTAGACCATAATTGCCCGTAAAAATTGCTCGAAAAACGGTTTGTGTTACTCCGGCTTAAGAGAGTCAAGTTAACCCCTTTTTTGTATTATTGTTCTATATAATTATATGTTGACGAATTTGTGAACTTTAAGGGGAGGTGTTTAGTTTGTTCCCTAGACCTCCAACAAGCTTAAAATTACACCCCCTTGAGTCCCTTTCAAGATTAATTTGTAAATTTTTCGGTAGAAAAATGTCCCGGCCGAAGGCCGTTTCTTCTTAAAATACAGGCTCGCTATCGCTCGCCAGGATAAAATCGACACCTGAATGGCACGAAAGGTCTTAAAATGGGGCGAAAGTTCTTAAAATCGCCAAACTAATGGGGAAACGTTTTATAATATCAAAAGCAATGGGGCTAAACATGAGGGAGAAAGGGGTCAAGAAAACAATCCCTCAAGTGGAGACCTCCCCTTAAGAAGGATCTGTGGTAGTAAACATTATTAAAGGAGATAGTTCGAAGCCTGTTAATTGCTGGAGGCCCTTTTTAATCTGAATAACATTGTTTGATAGTAGCCAGAGTAAACTTTATAAGACGGCACTGGTACTGAAAGGGTTAATAATACGAAGGCAATCTAAATAAGAGTACAGTCGGCTGCACAGTTATAGTCTATTCGCTGTAAATAGGCGAGAAATCATGAACCCTAACCTCTGTAACTAAAAAAGACTAGAGCAATCGAGCTAATATTTCTACCATTTGGGAAGAGTCTGTCAAGGAATAGGTGTGGAAATTTACAGCCCATTTGTTCTAGCCTTTTTTGAGTTACAGAGGATAGAGGTCATGATGTCTCGCCTACTTACAGATAATAAACTATAGTAGGTACAATCGGGGATATTAAGTGTTGTCACAGGTTCCAGTGGTTTTCGCTCAACAAGTGTTATCGATATCTTCATAGTTACTGGGAAAAGTGCTTATCCCTCAGAGTATTAGTCAGTGTCCGAAACTTTGTGAAATATCTGACAACACCTCGACTGTACACTACTTCACGATATCCTTGGGAGAGTGAATATTGCTAGAGGGAATACACCGAGTCAGTTTATATGGCTCAAGAGTGTGTTTCAGTAACCTACATCGGTGTCAACATTCTTCAACTTGGGGTATACCACTTCATTTTGTAATATATTTCCCCTTTCCGTACAATGACATCTTGCTAAATTATGTTCATGCTGGCTATCATGAGACGATTTTATTCAATTTATAGATCTGTGGAAGTCAAAGGATTAATTATTAAGTTATTATCCCCTTGACTATCAGAAGCTCCTACATATTAAATAAAATCCCTTATTATTAGACAGAGTAAAATTACAATAATCTCTTAAAATGAATAATTGTCATCAAGGAGAGGAATTGAACTTATGCAGGTAAGAGAAAAAATCGTGGGCTTCTCATGTTCAGTATGCAAGAAAACTGTTGAAATCGATATTATAAATATACACCTTATACTTAATAAAATACGAATAGATATGCTATTTTAATATGCTGTGGGTTTCAACTCTAGTGAGGGTACTTAGAACTAGAACAGGAAATACGTATTACAGTTTATGTAAGTTTATTTATAAGACAAGTGACACGAAAGACAGCAACATAACAGTACAATAAGTACACAAGGTAACTAACGTTATTTGTGAGATAGCAAATGGAATCTGAAAGGCAAAGACAGTCTGTGTATTTGTTCTGTTCTTTGCGTTAAATACTGATCACAAGAGAGGGAATAACTATGATAATTCTTGACTCAGAACCCCAATGATATCCGGGAGTAGAAGATAGTACGGCAGTATCTCTTCTTCGTTAGGGGAGTGGAGAGGGAGGCCCAGGTAGACTCTCTTCTCCCTCGTTTTAAGATCGGTGGCAACGCCTACCGATTTCTCAATGGCAATGCCTAATGAGTTGGCTGGTTATCAACGCCTAACCAGTGATCTGGTTGGCAACGCCGAACCAGTGATCAGCAGCAATGCTCACTGACATATAGTGGTTGGCAACGCCTAACCCCTTATTCCAAACAAAGGTTAAAACCGAATTTGTGATCTAATCGGGGTGGCCTGATCCCGAGGCTGACCTAATGAATAGCTCTGCCAGTGAATATATCTTGCGATTTTTCCTCTCCCTACTAGTTGTTGGACTGAGGACAAAAGGTCTGCTTGCCCTGGGCCTAGGCCCTAGAGGGTCGTATTAGGTCCTTCCTGCTTTGGGTTAACTGGATCAGGTGGCACTGGGACGGGGCCAGTGGTGCGTGACAGATGGAAGAGATCACTTTGATTGATGCCTGGCTGAGTCTCCCAGTTGTTGATAAAGGAAGAAAATGGTGGCACCTACGATGTAACAGAAAACGTACCACAAAGGGAATAATTTGTGGGCTACTTATATAAATATGTTCTCTGGTGTGACATGACTTGAGTTGAAGCTACGATATCGGGCACCATATTTTATTATTATTCTATCTATCTATCTATCTATTGCCTGACGCCGTGATCCCCGAAGGGGTGGCCACGAACGAACCGCCCCCATGCACCTCTGTCCCCAGTCAGTCGACGCCCCTCCCCCCAACCAGCACCGCCTTCGTTCATGTAGTTCCTCACTCCATCCTTCCACCTCATATTCGGTCTACGTCTCCCCCTCTGTCCCTCCACCTCACTCTCGTACACCCTCTTAGTCATTCTCTCGCTTTCCATACGTTCCATATGGCCGAACCATCTCAAGTTGTTCCTTTTCACACTTTCCAGCACATCTACCTCCACACCACTTCCTTCTTACTTCCTTATTAGTCTGTCTATCCCTCCATGTAACTCCGCACGCACTCCTTAAGTAATTCATTTCCACTGCTCTCACTCTTGGTCTGAGTCTCTCAACCAACGTCCATGCTTCGCTTCCGTAAGTCAGTGTCGGGATTACCACACTGTCATGCAAGGACTTCTTCACTTCCATACTGACCACCCTATTCTTGTTACTGCTTTTAGCGTTCCTACAACCCTCTCCCGCACCTCTTCATCCATAGTCCCATCTTTACTCAACACACTGCCCAGATACTTAAAAGAGTTGACGATCTCCATAGCCTGACCGTTCAGCTTCACCTCACACTCTATGACTTCACCCCTTTCGAAGACCATAACCTTGCTCTTCCCCGTATTTACCTTCAAATTCCGTTTTTCGCACACTGTTCCAAACTCATTTACCAGACCCTGCAACTCCCATTCATTATCACTCATCAGAACTGTATCATCCGCAAACAGCAGTATAGGTAGCTTCCACTCAATTCCCTCCCTTTTCAGCGATACACCAACATCCACTGCTCTTGATAGTATTTCTTTCATAACTCCATCCATATATACAGTAAACAACCACGGGGACATCACACACCCGTTTCAAACCAACATTCAGGTCAAAGAACTCGCTCTGCTCACTCTCCACACGTACTGCCGCCTTTGCACCCTCATACATGCTCTTCACTGCTTTCAGCAACTTGCCCTCTACTCCGTATATTCTAAGTACTTTCCACAAATCTTCTCTATCCACTCTGTCATAGGCCTTCTCCAAGTCCATAAAGGCAACATACACCTTTTGTTTCTTCTCCAGATACTTCTCCACAACACAATTCAGGGTAAAATCTGATCTACACATCCTCTTCCCTTCCTAAAACCTCCCTGCTCGTCGCCTATCCATTTCTCCGTTCTCACTCTCACTCTCTCAATCACTACCCTACTGTATACCTTCCCTACTACGCTTAGAAGATATATTCCTCGGTGGTTACCACACTCCTCTTTCCCCTTTGCCCTTATATAGGGGGACTATTATGCCAGTCTTCCAGTCATCGGGTGCACTCCCCTTCTCCCATGCTAGTTTGCACATTTTCCATACCCATTCTATCACTATCTCACCACCATACCTCAACATTTCCCCACACACTCCATCTGTTCCTGGTGCTTTCCCCAACTTCACTCTTTTCATGGCTTCCCACACTTCTGACCTCCTGATCCCCACCTCCTCCTCCACTACTTCTCTTCTTCTCCCTCCCATACCATATCCAGCTATGTTTGCTGGCTCTTCATTCCTTATTTAGCAACTCACTGAAGTACTCCCTCCATCTTTCGACTCTCTCTTGCTTCTCGGCTAGCATTCTCCCATTCTTATCTTTCACACCCTTACTGTTTCCCTTGCTACCTTCCCTAACCTTTCTTGACTTCTTTCCAGAACAGTTTCTTACTCTCCCTCCATTTTACACTCAGATTCCTTCCAAATTCCTCATCTACTCTTCTCTTACTTTCCTTCACTACTCTCTTCACCACCCTCTTACTCTCCACGTACCTCGCTCGTTTCTGTCTCTCGGAATCTTCATTCCCTCTACTACCCAATCACTCTCTATATGCTTTCTTCTTTTCTTCCACAGCTATTCTTACCTCTTCTGTCCACCATGCTGTACCTTTCACTCCCCTCCCTCTTCTCCTCACTCCACACACCTCCTCACATGCTGCACAGATCTCATCCTTAAACACCTTGCTCATCTCCTCCACTTCCTCCATAACTTCCAGGTCGAACCCACCTAGTCGTCTTTCCACTGCTCTCCTGTACTCCTCCCTGACTTCCTCCTCCTGCAACCTCTCCACCCTAATATTAAAATTAATAAATATTAATAATATTATAATTAGTTCATTAGTTTATTCAAGTGCATTGGGGTTTGTATTTGATATTAATGTTAAAGAACTGGGTGTTACTTAATTATAATAATAATAATTATTATTATCAGTAGTCCAATGCTTTACGATATTCCACGACCTATCACCTATTAAGCCCAATGACTTATTCACTATGTCCCCTCATCAAGGAATAAGAGGCCATCAATATAAAATCTTTGTTCCCCACTCCACAACTGAAGCCAGAAAGCGATATTTCTCCTGCCGAGTAATTCAGCAATGGAACTCACTCCCAGCTGAAATAGTCGATTCCACTTCCCTTTGCCAATTTAAATCCAAGCTAACACACCACCTCCAAGATATTTTCTTTAGCCCGTAAACTTCCCCCACCCAAAATATAGCCAAACTAATCTTAAGCTCAATTCCTTGCATATTTCCTCCCACCAAGTCTATTGTTTGACACACTCAACCAGTCACCATTGCTCAACTACAGTACAATATGCCTGACTGTCTTGACTGGCGTGTCCTTTTTTTAACAAACTGGGCTGTTTGATCTATAATACGTCTAGGACTCTAGGTGGTGCATTTGATCTACACATCTTGGGCACATCGAACCTCTGGCTCTTAAGTAATCTCCAATGCTATTTTTAATGAAAGTGGACGAATCCACGACCTATAAATTAAGTTCTAAAAAATACAACCGCCAATAAATCCCAATGCGCACCTAAAACAATCCTATGAACCGGCAACACTTGCAGTTATCTGGTGAAAGTGACTCTTGGTACACTGAATCAACGGTGAAGCGGTTAGATTTTATGTCCTAATAGATTCGTGGCATTGCATACTACCGGTACCTGCCAATGCGGTACTCTTAATGCGGGAGCTGCGTAATAAAGTCTATCTAGTAGCAATATTCACTGTATAGGACACTTTTCGAATTGGTTTTGTAACTCTTAAACCAGAATTTAAAACCTGAGCCAACCTGTGAATGTAAACTTAGCACATTTGATAGAATACGAAACAACCCCTACCTACCAGGTATTAAGTGTCTCTAGTACGTAGTATGTGGGATAAAAAGAACTAACCCTTGCCTAACCAGTAGTAAGAGTCCCTAGAACCAAAACTAACCTAGAAAGACTATTTCTTAACCCAAACTAGACCTAGTACATTAATACGTGGCACTGATACCTAGTACGTGGGATTGAAGAGTAGGCGAATTGTTAATTACCAGGTAAGATAACCAGGTAGTGTCCTATTAGGTGGATATTACTATGTTATATATCGCTCATTACGCATCTCTCGCATTACTTATTGGCAGGTAGTATAAAATGCGGTGGTAACAACTGAGTCCACCACACTTGAAAAACGCGCATAACAAGGCGGTACACCTTTCCAAACCTATTTTTGAGGTTTAGCTTTTACTTCGGCATATAAACTTAGCATGGTGATATCGGACTGGTTAGCCCTCGTTTATAATAGCTGAAGCTCACCTTTCATGTTAAATAATTAGCCTAAGTCTTAACAAAATTAGACGGCGTTCCGAAAAAATATATACAAACGTTCGAATGGTTGGATGAAGACTTATCTTTTTACTAAAGTATTATTTTGTTAGTCCCTATTTTACGAAAGTATAGTATTTAAGTCTTTAGAATGCATATATGATTTATCATATAGCCATGTCGTAATATATAAGCGGTACGATATTTACCGCTAATTATCCGCTACAAACTTAGCAGTATCCGCTAGATTCGTAGCGCAAGACGATGACGTCTCTGACGAAGACGCCTCGCACACGCGCTAGAGCACATTTAGACATCGTCCTAGCAACACCACTCATCAGTTCGCCGCGACCCTCTTTTCGGCTTTCATCCAGCTCGCTTCATCTAACTTCATCCAACTGACAGACCGACCGACCGACAAGCTAAGCCATATTATCATGATTTAAATATCTCCAGCATTATTTAACCTATTTAACCTATACCCTTTTTTGTTAAGGTGCACCCTCGTGGTTTTGATGTAAACAACCAACCGCGTTCGGGACGTAGCCATTTGCCTACCATCCATCAGAATGTCTAAATTACCTAACTACAACCTTTCTATGGTGATTTAATAGTTAGCCTACACTCCCGGTATTTGTTGTTCATTTAAATTTTATGTGAGCGGACATTTTCAGTCTAGGTAGAGTAAACTCAACTCCTTTAAATCCGCCATGGATATTTTTGTCTTAGGAAGTTAAGTTTCTTATATACCTTAAGTGATTGCCGTATAGCTTATGCCAAGACTGTCGAAAATGAATTGTATGGGATATAGGCTATAATTACCCCCCCCCCCCCACCCTAGCTGAATAGCCCATTAAAAGGGGGTTGGAGACTGTCCCAACTAATGAGTTAGGTTATGTTAATTTTGTTTTGATGATTTATGGCATAGGCCTGGATTATGTTACGTTTTTTTTAGATTTACGGCATTTATATCAATAGCCTATTATTCGAAAAAGGTCTGTCAAACTAAACTCGAACGTAACCAGCAAGTAAAGTCTAACCAAAGCGAAGATTCGGAGATTCCGGCAATACACTAATTTTACCCTATGTCTGAGTCAAATACTGTACATGGCAAGTTTTCTTGATTAATATCCTACGCTGCATAATCAAGTTATGCATAATAGTTATTAAGGGGGGGGGGGTCTTTTTGGAATCTCCTATTACGGTCTATTGTCACGTGCCCTCAATATGGGAAAGGGGTATATATTAAGCAAACCACCCACCAATTTTCATGACAATTTTGAAATGCATGTTGGAATCCCTCTAAACTGTACTTCATTTTTATGTGTTTGATAATTTGGAAAAATCGATTAAGGGAGAAAATTAACATTGAAAATTATGTGTAAAAAGTCTCCCATAAACGGCGGCCCGCTATGTTATTGTAATTTGCGGCCTAATTTCGTCTGTTAATTAACTTTCTCTTTAATTGGACCCCCTATGAAGTACAACAGATTATGATGACATAAGTGACGGGTGCTTAGAGGGGGCAGAACTCCCCCTTCAACATATTACGTGTCTCACAGTAACTTCTATTATATAAACAACCGAAGAATTTTCACAGATTTTTAAAATTTCATTTAGGATGTAATATAACTTATTATATACTCCATGTTAAAATAAGTGTCAACCCTCGAAAAATTCTATTAAGGGAGATACAGAACCTAGAACCTGTAACGATATTTGTCCAGTGTTTCCCACAGACGCCACCCCGCTAGGTCAGCCATGTTGATACTATAATTGAGGAGCGCTTTTATCGTAAATATTCGAATATAACGCCCTCTGCCTTTCTCTATGTGAACTAATGATCAACACGTCACTATGTTTCTGCCATATTATTGGTTATTTTTTTTTATACGTCACCATACGTCACGGTATTGAAGTAGTCACCCAATCATGGATTAATATATGGACAATTACGTCATTTTAGTAAGCCAATGAGTGCATTGAACTCCAGCCCTCCGCCGTTAGGGAGCTACCTTGCCGTGGTGGCGGGGCTTGAAGCGTGGCCGGTGGCCTCTGTTCCTCGGGGGGGCCACGGCCCTTCTTAGGATTGGGGCTCCGCCGGCCTCGTGGGCTAAGACCTCCCTCCTCGTTGGTTTCCAGAAGCCTGCGAGGTGCCTCTTTTTTGTCTTTTTTTCCCCCCCCTCTACCTTTTTCCTTTTCTTTACTTCACCTTCTTCTATCGTTGCCGGCTGGACTATTCTTTATGCTTTGGTGGAGGGTGGATGTGGACGGCGTTCCCTTCCACCCGTAAAACTGTAGTACCTGACGTGCCCGCATGAGGGGAATCTTTTATCGTCAAATCTCGCCCTCTGTGCTGGACCCGATAATGACGTGTTGACCGCCCATTAGGCACAGGGGGTCGGGGTGTATATCCGGGTTTGACTCCTGGGGCATGTACCTTGTCTTCTAATTTGTGGCTCCGTGGTGGGTGTGGAGCTTCTCCCGGATGAACCATGTTACCTTCGTCTTATGGAGCCTTCTTCTGGATCTTCGATCACCGGCGCTGGCGATGATATGGCTGATGTGTTTGCCTCTCCTTCCTTGCCCGTCCTCTCCTCGGTTGGTGGTAGATCTTTGCCGACCACTATACTGGGTCCTTTACCGACCCATGCACTGTCTGTGACCGTCCATTCGACCTCTGCTCCTCATACAGTTCCGAGCCTAGTCGTGTCGAGTTCTCTTGGCACGTCTACCTCCTCTACGTTCGCTTCCTCCCTAGCCGCTCACTCAGTTCCTGCCCCTTTGTCCTCTTCCGTGTCCCACTCCGTTCTACCTGATCGGGCCTCTTCCATTTGTCCGTTCGCTCTCTCCTCTGCTTCCTCTTCCACTCTTCTTTCCTCGTCCTCCTCCACTTCCTCGGTTTCTTCCCCTTCCTCTCGTGTAGTCACTTTCGAGCCGTATCTCCCACCCGTTCCACATTCTTCTTCTTTTCCTTCTCCTCCCGTTACTTCCGCTCCCCGCCCTCGTTCTTCTGTTCTCCCTTTATCCTCACTCTTTGCCCCTGCTGACTTTATTAAGTTCTTCTCAGTCCCCGCCTCAGCTCCTCTCGCCGGAGATGACCTCCTGTTCCACCTGCGTCTCCTTCAGCAGGTGGGCAGAGATGTCCCCTTCCACTCCCGCCATGATGACTCCCGTCTCGTTACGGTCCAGAACGAACGTCAGGCTGCTGCTATGTCAACCATTGTCGACTTCTCCGGAACTTCCATCCCGGCCCTTAAAGACCAAAGACTGAACTCTTGTACGGGTACCGTCCTGATCCCTCCTTCCATCCGTCTCGGTGGTCGGCAGTTCGCAGACTGTGCCGACCTTATTAAGTCTATTGTTGTTGCTCAAGACCATGTTGTGGTTAGTCTTGTCTGCTACACCATCCCACCTCGCACCAATCGCCGCCATCCCGCCAATATCGCCAAAATCACGTTCGATGGTCGGTCTCTCCCTTCTCACGTTATTGTCGGCGGTACTCGCCTGCCCGTCACTGAGTTCCTACCTCGTCCTCAGCAGTGTCGCGGTTGCTGGCGCTTTGGGCATCCTGTTAAGTACTGTCGCTCTTCCGCTCCCGACTGCCCTAGGTGCCCACGCTGTGCACAATCTGGCCATCTCGTCGGTGACTGCCGGTCTCCGATACGATGCTGCCTAAACTGTCAGGGCTCCCATTCTGCTGATTCCCGAGATTGTCCCGTTTTCAAATTCGAGTCTGAAGTTACGATCCTTAAGACATTGCACGGCCTTACTCATTCTACGGCTCGTCAGGCAGCTCGCCGCCTG
>CM064522.1:6576404-6583904 GCA_032716605.1 Paralithodes platypus | reverse complement strand
GAAGGCAAAACAAAAGTAAAATCTAATAAAATTATTTCCTGTTGTTGCTTCCTTTCCTTTTGGATCTTAGGACTTGGTATCCTTTATTGACTGATACTCTTTAATTATGAAAAATACTGAAACTAATTAAAGTCATGTAGTATTTATAAAGAATTATTATTTAACCGAAGCTTAGTAGGCTATGGTTATGAACCGAAGAAGAAGGACTATTAATTCTATAAGTCTTGAAAGATAAATATTAAGGTAAGAATATTTCTGTCTCTTACCCTTTTTGAAATGAATAGATAGTTTTCTTATGTCCTTTTATTTATATTTAATGTAATTATTCTTGGTTCTTGTCTTACGTTAACAGTATTATATTATTATTATCATCAGGATTTATATCAAAGTCACATAAAAAGTTAGATATATATTTAATAATTAGTTAAATGTATTTCTTAACCACGTAACATTGAGGTTTGATTAGGAGTAAATTAAGTTACAGGATCGTTTCATAGATTCGATTCAGGTCTCACTCAAATAATATGAAAAGCAAAAATAATATTTTGAAGCTAAAAGAATTTTCTTCAGCTTAGGAAATCACTAGAAGTAATATTAACACAGCCATGTTAGTCTAAGGCGATATTACTAATATGATACAATAGCATCACCGTACTAAGCACCGTTAAGCAATGTAAGCTTAATTAAAAGAAAATGAAAGAACTCGTAAGTATTAATATAAAACAATAGTATTACTTTCATCATAACCCAATTACTTAAAGAGTTGCTTTAGTCCACAAGTTAGTCAACTAAAATAGTTAAGTACATAATAATAGCATTAACGTTAATTCCCAATCAAATAGTTAAGTACATAAATAGTAGCGTTAACGTTAATTCCCAATCAAATAGTTAAGTACACAATAATAGCGTTAACGTCCCAATCACATATCTCACTAACCAACATAGTGTAAGTGTTTACACGGAACACACACATATATAATCTGACTGACAGTCACAATCCCATTATAATACTTCACCCGTCTTCCTCCAGCTGCATGTTCACCTTCCCCAACTCCAAATGAGACTGATTTGAATGCCCACAACTCGGGTCTTATATACTAAACAATGATGGTCTAGGAACGAATCAGGAGGCGAGTGATGGTGCGTGCTCCAAACATAGCTCCTCGAGTTGCATAACAGGTGCCTGGTCCACTCACAGCTCCTGGCGTCGATCATACGTCATAGCGTCGGGTCATCGAAGTAGTTTGCAGGGTCCCCTATGACGCACGCAGGTGTGAAGGCTTGTTTGCTGGTATGCGGGCGAGCTGGTTTCCCCACTCGCTAGTCTGCTTCGCCGTTTGGGTAGTTTGACTCCTTCAACTCTAATTCTAACTCTTAAATTAACATACAGGGCTCCGTATGTCAGAATATATATAATATATATATATTGCATATATACTGTATATATATATTTTGTATATACTGTATTATATAATAGTATATATATATATATATATATATATTATATATATATACAATATATATATGTATTTGTATATATATCATATATATATATATATATATATATATATTATATTTTATACATTATATATTTATATACATTATATATGTATATGTATATATATATATATATATATATATATATATATATATATATATAATTACATAAATACAGTATATATATATATATAAATATTATATATATTTTGGTCGGATTTTGACTTGTCAATATTATTACATATTTGGATTCGTCTCGCCGTTGCGGATTCAACGGTATATATTTTTTTAATTTGGACCTATTTGTATGCCTCTAGGCCTATTTTAATGTTTAAAAACTTCATAGACGAGTTATTTATGAACGGATTTTGTTTAAATTTATACCATAAGTACACTTTGGCAAGCTGAATCGAATGGCGCAAACAGAATTAAAATCGGACCATTCGTTTAGGATTTCGATTTTGACTAGGCCTTCCTGGAGGGCCCACGGGACCGTTTTTTGGACTTTAAAAGTCCTCTGTAGCCCAAACTATAAGTCCTAGGGAATTCTACTTGGTGCCATTCGATTTTTCTCGGCGAGCTGCTTCTAGATAGGGTCTTAGATTTTATTTTCGCCCAGCCATTCGGCCAGAATCGAAAATATTTGTTTCAAAAACAAATAGGTGATTTTGGTCGAATTTTGACTTGTCAATGTTATTACATATTCGGATTCGTCTCGCCGTTGCGGATTCAACGGTATATATTTTTTTTAATTTTGACCTATTTTTTAGGCCCCCTAGGCCTATTTTAAAGTTTAAAAACTCCATAGACGAGTATATATATATATTATATATATATATATATATATAGTATTATATACACTATTAATTATGTATAATATATAATTTTTTAAATATATATATTGCATATATACTGTATATACTGTAATTTTGTATATATATATATATATATATATATATATATATATACTGTATATATATATATATATATACTATATATGTATTTTGTATATATATATATATATATATACACTATAAAATTATATATATATATATTATATATATAATTATACCGGTATATATAATTTATAAATATAATATATATATATATATATAAAATATATATATATTGCATATATATATATAATATATATTATATATTACAATATAATATATATGTATTTTGTATTATATATAATATATATATCTATATATATACACTATATAATTATCTATATACATATATAATTTATAAATATAATATATATATTTTTTATGCATATATACTGTATATCTATATTTGTATATAATACTGTAATATATATATATATATTTTATATATCTACACATATATTAATATATACTATATATATATATATATATCCGGTATAATTTATATACTGTAATTTAATATATATTCTAATTTATATATATTTATATTTTTTTTAATATTATATATCTATTATATCAAATTATATATATTTATCAAATAATATATATATTATATATATTTTGGTCGGATTTTGACTTGTCAATATTATTACATATTTGGATTCGTCTCGCCGTTGCGGATTCAACGGTATATATATTTTTTAATTTTGACCTATTTTTAGGCCCCCTAGGCCTATTTTAAAGTTTAAAAACTTCATAGACGAGTTATTTATGAACGGATTGTGTTTAAATTTATACCATAAGTACACTTTGGCAAGCTGAATCGAATGGCGCAAACAGAATTAAAATCGGACCATTCGTTTAGGATTTCGATTTTGACTAGGCCTTCCTGGAGGGCCCACGGGACCGTTTTTTGGACTTTAAAAGTCCTCTGTAGCCCAAACTATAAGTCCTAGGGAATTCTACTTGGTGCCATTCGATTTTTCTCGGCGAGCTGCTTCTAGATATGGTCTTTGATTTCATTTTCACCCAGCCATTCGGCCAGAATCGAAAATATTTGTTTCAAAAACAAATAGGTGATTTTGGTCGAATTTTGACTTGTCAATGTTATTACATATTCGGATTCGTCTCGCCGTTGCGGATTCAACGGTATATATTTTTTTAATTTTGACCTATTTTTAGGCCCCCTAGGCATATTTTAAAGTTTAAAAACTCCATAGACGATACATATATATATATATATATATATATATATATATATATATATATATATATATATATTATATACACTATAATTATAATATATATTTTTTTAAATATAATATTTATATTGCATATACTGTAATATACTGTATATTATTTGTATTATATATATATATAGATATAACTATTATATAGTATATATATATGTATAGTATTTTGTATATCTATATATATATATATATACACTATTTAATATATATATATTTTATATATATTTTATATATAATATATAATATATATAAAATATATTTATATAATATATACAGTAGGCAAATATATATATATATATATATATATACAAAATATATTGCATATGTATTTGTGTATATATATATATATATATATTATATTATATTACACTATATATTATATATATATTATCATTTATAATATATTATATATATATATATATTGCATATATACTGTATATATATATTTTGTATATATATACTGTATATATATATATTAATACAACATAAATATATATATATAAATATATATGTATTTTGTATATATTGTATATATATACACTATATCTATATAAGTATATATATATATATATATAATATATATATATTATTTATACTGTATATTATATATATATACCGGTATATTTTAGACATATAATATATATATATTTCATTATATTATATAATATATATATAATATGTCTATATATATATATTTATACAGTATATAATATATATATTATATATATTTTGGTCGGATTTTGACTTGTCAATATTATTACATATTTGGATTCGTCTCGCCGTTGCGGATTCAACGGTATAATATTTTTTAATTTTGACCTATTTTTAGGCCCCCTAGGCCTATTTTAAAGTTTAAAAACTTCATAGACGAGTTATTTATGAACGGATTTTGTTTAAATTTATACCATAAGTACACTTTGGCAAGCTGAATCGAATGGCGCAAACAGAATTAAAATCGGACCATTCGTTTAGGATTTCGATTTTGACTAGGCCTTCCTGGAGGGCCCACGGGACCGTTTTTTGGACTTTAAAAGTCCTCTGTAGCCCAAACTATAAGTCCTAGGGAATTCTACTTGGTGCCATTCGATTTTGTCGGCGAGCTGCTTCTAGATATGGTCTTAGATTTTATTTTCGGCCAGCCATTCGCCCAGAATCGAAAATATTTTTCAAAAATCAGGTGATTTTGGTCGAATTTTGACTTGTCAATGTTATTACATATTCGGATTCGTCTCGCCGTTGCGGATTCAACGGTATATATTTTTTTAATTTTGACCTATTTTTAGGCCCCCTAGGCATATTTTAAAGTTTAAAAACTCCATAGACGATATTTATATATATATATATATATATATAATATATTTATATTATATACTATAATTATATATATATATATATTATTTGGTATAATATATATATATTTTGTACTAATATAAGATATATTATCTATATATATACTATATATTATATATTTATATATATATATTTATATTATTTTTATATATATATCTATATAAAATATATAATATATATATATTGCATATATATTATTTATATATTTGTTATATTAGATATATAGATATCTATTATCTTTTTTATATATATATATATATTATTTTATATATACACTATATTATATATACAATCTAATTATAAATATATATATATAATATATATTATTGAATATATACTGTATATATATATTTTGTATATATAGATACTGTATATATTATATATATAATACAATATATATATATATAATTTTGTATATTTTTGTATATATATACACTATTATATATATATAAGATATATGCATATATATATATAGTTATATACTGTATATTTTTTACCGGTATATTTATAAATATAATAATATATATTATATCTACATTATATATATAGATATATATATATATATATATATTTATATATAATCATACAGTGATATTTGGTCGGATTTTGACTTGTCAATATTATTACATATTTGGATTCGTCTCGCCGTTGCGGATTCAACGGTATATATATTTTTTAATTTTGACCTATTTTTAGGCCCCCTAGGCCTATTTTAAAGTTTAAAAACTTCATAGACGAGTTATTTATGAACGGATTTTGTTTAAATTTATACCATAAGTACACTTTGGCAAGCTGAAGCGAATGACGCAGCAGAATTAAAATCGGACCATTAGTTTAGGATTTCGATTTTGACTGGGCCTTCCTGGAGGGCCCACGGGACCGTTTTTTGGACTTTTAAAGTCCTCTGTATCCCAAACTATAAGTCCTAGGGAATTCTACTTGGTGCCATTCGATTTTTCTCGGCGAGCTGCTTCTAGACATGGTATTTGATTTCATTTTCGCCCAACCATTCGGCCAGAATCGCAAATATTTTTCTCAAAAACATCGGTGATTTTGGTCGAATTTTGACTTGTCAATATTATTACATATTTGGATTAGTCTCGCCGTTGCGGATTCAACGGTATATATTTTTTTAATTTTGACCTATTTTTAGGCCCCCTAGGCCTATTTTAAAGTTTAAAAACTCCATAGACGAGATATATATATATATATATATATACAGTATATATATATATATGTGTAGTAAAACTCGCTAGAAAAATTGAAACAATGGAACACCAAGCTTTCGTCTATTCTCTCAAGACATCTTCAGGGTAATACAAGAAAACAGGGGGAGAGTGAGGCTTAAATACCCGTCCTAAATCATCTGTGAGTTGCTAACTAGCATATAAATACAAGAAGTGTTGCCAGCCTACTGCCTGTTGCCATATTTTTAGGAACATACTTAATTTATATACAAAATATGTGTACATATATACATTGAAATGTGCCTAACAATACAATCTAATCATATATACAATGTGATGCACCTCAATGAACTTGCAGATCCCTTTCAAATAATATTGTTATCGTAACTTATATAAATATGAAGACAACATATACCTGTAGAAATACATATAATTACATATACATACACATATACATGCATACTGTATACACACATACATTACATACATACACATACAAATTACATATATAAGAAAAATAGAAAAAGAAACAAAAAAATATGGGAGTCTGCAGAAAGCTGAAAGGTCACACAAGGCAGATCCTACCCATACCCAACCCTACTTATAAGGACGAATAGACCACACCTGGCTAATCCCCCTCACAGCTACACAGTATATAAATTATACATAAACACACATATACATTCACACACCTACTTACACACACACATGTACTGTATACATACATTAACATACATATATACAATAATTATTATAAAACAAAACAAAACACAAAGAAAATACATAGTGATCATACCTCATGTGTATAGTATTAATAAGGTACCTCACATAAAGGGTCAGGTCTCAAACTACAAGCTGTTTCAATCTATAATCTGACGGTCTGGACATCTATTTCTAGCTCTTTTTATTTTATCATTTTCATTGAGGATATTTAGCAGGATGTTATCTATTTTGTAAAGGCCATCATTTAGATTCATAGTGTTTATACAATCTCTGATCAAGGCGGACTCGGAAAATAGTCTTTCATAATAGCAGCTTGACCAGTAGATCATCTTAGCCTCATCCCAATTTGCATGATGGTTTTGTCTTTGTTTATGTTTAAAAATACCTAAAAAATACCTAACCTAATGGTCCGATTTTAATTCTGTTTGCGCCATTCGCTTCAGCTTGCCAAAGTGTAATTATGGCATACATTTAAAAAAAAATCCGTTCATAAATAACTCGTCTATGCAGTTTTTAAACTTTAAAATAGGCCTAGAGGCCTAAAAATAGGTCAAAATTAAACAAAATATATACCGTTGAATCCGCAACGGCGAGACGAAT
>CM064522.1:6490159-6576304 GCA_032716605.1 Paralithodes platypus | reverse complement strand
GATTGCTTTCGTTAATTTTGAGTTAAGAGAAGTCAAGGGGTCAAGAAAATTGTCAAGTTCGTTGGCGCTACCTCTAGTGTTATTTATTCATAATATGTACGATTATGATTCTGCAAATACTTATGAAATACCTACCATTATCTGCCTTTAGCCAAACACAAAACTTCGTGTCAATCATTAACCCTTTGAAGATTATGACGCATTTTGACACTTTATTCTGGCTATCATTAGACGATTTTATAAAGCTTAGGAAGGGTCTGTGGAAAATAAAGGGGTAAACACTATCTCAATTAACCCTCTGTCTTCCATCTACCCTTCCTAATTAACCCTCTGTCTTCCATCTACCCTTCCTAATTAACCCTGTCTTCCATCTACCCTTCCTAATTAACCCTCTGTCTTCCATCTACCCTTCCTAATTAACCCTCTGTCTTCCATCTACCCTTCCTAATTAACCCTCTGTCTTCCATCTACCCTTCCTAATTAACCCTCTGTCTTCCATCTACCCTTCCTAATTAACCCTCTGTCTTCCATCTACCCTTCCTATTAAACCCTCTGTCTTCCATCTACCCTTCCTAATTAACCCTCTGTCTTCCATCTACCCTTCCTAATTAACCCTCTGTCTTCCATCTACCCTTCCTAATTAACCCTCTGTCTTCCATCTACCCTTCCTATTCTGAACAAAATCGTCTAATAATTACCAGAAAACAGAAAAGAAATGTGTGTCATCGATCCTCACCGGCTTTTTTCTCTTTCTCTCCTTTTCTCTCTTTCTCTGTCTTGTCTTGTATCCATTCGGCCCCATTTAGCCAACTGTGTTAAGACGTTTATCCTCATCCAGGTATCGATTTCTTCCTGGCAAGCGATAGCGAGCCAGTATTGTATGGAGAATTCCGGCTTCGCCGAAGACATTTTTCTATCGAAAAATTTACAAATTTAGCTTGCTATCAAAACAAAAATATACAAATGCTGGCTCGCTACCGCTCACCAGGAAAATATTGACACCTGGATGGGGGTAAACGTCTTAAAACAGTAGGCTGAATGGGGCCGAATGGATACAAGCCAAAGAGAGAGGGAGAGAATGAGAAAAAAAGCGAGGTGGGCTCCCTTAAGACCTGCCAACCTACTGTATATGGGAAGGGTGCTGGGTTGCCAAAACGAAACACACTCTCGAAAACCAGGTATTGAGTGATGGAAGAAACCTGATATCCCCCAAATGTCTTCAATATCACTAGAAAATTTAACCTATTTCTTGTAAGGTGAAAGGTCGCATGGTGCTAAAAGTGTAGTCTAAAGCTGCTGTCACACGAGCGATTTTTCCGTCAATTTTCCATGAGCAACTTTTTTCTCGTATTATTTCGGGACATTTTCGCACTGGTATCGGTAACTAGACTGACGGTAGATTATGTTAGGCGGCTGAATTCTGATAAAGTGTTATCCTTTAAGCTTTCTAACCACAATTGCCCGCAAAAATTGCTCGAAAAACGGCTCGTGTGACACCGCCTTAATAGAAGACCCACCCTCCCACTATTCTTAAGGGGGCTTACCTTGTTTTTGTATTTGTTTACTTCTCGCTCTCTTTCCCTCTCCCTCTCTGGGTTGTATTCATTCGGCCCCATTCAGCCTACTGCTTTAAGACGGTTATCCCCATCCAGGTGTCGAGCATATTTAAAAAAAAAACGAAATTGACAGCAGCCTCTCAACACTCTTCTCTGAGCTAGTGCCGATACAAATGGACAGTCCTGTACAGAATCAGAGTCGTAAAGATTCCAGGACGAGCTCAATAGAAAATTAAATTAAATTAATGAATGGCTAAATGTGTACATTTTTTTTGATAGAACAACGTCTCCGGCGAAGCCGGATTTCTTCATACAATGCTGGTTCGCTATCGCTCGCCAGGAAGATATCAACACCTGGATCGGGATAACGTCTTAAAACAGTAGACTGAATGGGGCCGCATGGATACAAGTCAGAGAAAGAGAGAAAAGGAGAGATAACAAGCAGGTCACTCCCCTTAATTCCCTTACTTCTTTCTCACAGTATATTTCTCTCTCCTCACCTAAAATGTTCTGATGCCTTAACCCCTTCAGGACCGGGAAGTCTTTTTACCTCTGATTCTGGCTAACATTAGACGACTTTATGCAGTTTAAGAAGGATCTATGTTACTGTGAGGGCTTATTGAGATAATATTTAGCCCTTTGAGTCACTGTGTATGGCCACCCTCGTAAGGGGAGTAAGGCGTCCGGCAATAGATAGATAGATAGAGTCATAGAGGTAGATTCCAAACTAAAGGAAATCGTCTAATGGTAACCCAAATATGATGAAATTTACGTCATGGTGCTGAAGGGGTTAAACAAGATTCTCCTCGTCATATTCCATTAATAACTTTTCCTTCTCCTTTCCTATAACCTCTTCCTTTAAACTTACCTTAGTGTAAAAAAGTTATAATAATAAAGTAGGCCTAATAATAACAAATATAATAAAAATAAAAATAATAATAATAATAATAATAATAATAATGATAATAATAATGGTAATAATATTAATCATATTAATAATACAAATAATAATAATAATAATAATAAATAAAATTCATCATATGGGACAAATATATTTAAATAAATAAATAAATCATATTAGCCACATGCTTTAACCTCTTCTCCACGACATATCTGCCTTCCATGTCTTCACACACACACACACACACACACACACACACACTTTCTTATATAAAACTCACACCAGACTAAACACCAAACCTCTCACTCATCCTCTCCGCACATTCCCACAAACATTCTCACCATCTATCTATAAAATATATCTATCATTATCTCTCTCTCCTTTCCATGACCACCCATCACCCATCCTTTCCATCTCGCCCACCCACAAACACACACATTCTATCTATACAACTCTCTCTCTCTCTCTCTCTCTCTCTCTCTCTCTCTCTCTCTCTCTCTCTCTCTCTCTCTCTCTCTCTCTCTCTCTCTCTATAGACTGACTATAGACTGCAGCACCGTTGATTCATTTAAATTCCGCCTAGACAAATATCTCGCATCAAACCCGCGACTGACTGCGTTTGTAAATGAATAACTTTATCCTCCCCTCAGTTACTAACCCATATGTCCCCTACTAACTTCCTAGTCCTGCCACGTTAGTGGCAGGGCAGTAGTTCCCTTTCCAATGTTCCCTTACCCACTCTAAACCACTGTTTGGACACTTGATCCTCAGTGTTTTGGAGGACAAGCAACCTAGAAGGGTCACTAGATCTGTTGTTGCTTGATTTCCTTTGTACTCCTTTGTACTCCTTTGTACTCTCTCTCTCTCTCTCTCTCTCTCTCTCTCTCTCTCTCTCTCTCTCTCTCTCTCTCAACCATCTCCTACTTCCCGGTGTCATTTCCAGTGCCTGGTTTATGATCCAGCAGAAGATGAATAAAAGTATTGTTGCTGGTTATGTGTGTGTGTCCGAGTGATGGATGGCCCCTCTACACACACACACACGCACACAAATACACAAATGCACGCACGCACGCACACACACACACACACACACACACACACACACACATTCGGCCCCTCACGGTCGCCAAAGGTCGCATGTGACCTCGTAGTTAAGGTAGTATAAGCATTGTAATGTGTCAAGGTTAAGAAAAACACCGTAGATTTGTTCAGCCTCTCGGTTGAAAGTTACGAATAAACCGACAATTATTATTGTTATTATTATTATTATTATTTGTATTATTATTATAATCACACACACACACACACACACACACACACACACACACACACACTAGCCTGGATATATTTCCTTAGTATCGGAACCTGAAAAACCCTCCGAATGTCCAAAATACCAAAGCATTTCCGGCCACTCAGAACCCATGTATATAACCCCCCCCCCCCCCCCCCCTATATTCCCCGTCTTCCGCACTATAATGTAAACAGTACGCGTCTTTCAAAACCCACCACCCGTAAAGCTTCAATGGGGCCCCGTCCTTTATAACGGCCCTGCTTGTGTACTTTAGATATTTATATACTGTATGTGTGTGCGTGTGTGTGTGAGTGGGAGTGTATGTGGATTTTTTTTTTTATTATGGATCACCCGAAGACATTCAAATATATTATACTGTGCTCTCTCTCTCTCTCTCTCTCTCTCTCTCTCTCTCTGACTTACTGAATGCTTAGTATCTCTCTCTCTCTCTCTCTCTCTCTGACTTACTGAATGCTTAGTATCTATCTATCTATCTCTCTCTCTCTCTCTCTCTCTCTCTCTCTCTCTCTCTGACTTACTGAATGCTTAGTATATCTCTCTCTCTCTCGCTCTCTCTCTCTCTCTCTCTCTCTCTCTCTCTCTCTGACTTAGTGAATGCTTAGTATATATATATATATATATATATATATATCTCGCTCGCTCTCTCTCTCTCTCTCTCTCTCTGACTTACTGAATGCTTAGTATCTATCTCTCTCTCTCTGACTTACTGAATGCTTAGTATCTATCTCTCTCTCTCTCTCTCTCTCTCTGACTTACTGAATGCTTAGTATATCTCTCTCTCTCTCTCTCTCTCTCTCTCTCTCTCTCTGACTTAGTGAATGCTTAGTATATATATATATATATATATATATATCTCTCTCTCTCTCTCTCATCTCTTCTCTCCCCCTCCGCTCTTCTCCTCTCGTCTCCTCTCGCTCGCTCTCTCTCTCTCTCTCTGACTTACTGAATGTTTAGTATATATATCTCTCTCTCTCTCTCTCTGAATGCTTAGTATATTCTACCTTAGCCTTATACAGCGTCATAATGTTGTATACACTGCAAATCTATTGTTTCACTGACCTATCTATTGTTTCACTGACCTATCTATTGTTTCACTGACCTATCTATTGTTTCACTGACCTATCTATTGTTTCACTGACCTATCTATTGTTTCACTGACCTATCTATTGTTTCACTGACCTATCTATTGTTTCACTGACCTATCTGGGTAATTGTGAATGGGTACTATACTATGGTGTTGGAGCTCTGAATAAACTAGCCTCGAAGGGGGGAAATTATAAATGTCTGTTCTCTCTCTCTCTCTCTTCTTCTATGCTATCCTCTCCTTCCACTGTCCCTTACTCTCGGGTTAGCTATCTCTACTAGAATTGTCTTGACCACCTCGCTGGGATCGTAAGGTCTGTGTGGTCAGTGTATATATGTAAATATATATCTCTCTCTCTCTCTCTCTCTCTCTCACATACATCCCTGACCTCCCATGTGTATAATTATTTCTCATTACGTACACTTAACTGTGTGTGTGTCTACGTTGATGAGGGCCAGTGCGCATTTAAGGGGGTAGTACTTCGGTTTTGGTCTATATATTTATTCATTTATTTATTTTTGAGTTTCCTCGTTAGACTTCCATCAAACTTCAAAAAAAAAAAAAAAAAAATCGACACCCTTTCAAGATAATTTTGTAAATTTTTCGGTAGGGCCGGTTCCTTCTAAAATTACAGGCTCGCTCTCGCTCGCCAGGAAAAATCAACACCTAAATGGCACGAAAGGTTCTGATATTGACACAAAAAATGAGGCGAAAGGTCTTAGAATTGCCAAATTAACAGAACGAACGTCTTAACATTTCAAAACAAATATGCTAATCATGAGGGAGAAGGGGTCCAGAAAAAGCGACTACTACCCCCTTAAACTGTGTACGTTATTTGTGTTTTTTTTTTTTTTTTTTTTTCCCATTCACCAGTCAAGGGTCTCGGAGGTCATTTGGGAAGACAAGGAGTTGGTCTTAATATATCCTGTATTAGTTTATATTCGTTTGAGATTCATTATATATATTTTTTTTTCGTTTAATATATGCCTCCAATGCTAACTTATTAATATGTTAACAGTTTATTAATGTTATTGTCTTGGTGGTGTAATGGTTAGAGAGTTTATAAATCTGTGTGTGATAACCCAGGTTCGAATCCCGGTGGATCACATAATTATATGCTTTCATTAATTTCATTGGAGGGGTTTGGTGTTGGGGTGAAATTAATAAAATAAAGATTACTAAGTTCACTATCATTATTATGAAGATATTTCATATTTATTCTCCTTATTAATAGTTAAGAATTATCTATTACTATCAAGCAGCTGTCTGATACAGAAATGCCGCATATTATACCACCTCCTCTACGTAGGGTGCGTAGTACCCGCCTTGCAACACAGTCCCACCCCTACTCTGTGCAACTCTCCAACCCAAGAGTGAAACGCTATTCTCAGACTTTCTTCTATTCAACTGCTGAGCTCTGGAACTCTCTCCCAGAATCAGTATTTCCCTCTTCCTATGATTTAAATTGCTTCAAACTCCGTGTGTCCAGGAATTTTAGCTCGAACGTCCCTTGATTTCGGCCCTGTTACTCTTTGAAATCTGGGGGAGGCACTCGCTGCAGGCAGTTATGCCTTTTGTCTCCCTCATTCACATAGACAAAACAAATATTAACATACATTATCAACTCTGCGTAAGCAGAGTTTGGAATCGCCTCCCCGTATAGTGGGTACCCACACGAAAAAAAAAATTCTGTCGTCGTCGTCGTCGTCCGTCTGTCTCGGAACTCCTCCTAGACCGTTGGACGGATTTTCACCAAATTTCACACGAACATTTGTTGCGTGAATGCAAAAGTCAGCCAAAAAAGATTTTTTGAATTTATGCAATAGTTATGATTTTAGGTCCAAAATATGGTTTTCCCCCCCCCCCCCCCAACCCTCCCGGAAACTTCCCCCCCCCCCCCCCCCCCCCCCCCCCCCCCCAGCAATAATGGCGTTCTTAGTGGGGGCTCACACACTAAGAACGCATTCGTTCTGGGAGCGAAAACATCTCGCTACGTATTTGCTAGGTTAAGTTAGTTTAGTTGGCATTAGAAGTGGTGGTAGTAATATTTGGATTTATAGTGATAGTAGTGATAATGGTTATAATTGTAGTGATGATGGTTGTAATTGTATTGATGATGATGACAGTAGTGATGATTATGACAGTAGTAGATGTGATGGTGACAGTAGTAGTAATGATGGTCATAAAAGTAGTGATGATGGTGACAAGTAATATTGATAGTTGTAGTGATAATAATGACAGTAGTTATGAAGGTAGTGACCATGGTGTGAGTATTAGAGATGATGGTGAGTAGTAGTGAGGATGGTGAAATTTGTAGTGATGATGATGATAGTTGTGGTGATGAAGTTCATAGTAATGGTGATGATGGCAGTAGTAGTGATGATGGTGACAGTAGAATAAATTATGGTAATATTTGTGACAGTAGTAATGATGATGGTTATAGTAGTAGTGATGATGTTAACAGTAGTAATGATGATTGTAAGATGGTGGTGATGATATTAGTAATGATGGTTGATAGTTGTAGTATCAATGATGATAGTAGTGATTAAGATGCTAGTGACAATGGACAGTGATGATGGTGAGAGTAGTAGTGATGATTATAATTGTAGTAGTGATGATGATCATAGTAATGGTGATGATGACAGTACTCGTGATGATTGTGGCAGTTGTAGTGATGATGGCAGTAGTAGTGATTATGTTGATTGTGATTGATGATGGTATTAGTAGTGATGATGGTAACCCATCGCAGAGTTGGGTATGCCGTTTTGATTTTGGGCAAAACGGCACGTCTACTTTATTATTATTATTATTCTTTGTAACTAGACGGATGATAGATGAATTTAGGCGATATAAATGTTTTAAATGTTGATCTCACAACGTACTAGACCAGTGTTGAGGGAAGAAGCTCTCGTGTGATACCGGCTTTAGATAAATAATAAGAGGTAATAGTGGTAATAGTGCAGCAAGTGGTAAGTGAGCCGTGTTGTGTGAGTGAGTCAGTGGGAGGGTATGTCTGTGAAGGTCTCAGGAGGAGGGGGGGGGGGGGGAGGGGAGAGAGAGCTTAGTGGAGGGGGTAATTGATATGAAGCATGATAATAGATTGGTCACACACACACATATACATCTACCTACACACACACACACACAAGAAAACATACACGGATACACACCGACATAATCCATAACTGGAGTAAAACATGGGAGATGGAATTCAATGCCAAAAAGCGTCACGTCTTAAAAATGGGGAAGTGGCAAAAGACCAAATGGAAGTTATAGGTTAGCAAATGAGGAAATCAGCAAGGCAAGCATGGAAAAGGACCTAGGAGTGATTATCCAAGAAAATGTATCCCCTGAGAAGCACATCAATCATATAGTTGGAGGCAGCTTCAGAGATGGGGCTGCTTCGAGCCGTGAGTGAGCAACTAAGTCCCATGCATCCTGCGAAGGCAAAATGGCAGGGTCTAGTTGTACCGTAGCTAAAAGTGTTTCACATGCCTCACTCCCTAGACTCGAACGAAACCTCACGGGCTTCACCGTTCAATGTATAACGTTGAATGTACTGGCTCTCAGCCTATGCCCGAGAGGGAGTAGTTGGAATATAGAAGAAAAACAAAATTATCCCAGAATTAAAGTACCTACATTAACCTGAAAGACTAGACAGATTAGGGCTTCCCACGCTAGAGGAGAGAAGAATTCGAGGAGACCTGATAGCAATATATAGATGCATGAGAGGGTTCGACAGACTCGATAAGGAGGATTTTATTAGGCTGGACGATAGGAGAACCAGAGGGCATATGTATGAAATTAGAAAAGAGAGTTGCAAGTCCAATGTGAACAAGTTTAGCTTTCCGTATAGAACGATACATAGGTGGAACAACTTAAAGGGGAGATCTCCACTTGAGGGATTTTTTTCTTGACCCCTTTCTCCCTCATGTTTATCCCCATTACTTTTGATATTATAAAACGTTTGCCCCATTAGTTTAGCGATTTTAAGAACTTTCACCCCATATTAAGACCTTTCGTGCAATTCAGGTGTCGATTTTATCCTGGCGAGCGATAGCGAGCCTGTAATTTAAGAGGAACCGGCCTTCGGCCGGGAAATTTTTCTACCGAAAAATGTACACACCTGCTTCACCCACCATTGATTTGATACTAACACCAACCAAATCTGCTATAGTCGTTTTTATTTCAGCTGGTGGTAAATTAAGGGGGAATGGTTCAGTTTCTGGTTGATTTTTGTATTTACTTCATATTTATCTACTGTCCTCCCTAGATCTCCATCAAACTTATAAAAACAACCCCAGGATCCCCTTTCAAGATATATTTGTATATTTTTCTACCGACAAATGTACAAATTAATCTTGAAAGGGGGCTTAAGGGGTGTTTTTTAAAGCTTGATAGAGGTCTAGCGAGGAAACTCAAAATTTAGTCAATAATTATAGAAGTAGGCCAACCAAAAACAGCACTACCCCCAAACACCACTACACACACACAAACACACACACACACACAAAAAACAGCACTACCCCCAAACACCACTACACACACACACACAAAAAACAGCACTACCCCCAAACACCACTACACACACACAAACACACACACACACACAAAACAGCACTACCCCCAAACACCACTACACACACACAAACACACACACACACCAAAAACAGCACTACCCCCAAACACCACTACACACACACAAACACACACACACACCAAAAACAGCACTACCCCCAAACACCACTACACACACACAAACACACACACACACACAAAACAGCACTACCCCCAAACACCACTACACACACACAAACACACACACACACCAAAAACAGCACTACCCCCAAACACCACTACACACACACAAACACACACACACACCAAAAACAGCACTACCCCCAAACACCACTACACACACACACACACACACCAAAAACAGCACTACCCCCAAACACCACTACACACACACAAACACACACACACACAAAAAACAGCACTACCCCCAAACACCACTACACACACACAAACACACACACACACACAAAAAACAGCACTACCCCCAAACACCACTACACACACACAAACACACACACAAAAAACAGCACTACCCCCAAACACCACTACACACACACAAACACACACACACACACAAAAAACAGCACTACCCCCAAACACCACTACACACACACAAACACACACACACACACAAAAAACAGCACTACCCCCTGAAATATGTAGGTAGTTCACGAACAAGGCCCAATTATAGTACCCAAGTCTCTTAAAACATAGAGCTGAAACAACATTACGTACACACACACAATCACACACACACACACACACACACACACACACACACACTAGATACATATATTTCACAACCCACACATATATAATATATATGTGTATAATATATATATTATACACACGCACGCACACACACACACACACACACACACACACACATATACACATACATTAATACATATATTTCACAACACACACACACACACGACTCTGCCATTGTACTACGAGAGAGAGAGAGAGAGAGAGAGAGAGAGAGAGAGAGAGAGAGAGAGGCAGAGCGAGAGCGAGAGAAAGAGAGAGAGAGACCAAAAGCGATAGAGCGAGAGCATGAGAGAGATCAGAAGAGACAAACCAATTAAGAACTTATTAAACAACCCACCCAGACTCACTCCTCCAAGACCAAACTAAAGAGATAATAGTAATATATAATGGTAATGGTAGTAAATTAGGTCGTAATAGTAATAGTAATATTAATAGTAATGCCAGTAATAGGTCATAATAGTAATGCCAGTAATAAACACAAGTGCCTGGTGGTGGAGGGGTGACTCACAAACAGGTTCCTTCCCCCCTTCCACACACACTAAGTACTTTAACCGTCCACATCACCACAAGGGCACACACACACACACACACACACACACACACACACACACACTTAAGGCAGATTAACCCCTGCTGTACCGACGACGTTTTTTTCATTATACTCCAGCTATATTTAGACGGTTTTGTGCGGTTTAAGGGGAGGTTTCCACTCGAGAGATTGTTTTTTTGACCCCTTTCTCCCTCATGTTTAGCCCCATTGCTTTTGATATTATAAAACGTTTGCCCCATTAGTTTAGCGATTTTAAGAACTTTCACCCCATATTAAGACCTTTCGTGCAATTCAGGTGTCTATTTTATCCTGGCGAGCGATAGCGAGCCTGTAATTTAAGAGGAATCGGCCTTCGGCCGGGACATTTTTCTACCGAAAAATGTACAAATTTATCTTGAAAGGGACTCGAGGGGGTGTAATTTTAAGGTTGATGGAGGTCTAGGGAACAAACTAAATACCTCCCCTTAAGGGGGGTGACCTGCTTTTTTGTCTCTCTCTGGGCTGTATCTATTCGGCCCCATTCAGCTTACTGTATTAAAACGTTTATCCCCATCCAGGTGTCGATATATACCTGGCGAGCGATAGCGAGCTACCATATTTTGGATAACGAGTTAGACAGCTGGCTAAATTTGTACATTTTTCGAAATAAAAATTTCTCCGGCGAAGCCAGATTACTCCATAAAATGCTGGCTTGCTATCGCTCGCCAGGAAAATATCGACACCTGGATAGGGATAAATGTCCTAAAACAGTAGGCTGAATGGGATGGACACAACCCAGAGAGAGAAAATTATTATTAATAATAATAATAATAATAATAATAATAATAATAATAATAATAATGAAAATTTAAATGTCAGACACAAATAAATAGTACACCCAAGCAACTAAACAAAACACCTACACAGCTAAATGAATCATCATCACATTGAAAAAGGTTAATTGTTCAAAGCCCACATACCTGTCTCGACCGCACAGAGGTGAGAGAGAGAGATTTACAATATATTTACATAGATACACTGATCACAGAGACCTTACGATCCCAGCTAGGTGGTCAGGACTTAATTCTAGTAGAGCTAGCATAACCCGAGAGCAAGGGATAGTGGAAGGAAAGGATAGCAAAGAAGAGAGAGAGAGAGAGAGAGAGAGAGAGAGAGAGAGAGAGAGAGAGAGAGAGAGAGAGAGAGACCACGCTCGTATGTAGTCCGCCTGTCGGAAAATTTAAATGCGCGATATGTTTTGTGAAATACGGAAAGTTTTCACATAATATCGGAATGGGAAACAACGCGTGCGGCCGGTTCCCAACACACGATATTCATTTATGTGTGCGGTGTGGTGTGCATTATGTGGGTGTATGTTGTGTGTACGGATCGGTGCACACGGGGATGTATGTACGTCATAGATCGCTCGGGCGCGCACATATACTGCACACATACACGCAGGTATACACATTTATTTACGGAGTCACATTGGGGGGGAAATATGAACCCCCCCCCCCCACCCCCCCACCCACCCACCTATATACACACACACACACACACACACACACACCACGCTCACAGCCACTTATTATCAGTTAGGGAATTTCGGACTTGTTTTTACAAATTAAACTTTTAATTTTACTGATTAGAAATGCAATTACAAATACCACCACTTGATACCTTTTGAACAATTAATACTATTCTTATTGACTTAACTACCGATACTCAAAATATAACAAATAATGTTATTTAAATGTGTTTTTCTAAGAACAAAAGAATAAATATGTTTGAGATCAAAACAAATAATAGAGTTCAAAGGAGCTTATACTCTGCCCACCCAACCACTCACTAGCATGCACGAACAAAGTAACACACAGTCAAATGCACCTCTACACCTAATAACCTACAACAAACTCATTTAATATATATATATATATATATATATATATATATATATATATATATATATATATATATATATATGTATATGCACGAAAGGTTATTCTAGAAGGGTTACTAGACCTGTTGTTGCTTGATTTCCTTTGTACGTTTAAAAGAACCCACAGCCCTAAACAACCTCGCACACGTAAACATAACAGACACACATATACAGTATACAGTGCGCGTGCGCGCACACACACACACAATAAACATACTACGGCATACACACATATCATGAAAATAGACACACACACACACACACACACACACACACACACACACACACATATATATATATATATATATACAGTCACGCTCGCTCGACCTCAAAACAATAAAAATATCACCAAAGGCCAGCATTTATAACCCCCAGTAAACGACCCATCCGTCCACAGTCCCTCAAAGGTATAATAGTTGACCATCCCACAGTCGATACAACAGGAAGTATAATAGTTGACCATCCCACAGTCGATACAACAGGAGGGATTTTAGATTGTGAGTTATTGAGTGGGAGGTAGAGGCACAGGTCATAGTTTGTGGCTGATCCATTGTAACAGGTGTATTACAGACTGTGAGGGAGTGAGTGGGAGGTGTGAGGGAGTGAGTGGGAGGTGTGAGGGAGTGAGTGGGAGGTAGAGGCACAGGTCATAGTTTGTGGCTGTTCCATTGTAACAGGTGTATTACAGACTGTGAGGGAGGGAGTGGGAGGTGTGAGGGAGTGAGTGGGAGGTGTGAGGGAGTGAGTGGGAGGTAGAGGCACAGGTCATAGTTTGTGGCTGATCCATTGTAACAGGTGTATTACACACTGTGAGGGAGTGAGTGGGAGGTGTGAGGGAGTGAGTGGGAGGTGTGAGGGAGTGAGTGGGAGGTAGAGGCACAGGTCATAGTTTGTGGCTGTTCCATTGTAACAGGTGTATTACAGACTGTGAGGGAGGGAGTGGGAGGTGTGAGGGAGTGAGTGGGAGGTGTGAGGGAGTGAGTGGGAGGTGTGAGGGAGTGAGTGGGAGGTGTGAAGGAGTGAGTGGGAGGTACAGTCACAGGTTATAGTTTGTGGCTGGTCCATTGTAACAGGTGTATTACAGACTGTGAGTGAGAGGTGTGAGGGAGTGAGTGGGAGGTGTGAGGGAGGGAGTGGGAGGTGTGAGGGAGTGAGTGGGAGGTGTGAGGGAGTGAGTGGGAGGTTGAGGCACAGGTCATAGTTTGTGGCTGATCCATTGTAACAGGTGTATTACAGACTGTGAGGAAGGGAGTGGGAGGTGTGAGGGAGGGAGTGGGAGGTGTGAGGGAGTGAGTGGGAGGTACAGTCACAGGTTATAGTTTGTGGCTGGTCCATTGTAACAGGTGTATTACAGACTGTGAGGGAGGGAGTGGGAGGTGTGAGGGAGTGAGTGGGAGTCACAGTCACAGGTCATAGTTTGTGGCTGTTCCATTTTGGCAAGTGGATACATTTCAAACTGGGAGAGAATGACCGGTCTTCGCAAACCATAATGTGTATTGTTAAATTAATTGTTTACTTGTAATTAGTTGTATAAATTAAAAATAAGTATCAATCTATCTATCTATATACTCGGGCCCAATCCCCACTGGGTTTTTTTTTTGGGGGGGGGGGGCTGACTTAAGACAGAGCCAGAATAGGGACAATACAACAGAAAACAATGAACACACAAACACTAAATACAAATTTCACACTAAAGTTAATGAAATAGAAAACGGGGTGGGAGGTGGAAGGTTGTCATTCTGGCCCCACATTGACTGAGGCTGTTGAGTTTGAGTGATGTTAAAAATATTGGTGGCGGTGGGGAAATAATAAAAAAAGGAGGGAGCGGTATCATTGTAGGTGGTAGGTATTATGTTGCTACGTCATTGTTCACTGCTAACTGGTGTGTGTGTGTGTGTGTGTGTGTGTGTGTGTGTGTGTGTGTGTGTGTGTGTGTGTGTGTGTGTGTGTGTGTGTGTGTTTGTAACGTAAAGGTTACGCCCGAATCATCGTATTATTCTTTAAAGACTAACAATGTGTTGAGGATACGTATTACTGTAATGAATCAGTTGTAATTGTTAAGGAATATTTTGTAAAGATCCCGATAAGAACAGACTATTTTCAAGAGATAAGTAAATATATATAACATTATGCTTCAATGGACACAAATATGCATGCCTGCATATAAACATGACCTACGATATCAATAGTTATATAACTAAATATTTATAGAAGCACATTTTCGCGCACACTCACATAAACACGCATTTACCTACACTGAAACAAGAGTACATACAGTACATAAAGTACACGTATAAATACATATAGGCAAACAAGCGCGCACGCACACACACGCACACTAACCTTGCGGCTAGCTCAAGGGTACCATTCCCACCTGCAACCCAGCAGACCGGGGTTCAAATCTCGCTCAGGTTAATGAAGGTCTTCTGAGACACAGCTGACAGATACGATCTCCCTTGAGCAAGGAGATGGGTAATTGTCATTGATGATAATGTCTAGGAAGCGGGACAATATGAGCCAAAAACTACAATCATGAATACACAAACACACAAACCCACCCACACACGGTATTCCCCCTTCCAAGCCCACCCACACACATACGCCCCCTCCCCCCACACACACACACACACACGCCCCCCCCCACACACACATACACAACCGTAAAGCCATAGATGTATGTGTAGGAGCCCAATAAAGTCAGTGTGTATAAAGAAGTAGGAGGCTATTACCATCATCTCCGCTACACCACCATCACAGGCATCGTTAACTCTCACCATCACACATAACTACCACTATTACCACCATTGTTAACTACCACTATCACATCTACCACCATTATCACTATTCTCGACTATCACCATCACGCACAACTACCACCATTACCACCACTAGCTCAACTATCACCATTATCCCAATAGTTAACTACTCCGAACTGCCAGTCACCATCGCAGGCATCGTTAACGTTCACCATCACACTCAACTGTAGGTAGCGCCACCGAACTTGACACTAATCTTGACCCCTTAACTTCTTATAACTCGATATGAATGATAGCAATCGGGCTGACGTTTCTATCATGTGGGAAGAGTCCACCAGGAAATAGGTGTGGATATTTACAGCCAGTTTGCTCTAGGCCCTTTTGAGTTACAGAGAGGTCAGGGATCAACATTATTGTCCAACATTACCGCAATTGGAACCCCTGCTGTACCGGCATCGTCTTTCATCGTTATCCTAGCCACAGGTATATTTAGACGATTTTGTGCAGTTTAAGAAGTATCTGTGGTTGTAAAAAGGGTCAAGTAAGATAGTTCAAAGCCTGTTGATTGCTGAAAGCCCTTTTTAATCTGAATAAAATCGTGTGATAGTAGCCATAGTTAAGTTTAAAAGACGTCGCCGGTACAGAAAGGGTTAACTCACTATGGCAGAACTATCACTATTATTGCATTTGGTAGTATTAAAGGGTCACCGTTTTTGTTTTTAATTTCTCTTATTTTCTCTCTTTCCCTGGCTTGTATCCATTCAGCATCATTCAGCCAACTGTTTTAAGACGTTTATCCCCATCCAGGTATCGATTTCTTCCTGGCGAGCGAAAGCGAGCCAGCTTTGTATAGAGAAATCCAGCTTCGCCGGAGAAATTTTTTCTATCGAAAAATGTACAAATTTAGGTTGCTGTCAAAACAAAAATATATATATGTTAGCTCACCGCTCGCCAGGAAAGTATTGACACCTGGACGGGGGTAAACGTCTTAAAACAGTAGGCTGAACGGGGCCGAATGGATACAAGCCAAAGCGAGAGGGAGAGGAAGATACAAAAAAAAGCGAGGTGGGCTCCCTTAACTGAGAATTCCTAGTAATGGGGAAATAGTGTTTAGTGTTGACCATTTGTGTAGGAAGCCTATATTTGACAACTTGTTACTTTCAGCTGCTGTAACTCACTGAGACCATTATCAAATGTTTCAGTGCCGTGATCCTAGGAAACTACTATTTATATTCAGTTCTACAGTTATACACAAAAATCAATCCAGATAGTTATAATTTCACATACTATCATTAGCAGAATAATTTTGACTCAAACAAAAAATATAACATATCATAAATTAAGATTTTCAAACATTTTGGCTGTTAAATATGTATACTAATAATTAATTTAATTAAACTTATCAATGGTAAATCAGACCCTTTGTATTGCACTAGACATATCGAAAGCCTTCGACAGAATCTGGCACAAATAACTTATTTCCATACTACCCTCCTTCAGCTTCTATCCCTCTCTCTGTGCCTTTATCTCTCTTTTGGCCGTTCCATAGCTGCAGTTATGGACGGCCATTGCTCACTTCTTCAACCTATCAACTCGGGTGTTCCTCAGGCCTCTGTCCTATCTCCAGTTCTATTTATAATTTCCAATAATGATCTTCTCAACTGTACCTCTAGATTCCAGGACATCTCAACCAGTAGACCATTTCAACCAGTAGCTCTCAACCAGTACCAAATCAACCACGACCAACCAAACCAGTGCCAAAATATAGTACTAACCTAACCTAACTCAACCGTATTGCTTGATTGGTACTGGTTGAGTTGTCCGGTCACCGTACCTCCAGTCCTATCCACTCTTATGCTGACGACTCTAGCTTACTCTACTCGACCTTGTTACAGTTATCTACAACGTCCCACAATGCAATCACTCCAAAACTCATGTGATGATCTGTCAACCGGTATCGATTGGGGCAGAGAAAATCTTAATACTTTCAATGCTTCCAAAACTCAATGCCTCCATCAATCTACCAGTCACAGTTTTCCACGGTTCAATGTCATCTCAACCAGTAGACCATTTCAACCAGTAGCTCTCAACCACTGCCAAATTAACCCAGACCAACCAAACCAGTGCCAAAATATAGTACTAACCTAACCTAACCGTATTGGTTGATTTGGTACTGGTTGAGAGCTACTGGTTGAAATGGTCTACTGGTTGAGTTGACCGGTCACCGTTTTCCACACAACCATCCCTTACTCATCAACAACACACAAATCAACCAATCATCTTCGACCATAATTATCACCTCTCTTGCTGAACAGCTTCCCAGAAGTTAAGGCGGTGTCACACGAGCGATATTTCCGGCATTTTTTACGGGCAATTGTTGTCTGGCAGCTTCAAAATACAAGTTCCATAACAATTCAACTATCTAACATAATCTACCTTCGATCTAGTTTCCGATTACAATGCAACAATATCCCGTAATATCACCAGAAAAAACTTGCTCATGGAAAATTGACGGAAAAAGCGCTCGTGTGACAGTGGCTTTAGGTGCGTACAACCGTCTGTGAATTTTTACACCCCCACCCCCTCTAAAGCCGGTATCACACGAGCGCTTTTTCCCTCAACATTTATCCTCAACACTGGTCTGGCGGCTTATGAGGTCAACATATACCATATTTATTTTCCCTAAATGCATCTACCATCAGTCTAGTTTCCGATACCAGTGCAAAATATTCCAGAAATGTTGCCAGAAAAATTTTGATTATCGAATGTTGACTATAAAAGCTCTCGTGTGATACCGGCTGAATAAAATTTAATGGTAACCAGAATAAGATGAATATTACGTCATGGCGGTGAAGGGGTTAAACTCAACAAGCAGCGGTACTGTTTAACAACACAACACTGGGTGGCACTGGGGTTCAACAGCAGTAAGCCTGACCAATCTGAGTCTGGCCATCTACGATAAAACGTAAAATAAGTGCCACATAACATTTTACAGCACAATAAACCCCCCCCCCCCCCCCCCGTGCCCCCCTAGTGGTGCCTTTATGCATGGGGCAGCTGTAAGGTCACCAGTACCCTTCTTAAGGGGGGTGGTCGTATTTATTTGCTCATTTATTTAGCTTTCTATTTTTCCCCCCTAGACCTCCATCAAGCTTAAGAACCCCCCCCCCCCCCTTTAAGATAAATTTATAGATTTTTCGATAGAAAAATTTCCCGGCCAAAGGCCGGTTCCTATTAAATTACAGGCTCGCTATCGCTCGCCAGGAGAAAATCGACACCTAAATGTCACGAACAGTCTTAATATTGACAAAACATATAAGGGTGAAAGGTCTCAAAATCGCCAAACTAATGGAACGAACGTCTTAAGATCTCAAAACTAATGGGGCTAAACATGAAGGTGAAGAGGGTTCCGACCAACGAACCATCGGCCCCCTTCTTAAGTGTCACCCTGGCCACCACAACCCCCTTCACCAGTTTACACCCTCACTATAACCACCATTCCCACACTACCAAAACATTACACTATCATCACCATAATTGTTTGTAAATAAATAAAAAGTACCTCCGCAATGTACACTCGGATGCCATAGTCTCTAGCCCACTCATAAATATTCGTGGCCTTCACCCGTTTCTAAGTATGGAAGTACATATCTGGAAACCAATTTATGGCTTCTAGAAACAGCTTCACCAACTTCCAGCTTCCCCAAAACCATCACTCCACTATCGTAAATTATCCTTCATTCTTCATTTACACTACCTCTGTCACAAATCATTCCAGCACTACCACCATCACTGCTACCATCACTCCTGCTACCACTATTACTACAACTCATTCCATCACTGCTACCATCACTCCTGCTACCACTATTACCACAACTCATTCCAGCACTACCACCATCACTGCTACCATCACTCCTGCTACCACTATTACTACAACCACTACAACTCATTCCATCACTGCTACCATCACTCCTGCTACCACTATTACCACAACTCATTCAAGTACTACCACCATCACTGCTACCACAACTCATTCCAGCACTACCACCATCACTGCTACCATCACTCCTGCTACCACTATTACCACAACTCATTCCAGTACTACCACCATCACTGCTACCACAACTCATTCCAGCACCACCACCATCACTGCTACCATCACTCCTGCTACCACTATTACCACAACTCATTCCAGCACTACCACCAGCACTCCTGCTACCACCATTACTAAAAGCACTATCACGTTCACATCACCAACACCTCCACAGCAATACCACTCCCACCACAAACACAATCTGTACCGAAAAAGACCTCCGTCTACGTATTGTGAAAACCTATTATTCTCCGGTAAATTTTGGGGGTGAATGAGTAAGGTGAGAAAAAGTAAATTATGTGATGGATACATGCTTTTCATAAAGTAAATTATATGATGGATACATGCTTTTCATAATACGCGTTGCTAGCCCCAAACGCGCGAGCAACTGTGACTTTCAACCATCCGACACATCCCCTTTTATATATGTACAGTCGCACTAATAAGTCATTTCCCAGCTGTCATTACGCTTGGCTTGCTCTGTGCTGTATTAATGTCTGTCAGATGTTGAATAGAGTGGATAAGTGTAGGAACATGTTTGTATATTTCACTCGATATGACGAAATGAAGCTTAGATATTGCCGTTACCAATTATTGATCAAAACATAATTGGTACCGAGACATCACTTATTAGCGCGACTGTACACTCGGATACCATAGTTTCTAGCCCACTCATACAAATTCCTGGACTTCACTTATTTCTAGTTATGGAATCATATCTCTGGAAACGAATTTATGAAGAAAAAAAAATATAAATCAACTACAAAACTATTGTATATATTATTATACAGTATATACAATTTATTGACATGCAAGTTTTTTTCCCAAAAAATACACAGATAGATATAATTGCATAGAGATAAACATAAGGGGTCCACGAATTCTCCTGAGTGGGCCAGAGACTATGGTATCCGAGTGTACATCAAACAACATATAAAATACAAATATTTGTTTGTCTGTACCTTCCTACCATGACTGACATAGCCAAAATCACTACTGTACCCGCACTAAAAACCACCAATACCTCCATCAGCATTGCCATATCAACTCCATCACCAACAACACCACCACCAACAACACCTCCACCATCATTTCCATACTAATTCCACCAACACCACCACCATCATTTCCATACCAACTCCACCCTAGTCAACACCACCACCTCCACCATCATTGCCATACCAACTCCACCCTAGTTAACACCACCAACACCTCCACCATCATTGCCATACCAACTCCACCCTAGTTAACACCACCACCACCTCCACCATCATTGCCATACCAACTCCACCCTAGTTAACACCACCACCACCTCCACCATCATTTCCATACCAACTCTACTAACTCCACCCTGGTGACCACCACCACCACCAACAACCCCCTCAGCTCCACCTCCACCCACCACTATTACTATCGGATTCACACTTTTCACAATCACACTTACACAAATGTGTTTACCCTGGTGTTATCGTTGCACCACCATTATCCACCCATCTCTATTCCTAACAACCACAACCACCACCACTACCACCACCAACAATACAACTGTCCCTCCACCCTCCACCACTTCGGCTTCACCACCAATCCCACATCCTCCACCTCCACCAAAGCTACAACTCTCCCTCCACCACTCTCTCTCCCCACCAAGCCCACTCCCCCCCCCCGCACCCTCTCTCTTCACCCCCACCACTACACTTACCCTTCCTAACTCCCCACTCCCTCCCCTCACCACTACCACACCTCCCCTTCCTAACTCCCCAATCTCACATCCCCACCACCACCCTCTCTCTTCACCCCCCACCACTACACCTACCCTTCCTAACTCCCACTCCCTTCCCTCACCACTACCACACCTCCCCTTCCTATCTCCCCACCACCACCCCTCTCTCTTCACCACCCAACCTCCCCTTCCGAACTACTCACACCATCACCACACCTCCCCTTCCTAACCCCCACCAGCATCCCCCCCTTCCACTATCAGGTTCACATTTTTCACTCACACTTACACCCAAACTCCCTCCTCACCATCCATACCACCGCTCTCTCTTCACCCTCCACCCCCTACCACACCTCCCCTTCCAAACTTCCCGCTCTACCTTTCACCCCACTCTCTCCCCCCCCCCCCCTCCCACTATCAGGTTCACGCTTTTCAATCACACTTACACCGCAATCTTCCCTCGGGTTTTATCGTCGGCCGCGGTCACACACACGCTCGTCTGCGGCCGGAATGGCGGTACTTCCGGCCTCTCACAGGAAACCCACCAAACGTTACACTTTACAATCGCCACCCCGAATAAAGGAACGCGTCAACATTCAACCCACCCACATTCAGCTTTACAATCTCCAACCCACATTCAACCCACCAAACATTCAACTTTACAATCGCCACCCCGTATAAAGGAAAACGTCAACATTCAACTCACCCACATTCAACCCACCCACATTCAACCCACCTACATTCAACCCACCAACATTCAACCCACCTACATTCAACCCACCCACATTCAACCCACCAACATTCAACTTTACAATCTCTACCACAAATAAATGAAACCGTCAACATTCAACCCCCCCCACATTCAACCCACCAACATTAAACGTTACAATCTCCCACCCTGAATAAAGGAACGCGTCAACATTCAACCCCCCCACATTCAACCCACCGACATTCAACTTTACAATCTCCACCCCAAATAAAGGAACGCGTCAACATTCAACCAACCCACATTCAACTTTCGATCTCCAACCCACATTCAACCCACCGACATTCAACTTTACAATCGCCACCCTGAATAAAGAAACACGTCAACATTCAACCCACCGACATTCAACCCACCCACATTCAACCAACCCACATTCAACCCACCAACATTCAACTTTACAATCTCCATCACGAATAAATGAAACCGTCAACATTCAACCAACCAACATTCAACCCACTAATATTCAACCCACCCCCATTCAACCCACCCACATCCAACCCACCAAAATTCAACTTGACAATCTCCACCACAAATAAATGAAAACGTCAACATTCAACCCACCCACATTCAACCCACCAAAATTCAACTTTACAATCTCCACCACAAATAAATGAAACCGTCAACATTCAACCCACCCACATTCAACCTACCAACATTCAACCCACCAACATTCAACTTTACAATCGCCACCCTGAATAAAGAAACGCGTCAATATTGAGCCTATTTTTCTCGCTATTATAGTGGCCAAGTTATTGTATGTACAGTCGCGCTAATAAGTCATGTCTTAGCCGTCATTACGTTTGGCTCGCTCTGTGCTGTATTAATGTCTGTCAGATGTTGAATAAGGTGGGTATGAGTAGGAGCATGCTTGTATATCTCACTCGAAGCGAATAAATCAAGTTTTAGACATTGCCGATACCAATTATTGATCGAAATATACTTGGTGCCGAGACAAGACTTATTAGCGCCACCGTACTTATTAGCGCCACCGTACTTATTAGCGCCACCGTACTTATTAACACCACCGTACATATTAGCGCCACCGCACTTATTAGCGCCACCGTACTTATTAACGCCACCGTACTTATTAGCGCCACCGTACTTATTAGCGCCACCGTACTTATTAGCGCCACCGTACTTATTAGCGCCACCGTACTTGGGGCAACATGGGGATTAGCTCTTTTGTACTTGATGGTGGGAAGATTTCCACTTGAGGGATTTATTTCTTGACCCCTTTATCCTTCATGGTTAGCCCCATTGCTTTTGATATTTTAAGATGTTCGCCCCATTAGATTGGCGATTTTAAGAACTTTCGCCCCATTTCTGACAATTTTAAGACTTTTCGTGCCATTTAGGTGTCTATTTTTATCCTGGCGAGCGATAACGAGCCTGTAATTTAAGAGGAACCGGCCTTCGGCCGGGACATTTTTCTACCGAAAAATGTACAAATTGATCTTGAAAGGGGATCTAGGGGCTGTAATGTTAAGCATGATGGAAGCCTAGCGAACTAACTAAAAACCTAAGGGGAGATACGCCGTCTCTTTTCTTTCATGTTTAGCCCCACTAGTTTTGACATTTTAACACCTTTAGCTCCATTTCGTTGTCAATTTTAAGACCTATCGTACCATTTATGTGAACGATTGCGAGCCTGTAATTATAAGAGGAAACGGCCTTCGGCCGAGAATTTTTTCTGCCGAAAAATGTACACATTTATCTTCAGGGCGTGTCTAGGGAGTGTTTTTCTAAGTTTGAGGGAGGTCTAGCGAGGAAACTAAATAATAAATGAATAAATTAATGAATAGACCAACAAAACAGCCACTAGCCCCTGATAATCGCCCCCCCCCCCCCCCCCTCACACACACACACACACACACACACATAATCTACAGAGCAAACTTCAACACAACAATTGACCACTTGCGAGTTTCAGGCTATAAGGAAGTTGGAGCCGGGAACATCAATATTGAACAGAAATGCAATAATAATGTACGCTTCTGATGGATAAATGGTATGTTGAATTGGGTTTTATGTATTTATATATGTACTACAGCCGTATTTTAGCTGTAAATTATGATAAATATCGTATTAAATAAAGTTAGACTATACATCTCTGCTTCATATGTACTGTATGTATGGGTGTAATTATATGCTCATTTATGTATGTTTTTATTATTTATGTATGTTTTATTATTTATGTATGTTTTTATTATTTATGTATGTTTTTATTATTTATGTAGGTTTTATTATTTATGTATGTTTTTATTATTTATGTATGTTTTTATTATTTATGTATGTTTTTATTATTTATGTAGGTTTTATTATTTATGTATGTTTTTATTATTTATGTATGTTTTTATTATTTATGTATGTTTTTTTTTATTATTTATGTATGTTTTTTATTATTTATGTATGTTTTTATTATTTATGTACCATGTTTTTTTATTTTTTATGTATGTTTTTATTATTTATGTATGTTTTTATTATTTATGTATGTTTTTATTATGTTTATGTATGTTTTTTATTATGTTTATGTATGTTTTTTATTATGTTTATGTATGTTTTTTATTATGTTTATGTATGTTTTTATTATTTATGTATGTTGTTTTTATTATTTATGTATGTTTTTATTATTTATGGATGTTTTTATTATTTATGTATGTTTTTATTATTTTATTAGTTTCCTCTCTAGACTTTCATCAAACTTAAGAAACACACGCCCAAGACCCTCCTTCAAGACACATTTGTAAATTTTTCGATAGAAAAATGTCCCGGCCAAAGGCCAGTTTCTCTTAAATCACAGGCTTGCTATCGCTCGCCAGGAAAAAAAAACGATACCTAAATGACACGAAGTCTTAATATTGACAAAGAAATGGCGCAAAAAGTCGTAAAATCACCACCAAACTAATGCCTTATAATCTGAAAACTAATGGGGTTAAACATGAGGAAGAAGGGGGACCAGAAAAACGGCCCATCTCCCCTTAATCTTTGTGTCCATAAAGCCTGCGTCATACAGAGCCCGAACGTTGGAGGACAAGTTCCCGAATAGGATGACTTGCACATTTTTACCGAATACAGCCGAGACTCTCCCGAAATTTGAAGATTACGAACATGGCCCCCCGAACGAGTTCAGAATAATATCAGATAGTCAAGAACGACCTACGACAAAATCTCGAACAACTACCGAACATGAATCGAACTTACACTCGTTATGCAAAGAATGATTTTCGACCATACCCGAATCATCAGACACAGTTCCGAATGACATTGGAATGCTTTAGGATAATTAACCGAACTTAACCGATGAGATGTCGACAAACAACCGATAGAGAAGAACATTATGAGAACATCAGACTGTTTTAAGACTGTAGCAAGATTTTTTTTACCTGCCCTATATAAAGAGATGGGTTGGCTCACACCCCACCAGTCTCAACTCTTCTGTTACGTATCTTGATCCTCAAGTGGTTAACTTGATGAATCTAGATAGCACAGAGATAATATATATTAAGGTATCAGTCAGCTGAAGGCAAAACGAAAGTAAAATCTAATAAAATTATTTCCTGTTGTTATAATGTAGTTATTATTCTTGGTTCTTGTTTTACGTTAATAGTATTATATTATTATTATCAGGAGTAATATCAAAGTCCCATAAAAAGTTAGATATATATTTAATAATTAGATAAATGTATTTCTTAACCACGTAACATTGAAGTTTGATTATGAGTAAATTAAGTTACAGGATCGCTTCATAGATTCGATTCAGGTCTCACTCAAATAATATGAAAAGCAAAAATAATATTTTGAAGCTAAAAGAATTTTCTTCAGCTTAGGAAATCACTAGAAGTAACATTAAAACAGCCATGTTAGTCTAAGGCGATATTACTAATATGAGACAATAGTATCACCGTTCTTGTTCTTACTAGCAATGTAAGCTTAATTAAAAGCAAATTAAAGAACTCGCAAGCATTAATATAAAACAATAGTATTACTTTCATCATAACCCAATTACTTAAAGAGTTGCTTTAGTCCACAAGTCAGTCAACTAAAATAGTTAAGTACATAATAGTAGCGTTAACGTTAATTCCCAATCACATATCTCACTAACCAACATACTGTAAGTGTTTACACCGAACACACTTAACACACACTTATATAATCATCAAGATTATAGTTAAGTTGAGATAAACAAGATACATCGAACAGACATCCAAAATTATTCGTATATTTGTCTGAATTTGATCGTAACTTGTTCTGAAAATTCGTAACTCGTGCGGGTTTTATTCTGGAATACGAGGGATTCATCGTGATTTTATCGAAGTTTTGTCGGGAATTGTGCGGGATTTGTTCGGGTAGTTCCAAACAACATCGGCAATGGAAAAGAGTACCGAACAAGTCCCGAATCAGAAGAACGAACAAAGAATTAATCCGAACAAATACCGATCAAGTTACGAATAAATCCCGACCAACATCCGACCATTTTGTAACGGTTTTTTGTCCCGAATGTTCTTGAAAAGTTAGTGCATGCACTAACTTTTTGCCGAACCCCCGGAATGTCGGCTACACACCTGAACAACATCAGACCAACCTCAGACCAACCCAGGACTAGTCAGGAACTTATGCCGAATTGTTCGGAATATACCCGACCCGGATGAAATTTGAATTTTTTGTGCAAGTCATCCTATTCGGGAATTTGTCCTCCAACATTCGGGCTCTGTATGACGCAGGCTATTAACTGACGATATACTCCGATAATAAAATAAAAATCGACGCCCAGTAGCCAAGATGATTATATGACACTTGCCAGCCAAGGAAAGATGGACTCAGAGAATTGACCACTTGCGAGTTTCAGGCTATAAGGAAGTTGGAGCCGTAGATATCGATAGTTAATAGAAATGCGATAATAAAGGAGGTTTCTGATGGATAAAAATGATGTTGAATTGGGTTTTATGTATTTATACAAGCACTACAACCGCCATTTAAATGATAATTCTCTTAATTATCGATGTCAACAACTTCAACTTCCCTATAGACCGAAACTCGCAAGTGGCCAATTGCCTTTGGCCGGGACATTTTCCTACCAAATAATGTACAATATTTATCTCGGGGGTGTTTTTTAAGATTGATGGAGTTCTAGCGAGGAAACTGAGAAAAATATATATGTAAATATAAACTAGACCAAAAAACAACCTATCCTTATGAAATAAAGAAGACTAACTTAATTTTTCATTACCTAAGTTTAAATGGCTACGGGAGAGCTATATAGTAGAGGGTAGGAAGGGAGTTGTTGAAGTCATTGTATCCTATATGAGGGGGGCGAGGGGGTCGGTCATATGGGGGGCAAGACACAAGAAAAAGAAGGGGGGGGGGGGGGGGCGGTATAGCTACTACAAAAAAGCGACAGTCTAAAAAGAAGTAACAATAAAAATAGCCGCCCCCACCCCCTCCTTATTCTACCTCTCCTCCCCACCTCCTCCTCCTCCTCCTTACTCTACCTCCCCTCCTCACCTCCTCCTCCTTATTCTATCTCTCCTCCTGCCCTCCCCACCACCTCCTCCTAACTCTACCTCTCCTCCTGCCCTCCCCACCTCCTCCTCCCCCCAACTCTACCTCTCCTCCTGCCCTCCCCCTTCCTTCCCCCCATTCTACCTCTCCTTCTGCCCTTCCCCCCTCCTCCCTCCCCTACTCTACCTCTCCTCCTGCCCCCCCCTCACCCCCCTAACTCTACCTCCCCTGTCTATGCCTCCTCCTCCTCCCACTTCTTCTTGCTCTATAGCCAGCAATTCTCACTTCCCGGGGCATACAAAAGAACCCGGAAAAGCTCCCACCACACCGCGCGCGCCCCCCTCCCCCCCCCCCGCCCTTCCTTTTATTCTCATCCTGCCTGCCGCCGTCTGGAGTATCCCCCCCCCCCCCTCCCCCCTAGTTATACTCTTGTTATTATTATTTATCGTGTATCTCTCTCCCTGCGCCCCCCCTCTCCCTCTCCCTCTCCCTCTCTCTCTCTCTCTCTCTCTCTCTCCTCCTGAAGACCTCTTGGGCGTGTTTTATTCTGCCTGGCTTGGCGACCACACACCTCGCTCCGTAATGTCGCTGTTTTGCATAACCCGAGGACCTAAATCGTTTATGAGGAGACTAAAGCGAACTCTACGATATTCCTTGAGGTCTCTTGAAAATCACGTCGCACCGTAGCAAATACGAACATAACATCGTAATCTAACTTAACCTCTTGAGGATCCAAAACGCATTATGTTGCTATATTATTGGCTATCATTATACGATTGTTTGTATTTAGATATGGACAATAAATGAATAAATATTATAAATAGCCGAAAAATAACCACTTTCTCCTCCTTAAAGACGTCCCACCGTCGTTCCCTTCTGCAGCAGCACCTTACATTATATTATACTCCGGGCCTTCTGTCCAGGCCCATCACCTACATCAAAAACTGCCCCCCCCCCCCCCCACCCCTTTCTCTCTCCGCAGCCTCCCTCCTCCTTAGTACTTACCACTCGACCTCCCCCCCCCCCCCCTACCACCATACCACCTACCAAGCACTACTTGCCTTCCATAAGATTCCACTCCCCACTCCACACACACATAAACGTAGTCTTTGAATCAAAACCTTCCTGACCACACACACACACACACACACACACACACACACACACACACACACACACACACACACACACACACACACACACACACACACACACACACACACACACACACACACACACACACACACACACACACACACACACACACACACACACACACACACACACACACACACACACACACACACACACACACGACACGCGTCCGCACATGCAACAACAACAATGTGTACAATTAGGTTCTTGAACTAATTCAGAGACTACTGCAATTTTTAGTAGTATAACTTTTTCGGGCAAGCAATATCCATCTATCTATCTATATGCTCAGGCCCAATCCCCACTTGTCCTATTTTTTATTTTTATTTTCTATTTTATTCTATTTTATTATTATTTTTATTTTTTTCTTGGGGGTGGCCGACTCAAGACAGAGCAAGAACAGGGAAAACACAAAACACAACATAAAACAACGAACAAACACATATATAACACAAATTTACACACATCTAGGTCACCCAGGAGAAGACCCAGAGACAATATAATAAGTAGATAATAACTTAATATGACATATATTTGCTTGATGTAATGGTTAATTCGTCATCATTTCACTAAGAACAACTTTTCACCAGGTTGTAGTTATATTATTCAACTGATTTAGCAAATCAAAGATCACCTTGCCTTAAGGGGAGATTTCCACTTGAGGGATTTTTTTCTTTACCCCTTTCTCTCTCATGTTTAGCCCCATCGCTATTGAGATTTTAAGACGTTCGCCCCATTAGTTTGGCGATTTTAAGAACTTTCACCCAATTTATGTCACTTTTAAGACCTTTCGTGCCATTTAGGTGTCGATTTTCCTGGCGAGCGATAGCGAGCCTGTAATTTAAGAAGAACCGGCCTTTGGCCGGGACATTTTTCTACCGAAAAATGTACAAATTTATCTTGAAAGGGGGTCAAGGGGGTGTAATTTCAAGCTTGATGGAAATCTAGGAAACACACTAAAAACCTCCCCTTAATATAAGAAGAAACTACAACGTTTATTGTTTTTATTTATTCTCAGGTTTTTAGCTTTATCAAGTCACCTCATCTTTGAGGCCATTTCTTAACCCTTTCGCGCTTTAATGACGCAGAGGTTGCCAGATTAGCAATAATAAATAGAGTTCCTTACCTTTTGATACCTTTTGATGTGTTCGCCACTCTTCTAGCGGCACCAAGGAGCGCGACGCCCCTCGTTATGGGTGGTGGGTGGTTCTCTCACTCTTATAATTACCTCTCCAAAATTAGTGTTCTGCCCACAGCTAACTCAAAGACAACTGCAGAGGTTGAAGTAACTAAACTGAAGGTTTCTAAATACCCCTGATGGTAACAAAGGCTTTAAAGTATCCCTAATAGGCTCAAAATCACATAATATGTGTGAAAGTGTTAAGGGGAGATGGGCTGGTTTATCTGGGCCCCCTTCTCCCTCATGTTTAGCCCATTGGTTTTAAGACGTTCGGCCCATTAATTTGTCGATTTGAAGATTTTACGCTCCATTTCTTTGTCATTATTAAGACCTTTCTTGCCATTTAAGTGTCGATTGTTTTCCTGGCGAGCGATAGCGAGCCTGTAATTTTAAGAGTAACCGACCTTCGGCCGGGACATTTTTCTACCGAAAAATGTACACATTTATCTTGAAGGGGGATCTAGTTTTATTTTAACAGCTTGATGGGGGTCTAGGGAGGAAACTAAAAAAATAATACATAGTAAAAAATAAATAAAAATAAAATAAAAATAAAACACGCAAATAAATACGCCTATCTGCCCTTAACCACGTAACCTTAGTCCACCTCCTCCCCTTTATCCCATTTAGTAGCGGTGACGTCATTTGCATTATATTCTGGCAACTATTTAACAGTTTTATTCAGCTTAGGAAGGATGTCTACCGGTTCAAAGATTCCAGACTATCTCAATGCAATTAAAAGCACATGGATACTAAAGAGCTCACCCCAACAAGGATATCGTGTATGTGAGTGTGTGTGTGTGTGTGTGTGTGTGTGTGTGTGTGTGTGTGTGTGTGTGTGTGTGTGTGTGTGTGTAAGTATGTATGTATATATTTATGTATGTGTGTGTGTGTGTCTGTGTGTGAGTGTGTGTATGCGTGTTGTGATTTATGTGTGTGTTGTGTGTAAGTATGTATGTATATGTGTATGTGTGTGTGTGTGTATGTGTGTGTGTCTGTGTGTGAGTGTGTCTGTGTGTGAGTACAAAGGAGTACAAAGGAAATCAAGCAACAACAGATCTAGTGACCCTTCTAGGTTGCTTGTCCTCCAAAACACTGAGGATCAAGTGTCCAAACAGTGGTTTAGAGTGGGTAAGGGAACATTGGAAAGGGAATTACTGCCCTGGAACTAATGTCCGTGGCAGGATTAGGAAGTTAGTAGGGGACAGATGGGTTAGTAACTGAGGGGGGGATAAAATAAAGTTATTCATTTACAAACGCAGTCAGTCGCGGGTTTGATGCGAGATATTTGTCTAGGCGGAGTTTAAATGAATCAACGGTGATGCAGTCTATAACGTTTCGGGGAAGCCCATTCCACAAGTTGACAACTCGATTGAAGAAGAAATTCTTAGATTCGTGTGAGTTAAAAGATTTACCAATAATTTTGCAACCGTTTCCCCGCGTGTAATTAGATTGGTCGATAGTGAAGTACTTACTACAGTTCATATTGTCGATGCCTTTGATGATTTTGAACACTTGAATTAAGTCACCTCTTAATCTGCGCTGGGTTAAAGGAAATAGATTTAATTTTCTAAGACGCTCTTCGTATGGTTTGTTCTTTAGGCTAGGTATCATTTTGGTAATTCTACGTTGAACTCGTTCTAGCTTGTTTATATCTTTTTGGTAATAAGGGCACCAGGATTGAACGCAGTATTCCAGAAGAGGGCGGACTAAGGAATTGTAAAGGGTTAGGATAACTTCTTTGGATTTATGCTCAAATGACCTGCCTATAAAGCCAATTATTTTGTTTGCCTTCTTAACAACTTCTGAACATTGTTGACTCGCTTTTAGGTTACTCGATATTGTTACTCCCAGATCGGTTTCTCTGTTTACATTCTTAAGCTGAGTGCCATTCATCGAATAGTTTGCTTTCTCATTTAGGTATCCGATATGTAGTACTTTACATTTATCCGCATTGAAACTCATTTGCCAAATTTGAGCCCAACATGACAATTTATCTAGATTGTGTTGCATATCGTCAACTTGTTCTTTTGAGAGTACGCTATTTGCAATTTTTGTATCGTCAGCAAATTTTGAGATTGTACAGGTAAGACCCTCATCTATGTCGTTGATGTAAATTAGAAAGAGAATTGGTCCTAGTACCGATCCCTGGGGTACCCCGCTACTTACATTGGTCCATTTAGATGCCTTACCGTTTATGACTACTCTTTGCTTTCTGTCGCTGAGCCAATTTTCTATCCATTTCAACACACCGTCTTGTATTCCATGCGCTTTTAGTTTTAGCAGTAAACGTTTGTGGGGAACTTTGTCAAAGGCCTTTTGAAAATCAAGGTATATAATATCTACAGCTTTACTCTCATCGTAGAGGTTGAGGATATCGTGGAAGAAGTCTAAGAGGTTTGTTAAACAGGAACGTTTTTTTACGAAAGCCGTGTTGAGTATCTTTAAGTATGTTATTTTCCTCTAAGTGATTTACGAGTCTGTCTCGTATGACCGTTTCTAGCATTTTACATACAACTGAGGTTAAGCTAATTGGACGATAGTTACTGGGTAGAGATTTGCTGCCTTTTTTGAATATCGGTGTTACGTTGGCTAGCTTCCACTGATCGGGCATAGTTCCAGACTGCAAGGATTTATTGAATAGTAATGTCAGTGGTTTGGAGAGCTCATCCTTAGCTTCCTTTAGCACTCTAGGCGAGATTGTATCAGGTCCAGGTGTTTTATTTACCTTGAGTTTATCTAAACAATTCAATACTTCTCTCTCTGTAACGGTGATATTGCTTAGAACTTATTGTGTGAGTGTGTCTGTGTGTGAGTATGTGTATGCGTGTTGTGATTTATGTGTGTGTTGTGTGTAAGTATGTATGTATATATGTATGTGTGTGTGTGTGTGTGTGTGTGTGTGTGTTGCAAGTGGGGAAGGCATAATAGAACCAAAGTGTTGCATGTGCGCGAGTACCTTAGTATTGCCAGTGTGTTGTTGTGGAGAGACACTAAAGATCTCACCCACACAAGGAGATCGTGTATGTGTGTGTGTGTGTGTGTGTGTGTGTGTGTGTGTGTGTGTGTGTGTGTGTGTGTGTGTGTGTGTGTGTGTGTGTGTGTGTGTGTACCATATAACCAATGAGTTGTTAGTGTGGACCGCCTAGGATTTTGTTTATGCAAATATAACCAACTAGACAAATTTGTGGAAGGAACTTGCTTTTCATTAATTATTATATTGTAGTTTTGTAATTGATGTAATTGATGTATACACAATTACACAAATACAAAATACACAAATACATCCATAAATTAGTTTCCCGATACACACTTCAATAATTTAATAATTATTATGTTTTTTACACCAACCAACTTCACATCTAAACTCAATTAATGAAATCAACAAATACATGTGACACTCCGAGGACTCGCACCCAGGATACTCACATAGAAATTCCGCGCACTATGCATTACGCTATCAAGACAGTAGGTGAGGGCCACGAATTTTTATAAGTGACTGTACGGTAGCATTAATAAGTCATGTCTCAGCTATCACTACCTTTGGCTCGCTCTGTGCTGTATTAATGTCTGCCGGATGTTAAATAGGGTGGGCTAAGTGTCGGAACCTGTTTGTATGCCTCACTCGAAACGAATGAATCAAGTTTTAGATATGGCTGATACCAAATATTAATCACCATAGTCTAAGGTCCGAGACATCACTTATTTGGCCGACTGTACCATATCATATCGGCCGTGTGTTGCTAGGTGTATACAGCGGAGGGACATTAAGGGCGGGTCACCGGCTTTTTTTGTTATCTTTCTCTCCTTTTCTCTCTTTCCCTGGCATGTATCCACTCGGCCCCATTCAGCCAACTGTTTTAAGACGTTTATCCCCATCCAGGTGTCTATTTTTTCCTGGCGAGCGATAGCGAGCCAGCATTGTATAGAGAAATCCGGCTTTGCCGGAGACATTTTTCTATCGAAAAAATGAACAAATTTAGCTTGCTGTCAAAACAAATATATATATATATGCTTGCTCGCTACCGCTCGCCAGGAAAATATTGTCATTTTGATGGGGGTAAACGTCTTAAAACAGTAGACTGAATGGGGCCAAATGGATACAAGCCAAAGAGAGAGGGAGAGAAAGAGAAAAACAAGCGAGGTGGGCTCCCTTAAGGATCCCGCCCATGCCGCCCACACAAGAAGATCGTCTGGGCTGTTTTATGCTGTACAGATGCGAGGCTGTATTGTCATTCAAATGTGCTTATGGCAGCGCGGGGGGTTATGTGCTCTTGTATGGGGGGCGGAGGGGGGGGGGCAGGGGGGGGGGCGGAGAAGGCGGCGCGGAGGGAGAAGAGGAGCAAGGGGAAGTGAAGGAGGGGAATGTTGGAGGGGATGAGGGGAGTTGAGAGGCGAAGAAGGGCGATATGGGGCGAAGAAAAGGCGTTTGGGGGGGGGGAGAGAGAGAGAGAGAGAGAGAGAGAGAGAGAGAGAGAGAGAGAGAGAGAGAGAGAAGGGATACCAAACGAAGGAGGGAGTGCTGGAAGGGAGATACACAATAGGTGGAGGTGGAGTACAAAGGAGTACAAAGGAAATCAAGCAACAACAGATCCAGTGACCCTTCTAGGTTGCTTGTCCTCCAAAACACTGAGGATCAAGTGTCCAAACAGTGGTTTAGAGTGGGTAAGGGAACATTGGAGGAGGAGGGAGTGGGACGACGAAGATGGGGAGTGGGTGGTGGTTACAAAAGGAGTGGAGGGAGGCATAGGGGGGGGGGGGAGGTGAAGGAGGACGCGTGGGGAAGAATAGGATAATGGGGCAGTGTGGGTGTGAGGGGAAGGGTTAAAATTGTTTGGGGAAGTGAATGAGGGGCGTTTATAAATGAAGAAGTAAGCGTATTGGGAAGAGAAGGATGATGAAGAACATGAGAGAGAAAAAATAGATGCGTGTGGATGGAGGACATGCGAGAATAGGAGGGAGAGGGAGAAGAAGAAGAGATGACGAAAGGAGAAGCGGAGGGGAGAATAAGAGTTGAAGATGAGAGAAAGACGAAAAGGGGAGCGGATAGGAAGAGCAGAAGGGAGAAGAAGAAGAAGAGCTGAGAAGAGTCGAGAAGAATAAGGGTGGATGATGAGCGAAAGAGGAAAAGGGGAAGAGGATAGGAACAGAAGGGAAAAGGAGAAGAGGAGAGGAGACTAAGAGTTGAAGATGAGAGAAACACGAAATGGGAAGAGGATAGGAACAGCTTGGATGGCACAGTAAGCAAGAATAGATAGTAAAGAAGGGTCGAGGGTGGTGAAGATCTTGGATGGCACAGTGAGCAAGAGTAGGTAATAAAGAGACGAAGGAAGGCAGTCAACACATAATATTCTCTCTCTATCCTTTCCTTCAACTTTCCTTTTCTATCGGATATGCCATCTCTACTAGAATTAAGTCCTGACCACCTCGTTTGGATCGTAAGGTCTGTGTGGCCAGTGTATCTATGTACATCTATGTAAATATCTGTCTCTCTCTCTCTCTCTCTCCACCATCCCCTCAAGTAGGTCTCTCCGCCTATGAAGCTGACAAAGGCAGGAACAGTGGAGTGAGAGCGAGTTGGCCTCATTTACATTAGGACCAGGTGTTGTGTGTGTAGTGTACTTGGTTGTGGTAGACGATTGTACGGCAGTTGGGTTGCAGTGGTTATGCGCTCTCTCTCTCTCTCTCTCTCTGATACGGCCTCTCCTGGAGTATGCTATTCAATTTTGGTCTCCAGCACTCAGGAAAGATATAGAGGGACTGGAAAGAGTACAAGCTAGGGCTACAAAGCTTATTCCATCGCTTAGAAGACTGAGCTATGAGGACCGGTTGAGAGTTCTTCATCTCTTCCCGTTGGAGACACGCAGACTACGAGGTCAGCTTAATGAAGTTATTAAAATATTTAATGGGTTTGACAATGTGGATTATAGATTTTTTGTTAGCCTTAATATGAATACAACACGCAACCATGGCTGGAAATTAGAATTGAGAAGGTTCAGCACTAGTATTTGTGGACACTTTTTCACAAACAAAATCTGTTCTACCTGGAACAAACTTCCCTCCGAAGTTGTAAACAGTTCTTCAGTAGAGCAGTTCAAGAAGAGAGTATAGTATTTTGCACACTTTGTAACGAGTGTAGTGCAATAAACAGTCTCTCTCATTCTACTTCAAGTATCTCCTCGGAATGGACCGCAAGGTCTCTGAGATACTAACTATTCCTTGCAACTCTCTCTCAGTGTACTTGGCTGTATCCGATTGTACAGTAGTTGTGTTGCAGTGGTTATGCTCTCTCTCTCTCTCTCTCTCTCTCTCTCTCTCTCTCTCTCTCTCTCTCTCTCTCTCTCTCTCTCTCTCTCTCTCTCTCTCTCTCTCTCTCTCCTTCAGTGTGGTCAGGGGGGAGCCATCACGTTTTCCAGGCTATTCTCTTCCGTTGGTGGGAATGACGGATAGCTGGGACTTTCTTGTAGGCTAGGATCCCTCTCTCATTCTTTTTGCTTCTCTAGTCTTCCTCCCTTTCTCCATAATTATTGTTTCTCCCTTCTTTCTCACCCATTCTATTTTGTTTTCAATTCTTCGTCCCTCATTCTCTTTTCTTCCTCCTTGTCTCCATAATCCTTTTCTCTCCCTTCTTCTTCCTTCATTCTCTTTGCTTCTCTATTCTTCCACCTTTTCTCTCCCTTCTTCCTCCCTCATTCTCTTTGCTTCTCTATTCTTCCTCCTTTTTCTCCCTAATTTCTTTTCTCTCCCTTCTTCTTTCTTCATTCTCTTTGCTTCTCTATTCTTCCACCTTTTCTCTCCCTTCTTCCTCCCTCATTCTCTTTGCTTCTCTATTCTTCCTCCTTTTTCTCCCTAATTTCTTTTCTCTCCCTTCTTCTTTCTTCATTCTCTTTGCTTCTCTATTCTTCCACCTTTTTTCTCCCTTCTTCCTCCCTCATTCACTTTGCTTCTCTATTCTTCCGCCTTTTCTCTCCCTTCTTCCTCCCTCATTTTATTTGCTTGTCTATTCTTCCTCCTTTTCTCCATAATCCATTTTTCTCCTTTCTTCCTCCCTCATTCTCTTTTCTTCCTCCTTTTCTCCTTAATTATTTGTCTCCCCGCTTCCTCCCTCATTCTCCTTTCTTCCTCTTTGTCTCCATAATCCTTTGTTCTCCCTTCTTCCTCCCGCATTCTCTTTTCTTCTCTAGTCTTCCTCTTTTTCTCCACAAATCTTTTCTCTCCCTTCTTCCTCCCCATTCTCTTTTCTTCTCTATTCGTTCTCCTTTTCTCCCTAATTTCTTTGATCTCCCTTCTTCCTCCCTCACTGATTCATTTTCCTACCATACTTGCCTACCTAATATTAGATATCTATACCTTCCATTCAAGCCTATTTCGCGTTTATTTTTCCTTCACTTATCCTCCCTTCCTACCTCCTATTCCTTATCTCTTCCCCTATCCCCCTCCCCCACTTCCTTCCTTTCCACATCTACTGTAAACATCCCTCCCTATTATTGTATATTTCTAGCCTCTCCTCACCCTTTATACTAAATTCCTATTTTTTTTCATTCACACACATATATATATATATATATATATATATATATATATATATATATATATATACAGTATAATTATTATTTTCCATGTGGATGGATGAGGGAGACAAAAGGCATAACTGCCCGCAACGAGTGCCTCCCCCAGTTGAAAGAGTGACAGGGCCAAAATCAAGGAACGTTCGAGCCAATCAATATATATATATATATATATATATATATATATATATATATATATATATATATATATTATATATATATACACAGTATATCTAATTAGCCGATTATTCGTATTCTTGCACCTTGCATTCCGTCTCCTCCCTCACCCACATTCCGTCTCCTCCCTCACCCACATCATAGGTTTTCTTTACCATCTATTTACCTTTCTATATACTTATGTTTTGTTATATTGTCCACCTTTCTTCACGTACTAATTATTATAATTTATGTGATCCTTCCTCCCTAGTTTTGATAGATAAACAAATTAAGTTTCTCTTTCAATTTCCAAGGAGGTTCCAAGAACAGGGGAGGAAAAAGACGCTTTTTAACGCATTGTCGTGAGTCATATTATACCGAGAATAGCAATGAATGAAAACAATACGAGTGAATGGATACAACCATCATGTGATTTAAGTTACAATTTCGTAATGAAGTGGGTTTTTTTGTTTTCATGGTATTTATATCAATTGTGTGGAAGAAATAAGATATGCAGTGTATGTGTACACAACTGTGAGTTATATTTCCTTTTCGTACAGTCGCGCTAATAAGTGATGTCTCGGCACCATGTATGTTTTGATCAATAATTGGTATCAGCAATATATAAGCTTCATTTCTTCATATCGAGTGAAATATACAAACATTTTCCTACACTTACCCACCCTATTCAACATCTGACAGCCATTAATACAGCACAGAGCAAGCCAAACGTAATGACAGCTGGGACATGACTTATTAGCGCGACCGTACATATTTTGTTAAGTTTGAATGTGAATAATAAATTGTCTGGACTCCTACTAAAACCTCTTCAGTCATTATGACAATCATATAAATGTATTCTTCATTTCGTTAGACGAAGTATTATTACTTATACATAGCCTTTAGGTACCCAATAGTTAAACACTACTTCGCGTAACTTTTTAGATTAGCAAATCATTTCTTAATTTGAATATTAATCATGTGGAAATATATAGAAACAATATATGTGTGTGGATACTTCAAGATTGATTTATATATATAATCGCATTTTAATGAAATGGCAAACCTAACACATTAATTATCCTATGTAAACTTACGCATGTATATTAACCCCATTTATATTTATCGCATAATTAATGGTGCAAAGCAGTCACGAATCTTTCTGCGTGATTGTATAACATATTTCAAAATCATATGTCAGATGAATAAACGTGAGCTCGGATAATATGCCTGGTGACGATACGGTGGCGCTAATAAGTCATGTCTCAGCTGTCATTACGTTTGGCTCGCTCTGGGTTGTATCAATGTCTGTCAGATGTTGAATAGGGTGGATAAATGTAGGAAGATGTTGGTATACCTCGCTCAAAAAGAAGAAATCACGTGTGAATATTGCTGATACCAATTATTGATCGAAACATAATTGGTGCCGAGACATCACTTATTAGGCAGATTGTACATAGCGGTTACTTAACTCTCACAGTATACGAAGGTGCGCTTGTCATTTTATTATGGATATTATTAGACGATTGTATTCAGTTTGGGAAGGATGTGTGGTATTCAGAGGCTTAATTGAGTTGGTTTTGATCCCTTATATTTCAAACGGTCATTCCTATGCTGCACAAAATCATTAAAAATAGACAGATTGTAATGAGAGACAACAAAACGCGTCATCTTATTCTAAAGAGGTTAACTTGATGAAGCTAAAACTAAACCGGTCTCACACGAACGCTTTGGCCTCCATCTGTTATCGGCAACTCTACTCTGGCTGCTACAGTTAGGAAGTTGCAATTTTGTCTGGCAATTTTTGGGGTAATTGTGCTCTGGCATCTTCTCCATGAAAGTTGTATATTATGTCAGTCTCTTAAGGGGAGGTATTTAGTTTGTTCCCTACGTTTTCATCAAGCTTAAAATTACACCCCCTAGACCCCCTTTCAAGATAAATTTGTAAATTTTTCGGTAGAAAAATGTCCCGGCCGGAGGCCGGTTACTCTTAAATTACAGGCTCGCTATCGCTCGCCAGGAAAAAATCGACACCTTCATGGTACGAAAGGTCTTAAAATTGACAGTAATGGGGCAAAATGTCTTAAAATGTCCAAACTACTAGGGCGAACGTCTTAAAATCTCAAAAGCAATGGGGCTAAACATGAGGGAGAAAGGGGTCCAGAAAAAAATATCTCAAGTGGAAATCTCCCCTTAAGGGGGGATGGGCTGTGTTTTCTGGGCCCCCTTCTCCCTCATCTTTAGCCCCATTGGTTTATAGATTTTCAGACGTTCAGCCCATTAGTTTGGCGATTTAAAGATTTTGCGCCCCATTTCTGTGTCAACATTATGGCCTTTGGTGCCAATTAGGTGTCGATTTGTTCCCTGGCGAGCGATAGCAAGCCTGTAATTTGTACAGTAACCATCCTTTGGAAGGGACATTTGTCTACCGAAAAATGTACAAATATATCCTGAAGGGGAATCCTGTTCTTTATTTTTTAAGTTTGATGGAGATCTAGGCAGGAAACTAGAAAAATATATATAAATGAAAAAAACGACCAAAAAGACCAATGGATAACTTTTTGGTAGATTTTTTTTTTAAATCATATAATTTCAGTCTACTTGTCGATTCCCCCCCCCCCCCAAAAAAAAATAAATAAAATACAAAACACTTTTATGAAACAAAACTTGGACATCGAAAATTGACAAAAAAACGCTCGGTGACATCGTCTCTATTATTTGGGGAGATTGTATACACCAATCTAGCAGGTGAAGCCTCATAGGCATGTGATCAGGAATTGCTGAAACTCCCCTTTCATTTGTCTGGCTTCCCTCACTGTTTCTATGTGTATCACCTACACAGAGAGTAATCAAGCTAGTTCTCACAAACACCTCCTCCTATCCATTTCACTACACTAAACAAGCACACCACTCATTTCCAATACACCAACAAATAAATATTGTTTAATCTGGCTCTCTCACTCTTTCAAAGTTTGGGGAAGGCACTTGTTGCAGTCACCTTTGCCTTTTGTCTCCTTCATGAACATAAAACATAAATATATAATGCTTTCATCTAAATTAGTGTCCGTTCACTCTAGTTCCCGATACTACTGTAAAATATCTCAGAAATATTGTGGAATAAAAATCACCATCGGGGAAAAAAAAAAAACAAAAAAAAAACAAAAAAAAAAAACACACAGATCTCATAAATTATATGAACTACCTGAAGATGACCGATAGCTTCTGAAGTGCCCGACCTTTCTTAGTGCATCGGTGGACGAGTCGAACCAACATACCTGGGGGAGAAGAAAAAAGCTTAAGTTAATAAGATGTGTGTGCATTTGTATTTTGTTTGTGTGTGTTCATTGTTTTCTGTTCTGTTGTCCCTATGCTGGCTCTGTCTTGAGTCGGCCACCCCCCAAAATAAAATAAAATAAATAAAATAAAATAAAATAAAATAAAATATAATAAGTTATAGTAAATAGTATGAGGACTTAACCCTTTGAGGATCATGATGAGGATAATGATGACGACAATGATAACGGTGGTGATAATGATGATGGAGATAACTGATGAATAACCGACGATGATAAGGATGATGAACACCATTTTGAAGTCTGCGGAGTCGACGAAGACCAAGTTGAACAAGGCATTCAAAAAGCATCACCAAGGAGTTGCTGGAACTCTTATTTCATTTGTCTGGCTTCCCTCACAGTTTCTGCTTGTGTCTTACCTACACATTTAGTAATGCAGCTAACTCTCACAAACACCTCCTATTCACTTCACTACACTTATCAATCTTTTCAATACTGTCACCAAAAAATCAAATTTGGCTCTCACTCTCAACTTAGGGGGAGACACTTGTTACAGGCAGCATTGCCTTTTTCATACACATAGGAAACAAATAGGTCAAACACTGCATCATGATCTATTTCTCTACATGCTACGACGTATATACGGTGGCGCTAATAAGTCATGTCCCAGCTATCATTACGTTTGGTTTGCTCTGTGCTGTATTAATGTCCGTCAGATGTTGAATAGGGTGGGTAAGTGTAGGAACATGTTTGTCTAATTCACTCGATATGAAGAAATGAAGCTTAGATATTGCTGATACCAATTATTTATCAAAACATTCTTGGTGCCGAGACATCACTTATCAGCGCGACTGTACATAAGTGGATATCCGGTTGTCGTACCCAGTAAACAAAAGGGTTAGATAAGAAGCCAGAGGAAGGAAAAGGCTTCTTATTACTCTCAGGGGCTTTGTTTGTGGCATCCTCTCTCACCCCATCATCCCCATCCTCTGCTCATCATCCCAGCTCTACCCCATGCTCTTCCCAACATTCGATCTCTTCCCTATCCTCTCCCCATCACATTTTTGCCCCATCATCCCCTCCCCATCCTCTGCTCATCATTCCATCTGTACCCCATCCTCTCCCCAACATCTGATTAATTCCCTATCCTTTCACCATCCCATCTCGGCCCTATCCTATCCCCATCATCCTCATTCTTTCGTCATCATCTAATCTCTAGCCCATCCTCTCCCCAACATCCGATCTCTGCCTCATCCTCGCTTCATCATCCTATCTCTGCCGCATCACCTCTCTGCCACCCCATGTTAGCCCCATTATCTCCCCATCATCCCATGTCATCCCCATCCGTTCCTCACCATCCTCTCTCCATCATCCTATGTCAACCCCATCCGTTCCTCATTAGCACATACTGTATGTCCCCACCAAATGTACAATCCCACCACAACCACTTTAAGCCCACCACATCTACAGTACAACAACACCACCACCACCAGACCATAACTACCTTAACCCCAGACACCAAATCTACAATCCCACCACCACCACCTAAGCCTACCTCCACCTCTAGGGTCAGGACTATTCCTATTCAGAGTGAGGTTTGACATCCTCTACCCTCTCTTTTCCTGTACTACATTTCCTTCTAGGTGCTGGCGAAATCGCCCGATTGGCACTGCAAGGTGGGCTTCGTCGGATGGTGGGGGCATTGACCCGGGGGTGCAAGCCCGTGGGCTGATGACCCCCTCCCCCACTGCTCTATCAGAGACAGATCTCATCTCACTCTAGCCCGTTCGGGGGCCCGATCATCTGGAGCGGCTTCGGTCAATCGGATTCGGGGATTGCTTGGCCAGACAGGCTGGGGAACTACAACAACAACAACAACAACAGCAACAACCACCATCACCTCTATCACCTCCATTTCCGACATGACGCCAGCACCCAATACAAAAACATCCACCAACACTGAACGTTTTAATCACCACCGCCGCCACCACCACCACTACTACTATCCCCTTCCCCCACTACCTAACCTACACCCCACCACCAAACTATATCAACACCCCCCACCCCCACCCCACAGGCTACCCCCATCCATATCCCCCCTTCTTCACCGTGACGTCTCACCTTAGTATAAGAACATCTACCACTATTGAATGTGTTTAGTATCCACCACCACCACCACCACCACCTACACCACCTTAACTCCACCAAAATATAATCAACCCTCAACCCCACCTCAGCCTACACACCCCCCCCCCCCTCTCCACCGTGACGCCAGCACCCAATACACGAACATCCACCATCACTGAACGTTTGTTATCACCACCACCAGCACACCACCACCTATACCACCTTAAGGGGAGATGGGCAGGTTTTCTGGACTACTTTCTCCCTCATGTTTAGCCCCATTAGTTTTCAGATGTTGATAAGTTTGCCCCATTAGTTTGGCAATTTTAAGACCTTTCGCCCCATTTCTTCGTCAATATTTAGACCTTTCGTACTATTTAGGTGTCGATTTTTTCCCTGGCGAACGATAGTGACCCTGTAATGTTGGAAGAACCGGCCTTCGGCTGGGACAATTTTCTACCAAAAAATGTACAAATTATTTTAGAAGGGGGATCTAATGGATTTTTTATTTTATTTTTTATTTGATAGAGGTCTAGGGAGGAATCTAGAAAAATAATGAGTACATGCAAAAATCGACTAAAAAGTGAACCATCCTCCCTTAACTTCACCAAACCATATCAACCCCCACCCCCACCTCAACCTAACCCTCAAACCATATCAACCCCCACCCCCACCTCAACCTAACCCTCAAACCTTATCAACCCCCACCCCCACCTCTACCTAACCCTCAAACCATATCAACCCCCACCCCCACCTCAACCTAACCCTCAAACCATATCAACCCCCACCCCCACCTCAACCTAACCCTCAAACCATATCAACCCCCCCCCCCCCCCCAACCTAACCCTCCAACCATATCAACCCCCACCCCCACCTCAACCTAACCCTCAAACCATATCAACCCCCACCCCCACCTCAACCTAACCCTCAAACCATATCAACCCCCACCCCCTCCTCAACCTAACCCTCAAACTATATCAACCCCCACCCCCACCTCAACCTAACCCTCAAACCATATCAACCCCCACCCCCACCTAACCCTCAAACCATATCAACCCCCGCCCCCACCTTAACCTAACCCTCAAACCATATCAACCCCCACCCCCACCTCTACCTAACCCTCAAACCATATCAACCCCCACCCCCACCTCAACCTAACCTTCAAACCATATCAACCCCCACCCCCACCTAACCCTCAACCACATCAACCCCCACCCCCACCTAACCCTCAAACCATATCAACCCCCACCTCAACCTAACCTTCAAACCATATCAACCCCCACCCCCACCTAACCCTCAAACCATATCAACCCCCACCCCCACCTCTACCTAACCCTCAAACCATATCAACCCCCACCCCCACCTCAACCTAACCCTCAAACCATATCAACCCCCACCCGCACCCCCACCTAACCCTCAAACCATATCAACCCCCACCCCCACCTCTACCTAACCCTCACACCATATCAACCCCCACCCCCACCCCCACCTAACCCTCAAACCATATCAACCCCCACCTCAACCTAACCCTCAAACCATATCAACCCCCACCCCCACCTCAACCTAACCCTCAAACCATATCAACTCCCACCCCCACCTCAACCTAACCCTCAAACTATATCAACCCCCACCCCCACCTCTACCTAACCCTCAAACCAAATCAACCCCCACCCCCACCTCAACCTAACCCTCAAACCATATCAACTCCCACCCCCACCTCAACCTAACCCTCAAACTATATCAACCCCCCCCCCTACCTCAACTTAACCCTTAAACCATATCAACCCCCACCCCCACCTCAACCTAACCCTCAAACCATATCAACCCCCACCCCCACCCCAACCCTAGCCATCCTTCTCCACCGTGACAGCACCCTCCAAAACAAGACCATCCACAATGGAACGTTTATAATTCACCACCTAAACCACCTTAACCCCTTCTGTATCGGCGACGTCTTTGTAGTTTTATTCTGGCTAAATTTAGACGATGTTGTGCAGTTTAAGAAGGGTCTGGGGTAGTAAAAGGGTTAAGTGAGATAGTTCGAAACCTGTTACTCGGTGGAGGCCCTTTTTAAGTTGAATAAAGTCGTCTAGCAGTAGCCGGGATGAAGTTAAAGGAACGGCGCCGGTACAGAAGGGGTTAACTCCACCAAACCATATCAACCCCCACCGCCACCCCCACCTCAGCTTAACTCTCCCTCTCCGCCATGACAGCACCCTCCAATGCATAAATTATCCACCCCCACGAAACGTTTGCAATCACCGTAACTTCCTGGGAACGTTTCATTGACAAAGATAAGCATCCTGGTAGTGATTTTTAAGTACCGGTAATCTAATTATTTTAACCCTTTCTCAGTGTACGTTTTCAGGGGTCAGGGGTTATGAGTCAAGCACCCTTATTCTTAATTGTTTTCCCTTCCCAGCGCTTGATACCGAACGAAGACTGTGGGAATGAGTGTTGTTTACAGAAATTAGATGAATAAGCACTCCCATTTCTGAAGGTAGCGTAATTTGTCAAGCTATTTCGTCCACGAACGGCACTGCGAAGGGAAAGAACTGTTTATGAATATCACACAACATTTCTTCGTTTTCTATTCCATTTTGTATCCAACTGCTTCTTCTTCTTCTTCTTCTGCAGTTGTTCGTATTCTAGGTGTTACCTTTGTTTACATTTCTTCAAACGTTTCTCTCCCCCTTGCATCTATCTTCCTCTCCCCTCTCGCCCACACATTTCTTCAAACGTTTCTCTCCCCCTTGCACCTATCTTCCTCTCCCCTCTCGCCCACACATTTCTTCAAACGTTTCTCCCCCTTGCATCTATCTTCCTCTCCCCTCTCGCCCACACATTTCTTCAAACGTTTCTCTCCCCCTTGCATCTATCTTCCTCTCCCCTCTCGTCCACACATTTCTTCAAACGTTTCTCTCCCCCTTGCATCTATCTTCCTCTCCCCTCTCGCCCACACATTTCTTCAAACGTTTCTCTCCCCCTTGCATCTATCTTCCTCTCCCATCTCGCCCACACATTTCTTCAAACGTTTCTCTCCCCCTTGCACCTATCTTCCTCTCCCCTCTCGCCCACACATTTCTTCAAACGTTTCTCTCCCCCTTGCACCTATCTTCCTCTCCCCTCTCGCCCACACATTTCTTCAAACGTTTCTCTCCCCCTTGCACCTATCTTCCTCTCCCCTCTCGCCCACACATTTCTTCAAACGTTTCTCTCCCCCTTGCACCTATCTTCCTCTCCCCTCTCGCCCACACACATCCTCCAAGCTTCTTACACTTCCCTCTTTTATCATATTTCCTCCATTCGTTCTTATGGTTAAGGGAGCCCCACCTTGATTCTTTTCTCTTTATCTCCCTCTCTCTTTGGCTTGTATCCATTCGGCCCCATTCAGCCTACTGTTTTAAGACGTTTACCCCCATCCAGGTGTCGATATTTTCCTGGCGAGCGGTAGCGAGCCAGCGTATATATATTTTTGTTTTGACAGCAAGCTAAATTTGTACATTTTTCGATAGAAAAATTTCTCCGGCGAAGCCGGATTTCTCCATACAATGCTGGCTCGCTGTCGCTCGCCAGGAATATATCGACACCTGGATGGGGATAAACGTCTTAAAACAGTTGGCTGAGTGGGGCCGATTGGATACAAGCCAGAGAAAGAGAGAACGGGAGAGAAAGGGAAAAAAAGCCGAGAGAAAGGGAAAAAAAGCCGAGAGAAAGGGAAAAAAAGCCGTTGACCCGCCTTAATTTTCTCCATCATATTTCCTCCATTCGTTGTTATAGTTATTAGGCCTATTTTCTCTTTGTGTTATTACCATGTTCCTTTCCATTTTTCCATAATGTAATTTTGATGCAATATTATGATTACTAATTTTGATGCAATATTACGATCACTAATTTTGATGCAATATTATGATCACTAATTTTGATGCAATATTATGATCACTAATTTTGATGCAATATTATGATCACTAATTTTGATGCAATATTATGATCACTAATTTTGATGCAATATTATGATCACTAATTTTGATGCAATATTATGATTACTAATTTCCTCATGTTTTATTATGATCGTGCCTTAATGCTGCTTACTCACTGAACCTCCATCGCGCTCGCTCTCTCTCTCTCTCTCTCTCTCTCTCTCTCTCATCACTGAACAAAACAGAAAGCTTTACTCTCTATCGTCACAGAAATATCCTCTCTCTCTTTCTCTCTCTCTCTCTCATCACTGAACAAAACAGAAAGCTTTACTCTCTATCGTCACAGAAATATCCTCTCTCTCTCACTCTCTCTCTCTCTCTCCATGACAGCTCTTTTGTTGTCCCCTCCTCTGTGCCTCCCCCTCCCCCCCCCCCCACCCCTACCACCCCCATATCTTCCTTTTCATTATTTCACTCCCTTTTGTATCTGTTTAATACTTGTGTCATGGTATCTGTTTCCAGGTTGTCCTTCATCTAATGCAATGGTAAATATATTGCTCGTCATTGCACAGTGCTATCGTGCATTAAGGGAGCTCAGACGGTATTGTGCAGCATAATTTACTGGTTCGGCTCAATGGTTTAAGGAGGGGGTTTAGTTTGCTCTCTAAACCTCTATCAAACTTAAACAAAACACCCATAAGACCCTCTTTCGATATAAATGTGTACATTTTCGGTAGAAAAATTTCCCGGCCGAAGGCCGATTTCTCTTCAAATACAGGCTCGCTATCGCTCGCCAGGGAAAAAATCGACACCTAAATGGCACGCAAGGTCTTAATATTGGCAAAAAAAATGGGACAAAAGGTCTGAAAATCGCCTAACTAATGGGACGAATGTCTTGAAATCTCATACCTAATAGGGCTAAACATGAGGGAGGAGGAGGACTCGAAAAACCAACGGCCTCCCCTTAATCAAAATTCGTCCGTTCACTAACCTTCATTCGTGTCCTCGTTGATGCTTTATTTTCTATATACGGTATATTTATCGTTGTAACTCTTGAATGTTGCTTCACTTGATATGTGTTCAATCTTAAGGGGAGATGGGCCGATTTCCTGGACCACTTTCTCCCTCGTGCCCCATTAGTTTTGACATTTTAAGACGTTCGGCCCATTAATTTGACGATTTTAACACCTTTCGCCCCATTTCGTTGTCAATTTCAAGACCTTTCGTGCCATTTAGGTGTCGATTTTTTCCTGGCGAGCGATAGCGAGCCTGTAATAGTAATGAACAGGCCTTCGGTCGGGACATTTTTCTACCGAAAAATTTACAAATTTATCTTGAAGGGGGGTCTAGGGGGTGTTTTGTTAAGATTGATGGAGGTCTAGCGAGGAAACAACAAAAATATGAATAACTAAATAAATATAAGAATAACTGAATAAATATATGAATAACTGAATAAATATAAGAATAACTGAATAAATATATGAATAACTGAATAAATATATGAATAACTGAATAAATATAAGAATAACTGAATAAATATATGAATAACTGAATAAATATAAGAATAACTTAATAAATATAAGAATAACTGAATAAATATATGAATAACTGAATACATATAAGAATAACTGAATAAATATATGAATAACTGAATAAATATAAGAATAACTGAATAAATATATGAATAACTGAATAAATATAAGAATAACTGAATAAATATATGAATAACTGAATAAATATATGAATAACTGAATAAATATAAGAATAACTGAATAAATATATGAATAACTGAATAAATATATGAATAACTTAATAAATATAAGAATAACTGAATAAATATAAGAATAACTGAATAAATATATGAATAACTGAATAAATATAAGAATAACTGAATAAATATATGAATAACTGAATAAATATATGAATAACTGAATAAATATATGAATAACTGAATAAATATAAGAATAACTGAATAAATATATGAATAACAATAAATATATGAATAACTGAATAAATATATGAATAACTGAATAAATATATGAATAACTGAATAAATATATGAATAACTGAATAAATATATGAATAACTGAATAAATATTAGAATAACTGAATAAATATAAGAATAACTGAATAAATATATGAATAACTGAATAAATATATGAATAACTGAATAAATAGACCCCAAAACAGCCACATACACCCCTTAACATTATCCCTCTCTCAACATCTGATTCACCACCATTTTCTTGTTATTGGATTATTATGAAAAACATTTTATATTTTCTCTGGTTCCAATTTCACCAACCCCCCTCTACACACATGTATATATATATATATATATATATATATATATATACAAAGCCACAAACGCACACAGCCACACACACACAGCCACACACACACAACCAAACACGTACAGCCGTCTTGAGGTTGACAGACACATCCACACATACACAGCCACACACACATACAGCCGAACACGTCCACCCGTCTTGAGGTTGACAGACAGACCGGCCAATAACGCTAGCTCAGCCTCAGATCACCACAAAAACTGTCACGACCGTCTATTCACCAGAGGAACAGTGGGATTTTTTTTTCTTCTATATATTCCAACTACTCCCTCTCGGGCATAGGCTGAGAGCCTTTGCACTCTACCGCTGAACACGGTGAGGCCCGTGAGGTCTTGTTCCAGCCTAGGGAGTGAGACATGCGAAACTTCACGGCTCGAAGCAATCCCATCTCTGAAGCCGCCTCGCCTCTGCGCTTCACAGTCTCATCTCCCACACTCAGACCCTCACTCTCAGAACGCCACCAATTGAGCAATTAACTCACTAGGCATTGCCCCCCTGTAGCATATTTTTTAATATGGGAATATTCATACAATGCTATATTTAATCAGGGAACAATGAGGGTATTTTTTTGGCATTTCGGTGGGCTTTGTGGTAATGCACTGATACTAGGTACAGCACAAATTCCATCCCAATAATATCTTCCCATTGACAAATTGGGATTCGAACCCGGGTCCATTGGATTACCAGTCCAGTGGTAAGACCACTCCGCCACACCTCCCCTAAAGGGGGCACTACTCGTTTTTTATGGACCTCCTTCTCCCTCGTGTTTAGCATATTAGTTTTGAGTTTGTAAAACGTTCCTTCCATTACTTTAGCGATTTTAAAACCTTTCGCCCCATTTCGTTGTCAATTTCAAGACCTTACGTGCCATTTAGGTGTCGATTTTTTCCTGGCGAGCGACAGCGAGCCTGTAATTTTAAGAGGAACCGGAATTTTTTCTATCAAAAAAATTACAAATTTATCTCGGGGGGGGGGGGGTTTAAAGCTTGATGGAGGTCTAGCGAGGAAACTAAAAAAAAAAACACGCATATAAAATATATACATATATAGACCAAACATCAAGCAGTACCCCCTTAAGGGTAATCTCCAAGGTTGCAAATGACAACATAAAATTTGAAGTGAATATGTGAATACTTGATTGCGGAAGTCTTTTTCCCTCTCTCTCTCTGGGTTGTATCCATTCGGCCCCATTCAGCCTACTGTCTTAAGACGTTTATCCCCATCCAAGTGCCGATTTTTTCCTGGCGAGCGGTAGCAAGCCAGCATATTTTTAAAAAGGTTTTTGACAGCAGGCTAAATTTGTACATTGTTTGATAGAAAAATGTCTCCGGCAAAGCCGGATTTCTCCATACAATGCTGGCTCGCAGGAGGAAATGAATACCTGGATGGGGATAAGTCTTAAAACAGTTGGCTGAATGAGGCCGAATGGAAAGAAAAAGAAAAGGAGAAAAAAAAAGCAGGTCACCCCCCCTTAAACATGTATTTCCCTGCGCAGCGCCTAACACCGAACGAATATTGTGGGAATGAGTGATATTTACAGAGAGAACACAGATTAGCACTCACATTTCTTAAGGTAACGCCATTTTTCAAGTTAGTTCGTCGATTAACGACGCTGCGAAGGGAAAGAATTGTTTAACCCTTTGAATACCAGCAACGTGTTATATATTTTACTCTAGCTTTATTTAGACGATATTATGCAGCTTAGGAGAAGTCTGTGGTAGTTAAAAGGGTTGGCTGAGATAGTTTCAAGCCTTAGTATTGCTAGAGGTCCTTCCAAAACTGAATAAAATCGCTTAATAGTTGCCAGAATATGATGAAAAGGACGTCCCTGGCACTGCACGGGTTAAGAACACCACCCATAGACTCGTTCCAATGAAGTGTCTATATGGGAACACTTTTGAACACAGGTCTGTTATGCTGAAACTAAATTCTATCGGAAATTGTATATAGAAAATCAGTAAAGTAGTATGAGGCGAGAGTCAGTAAGTATCGTATACTTTGTAATATTTGTAATGAGGTACACAATCTATATTTGTAATGAGGTACACAATCTATATTTGTAATGAGGTACACAATCTATATTTGTAATGAGGTACACAATCTATATTTGTAATGAGGTACACAATCTATATTTGTAATGAGGTACACAATCTATATTTGTAATGAGGTACACAATCTTTATTTGTAATGAGGTACACAATCTATATTTTTCACATGGCATTTGAGTGCCTAGAATGTTCCGCAAAGACTTGGGTATGTCATTCCACTGAAGTACCCGTAACACACACACGCACACACACACACACACGCACACACACACACAAACACTCCTCACTTCTCTCCCTCTCTCTCTCTCTTTCCCCTATCTCTCTCTCACACAAACACTTTCACTCTCTCTCTCTCTCCATATCTCTCTCACACACACACTTTCACTCACTCACACACTCTCTCACTCTCCATATCTCTCTCACACAAACTCTCTCTCTCTCTCTCTCTCTCTCTCTCTCTCTCTCTCTCTCTCTCTCTCTCTCTCTCTCTCGGCGTCTCTTATCAAACAGATCCGTGCAAAAATACGTGCAAAGTTTTATATTGCAGGAACAGTAGTAGTGACGGCAGCAGCGGCGGTGGCGGAACTAGTCGAAAAAAAAGGAAAGAAGAGGGGGAGGGGGGGGGGGGGAAAGAACCAAGCTTATGTCGGTGAGAGAGAGAGAGAGAGAGAGAGAGAGAGAGAGAGAGAGAGAGAGAGAGAGAGAGAGAGAAAAAATGTGTTTGTGCGTATGCATGTGTGTGTGTGTGTGTTTGTGTGCGTGTGTGCGTATGTGTGTGTGTGTGTGTTACGGGTGCTTTTAACGGAATGCCATATCGAAGGCTTTGCGGAATATTCTAGGACAGGAAGAAAGAAAGAAAAAAGAAAGAGAGGGCGTGAAAGCAGGTGTTAGCAGGAGTAATATGGAGTTTAATCAACACACCTCTAACATCTTCCATAATTCATCTTATTAGGCCAGAAGACCTTTCGAACCCATTAGGTGTCGATTTTTTTACTGGCGAGCGATAGCAAGCCTGTAATTGTGGAGGAACCTCCCAAAATAACCACTGTCCCCTTAAGGGGGGTGACCTGCTTAAGGGGGGTGACCTGCTTTTTGTTATTTCTCTCCTGTTCTCTCTTTCTCTGGCTTGTATCCATTCGGCCCCATTCAGCCAACTATTTTAAGACGTTTATCCCCATCCAGGTGTCGATTTCTTCCTGGCGAGCGATAGCGAGCCAGAATTATATTAAGAAATCCGGCTTTGCCGGAGAAATTTTTCTATCGAAAAATTTACAAATTTAGCCTGCTGTCAAAAAAGAAAAAAAATATGCTGGCTCGCTACCGCTCACCAGTAAAAAATTGACACCTGGATGGGAATAAACGTCTTAAAACAGTAGGCTGAATGGGGCCAAATGGATACAAGCCAGAGAAAGATAGAAAAGGACAGAACAAAAGCAGGTCACCCCCCTTAAGACTATACCGGGAGTGAGAGAGGATGGTCTGGACTGTGCGAATTGTGTGGTGCAGGAAATGGAAAAGTGAAAATAGCAGAGGGTTGAAGTGTAGGAGAGAAAAGAAGGGAGTAGTTTTATGGAGAGAGTGTGTGTCAGAGTGCGGATGTTGCCTGGGTACAGAGCAGTGTTGCCAATTTAGCTACTTTCCCGCTAGATCTGCAGGTATGTGTACTTCGATCTAGCGGCCAATTTTGACATCTAGCGACATGAATTCTAACGATATTCCGGAGAGGTGAACCATTGTTGAGTGATATTGCAGAGATTTTGGGATTATTCTTGCTATTATCGGAGTTTATTCTTGCTATTATCGGAGTTTATTCTTGCTATTATCGGAGTTTATTCTTGCTATTATCGGAGTTTATTCTTGCTATTATCGGAGTTTATTCTTACTATTATCGGAGTTTATTCTTGCTATTATCGGAGTTTTAATAGCTAGAGGATTTGATCTGGTAACCCTGGCACAGAGACAGCAAGACGGTGCAAGAAAGGGAGTTTTGGGTGGAAGGGGGGAGGCGGAAAATTCGGAGTGTGACAATGGGAGATGAGAGAGAGAGAGAGAGAGAGAGAGAGAGAGAGAGAGAGAGAGAGAGAGAGAGAGAGAGAGAGAGAGAGCAAAATAAACCAAAACAAGACAAAGATTGGGATTAAAACGGGGGAGAGAAATGAAGAAAACAAAAAGAAGAGTAAGAAAACAAAAAGGACAGAGAATAATTTAAGAAGACATGCATTAAGGGGAGATTTCCACTTGAGGGATTTTTTTCTTGACCACTTTCTCCCTCATGTTTAGCCCCATTGCTTTTGAGATTTTAAGACGGTCACCATTATTTTGACGATTTTAAGAACTTTCGACCCATTTCTGTCAATTTTAAGACCTTTCGTGCCATTTAGGTGTCGATTTTATCCTGGCGAGCGACAGCGAGCCTGTAATTTAAGAGGAACCGGCTTTCAGCCGGGACATTTTTCTACCGAAAAATGTACAAATTTATCTTGAAAGGGGCTCAAGGGGGTGTAATCTTAAGCTTGAAGGATATCTAGGGACCAAACTAAAAACCTCCCCTTAACGGAGAGAGTGTATAATATGTGTTGTGATAGTCAGTGTGTGCGTGTGTGTGTGGGGGGGGGGGGGGGGGGGGGAGTTTATGAGACTGTGTGTAAGAAGTTTGGAGAGAGAGTATATATAATATAATAATGAGAGTTGGAGATAAGAGAGGTCGACAGTGGAAGAGAGTGAGCGACTATATATATTTAAGGGGGGTCACCGGCTTTTTTTTTTATTATCTCTCTCTCTCTCTCTTTTTATCTCTTTCCCTGACTTGTATCCATTCGGCCCCATTCAGCCTACTGTTTTAAGACTTTTATCACCATCCAGGTGTCGATTTCTTCCCTGCGAGCGATAGCGAGCCAGCATTGTATGGAGAAATCCGGCTTCGCCGGAGAAATTTTTCTATCGAAAAATGTACAAATTTAGCTGTGTCAAAACAAAAATATATACTGTATATGCTGGCTCGCTACCGCTCGCCAGCAAAATATTGACACCTGGATGGGACGTCTTAAAACAGTAGGCTGAGTGGGGCCGAATGGATACAAGCCAAAGAGAGAGGGAGACAAAGAGAAAAACAAAGCGAGGTGGGCTCCCTTAACACAAGCACAGGCAATTCCATAACCGAAAGGGAAACATGCATGAAACTTAAGCCGGTATCACACGAGCTCTTTTTCACTCGACATTTATTTTCAACACTGGTCTGGCAGCTTATGAGGTCAACATATACAATATTTCGGTCACCTAAACTCATCTACCAACAGTCTAGTTTCCGATACCAGTGCAAAATAGTCCAGAAATGTTGCCAGAATTTTTTTGATCATCGAATGTTGACTATAAAAGCTCTCGTGTGATACCGGTTTTACACATGCAATGTATCAGTGGTCTGCATGCATTTTGTTTTCCTATGTGTGAGAAGGAAACAAAGGGTAAAGTTGCCTGTAAAAAGTGTCTTCCCAAAATTACCAGAGCGATAGAGAGCCAAATTCATGGTACTTTAGAGTCAAACTGTCTGGACATGCGAAGCTTGAAGCAGTTTAAGTTGTAGGCTGAGGGAAAGATAGATTGCGGGAGAGAATTCCAGAGCTTACTTGTGCGTATGTGTATGTGTGTGTGTGTATGTGTGTGTGTGTATGTGTATGTGTGTGTGTGTGTGTGTGTGTGTGTGTTTCCGTGTGTGTATCTGTGCGTTTTCATATGTGTGTATCAGTGTGTGTGCGCGATGTGTGTATCAGTGTGTGTGTGTGTGTGTGTGTGCGCGTGTGTGTGTATCGGCGTGTCTGTGCAGAGTCAGTCGGCATGTTTTTAATATGTGAGCATTTGTTAGTCACACCGAAACTTTAATGTACAGAAAGATAATATATATACTGAACCAGCTCTGTCCTCTGTTAGCCGGCGACCCTCCTCACACCCAACACCACTTTCACACTTATACCTCTCAACTCCATCTTTCCACCTCACTCTCGGGTTGTATCTTCCTCTCCGCCCTTCAACCTCACACTCGTACCCTCCCTTAGTCATTCTCTCGCTTCCCACATGACCGAACCATCTCAAGGTGTTCCTTTTCACACACTCCAGCACATCCACATCCATACCACAACACTCTCGTACTTCCTGATTCGTCTGTCTATCTCTCCATGTAACTCCACACACACTGCTCAAGTAATGCTCGCTCTCGCTCTCTCTCTCTCTCTCTCTCCACACAGATTCTTACCTCCCCTCGTCCATCATCTAAATAATATAAAAGGTACGGGGGGGGGGGGGGGGGGCTTTCAAAGTACTACTCCTTCAGGTCGCTCAAGTTGCGACACTCTTGGCTAAACCCATTATCACGACCCCCCCCCACCCCCAGCTCTCTATATCTCTCTTTCATATATATATATATATATAATTTGGGCATCATTATACCAAATATATTACTTTGTGTATCTCATTCATACATATTAACAGAGAGAGAGAGAGAGAGAGAGAGAGAGAGAGAGAGAGAGAGAGAGAGAGAGAGAGAGAGAGAGAGCGAGAGCGAGAGAGAGAGATCCATTTGAATATTATTATACATTGTATATATTGTCTTTGTCCCAGTTTTGGTTTGACTTTGTTTGCAAGTTTTACATTTTAATTTAAGCTTAACAAAACAATGAGCATGGAGAAGAGGGAAACAATAAGAGACACTAGAACGACAAAATGAATATATAATGATAAACTGACAAACTACAGATATGTCGAAAATGGAATGAAATGAATAAATACACGAACAACGGTAATAGGAGAAGGTGAATAAGAAAATATCTAAATTGGAAGAGAGGCAGAGCAAAAATCGTTGAAAAGAAATAAATTGAACACAGATCATTGCAAGAGAGAGATTGTATAAGCAATACAAAATTAAAAGATTGAAGAGAAAGTTAGAAAAGAGAAGGAATTATATAACGTATTATGCTAACGGAGGAGAGATTGACACATGAATGGACATATAAGAAGGGGAGTTTTATATTTACTCATGTTCTATTAACTTACATACAGTATATACTTTTAGTGTCCACCCTAGACCTCCTTCAAAGCTTTATAGGAAAACATTAACCGATGCAGATTGTATATATATATATATATATATATATATATATATATATATATATCAGTAAATAATATTAGTGATTAATATATATACCGGTATATATATATATATACAGTATATATAATATACTGTATATATATATATATATATATATATATATATATATATAAAACAATAAGATAAATAAAACAATACGAAAAAGAGCCAAGAATGTAGAATAGGCCAGGATGAATGTAGTAATAAAAAAAATCCAGAAACAATAGGATATAATAAAATACAGCAGTCTGATAACGAAACAATACAGCAGTCTGATAACGAAACAAAGGCTTGACAACATAACTAAAACCGTAAACAAGAGAGCGCAAGTATAAAGTAAACCAAAGAGTAAACAAATTCAGAACGGGAAATAATACATATAAAACGATATGCAACAGACAGTGAAGACAAAACAGGGAAGTAATGAGAGGATATAGAAAACGATGCTGACAAAGTGAAATAATACAAAAAATAAAAATAACACTGATACAAGGCAAATAAGCGAATACATTGAGAAACAAGAGAATAAAGTAAGACGCGAGTAGTCAAGGAAAACATAAACAAACTATCACATGAGGAAATAAAGCAAAATATAGTAAGAAGCGAGTAGTCAAGGAAAACATAAACAAACTATCACATGAGGAAATAAAGCAAAAGAGGTGAGGCACACATTAAGGGAAGGGTTTATTTATTGGTAGATTGATTTATTCATATATATATTATATATATATATATATATATATATATATATATATATATATATATATATATATATAATTTGTTCTTTAATTTTTCCCTAGATTTCCACCAAGCTTTAAGAACATCCCCCCCCCCCTCTCTAGATAAATTTGTAAATGTTTCGGTAAAAATATGTTCCGGCCTCCTAACTTATAGACTCGCAATCGCTCGCCAGGAAAAATTGGACACCTAAATGGCACGAAAGGTCTTCATATTGACAAAACAATGGGGTGAAAGGTCATAAAATCGCCAAACTAATGATCCGAACGCCTTAAAATCTGAAAACTAATGGGGCTAAACATAAGGGAGAAGGTGGGCCAGAAAAAGCAACCATTCCCCCTTAAAGTAAGAGGAAATGCACAACCTTGAGGAAGAGACGAGAGCGAGAGATAGCGAGTGAGAGGGCCTTGAGACGAGAGAGAGAGAGAGAGAAAAAGAGTAGTGTCTGTCTGCCTCATAAATCACTCACTTCCTCAGGGCACATCACCGCTTACATCTTCTTCAGGTAAACAACACACACAGACACACACTCACACACGCACACACACAGACACACACACACACACACACACACACACACACACTCACTCACACACACACGACAGAAAGCAAAGAGTAGTCATAAACGGTAAGGCATCTAAATGGACCAATGTAAGTAGCGGGGTACCACAGGGATCGGTACTAGGACAAATTATCTTTCTAATTTACATCAACGACATAGATGAGGGTCTCACCTGTACAATCTCAAAATTTGCTGACGATACAAAAATTGCAAATAGCGTACTCTCAAAAGAACAAGTTGACGATATGCAACACAACCTAGATAAATTGTCATGTTGGGCCCAAATTTGGCAAATGAGTTTCAATGCGGATAAATGTAAAGTACTACATATCGGATACCTAAATGAGAAAGCAAACTATTCGATGAATGGCACTCAGCTTAAGAATGTAAACAGAGAAACTGATCTGGGAGTAACAATATCGAGTAACCTAAAACCGAGTCAACAATGTTCAGAAGTTGTTAAGAAGGCAAACAAAATAATTGGCTTTATAGGCAGGTCATTTGAGCATAAATCCAAAGAAGTTATCCTAACCCTTTACAATTCCTTAGTCCGCCCTCTTCTGGAATACTGCGTTCAATCCTGGTGCCCTTATTACCAAAAAGATATAAACAAGCTAGAACGAGTTCAACGTAGAGTTACCAAAATGATACCTAGCCTAAAGAACAAACCATACGAAGAACGTCTAAGAGAATTAAATCTATTTCCTTTAACCCAGCGCAGATTAAGAGGTGACTTAATTCAAGTATTCAAAATCATAAAAGGCATCGACAATATGAACTGTAGTAAGTACTTCACTATCGACCAATCTAATTACACATGGGGAAACGGTTGCAAAATTATTGGTAAATCTTTTAACTCACACGAATCTAAGAATTTCTTCTTCAATCGAGTTGTCAACTTGTGGAATGGGCTTCCCCAAGACGTTATAGACTGCAGCACCGTTGATTCATTTAAACTCCGCTTAGACAAATATCTCGCATCAAACCCGCGACTGACTGCGTTTGTAAATGAATAACTTTATTTTATCCCCCCCTCAGTTACTAACCCATCTGTCCCCTACTAACTTCCTAATCCTGCCACGGACATTAGTTCTAGGGCAGTAGTTCCCTTTCCAATGTTCCCTTACCCACTCTAAACCACTGTTTGGACACTTGATCCTCAGTGTTTTGGAGGACAAGCAGCCTAGAAGGGTCACTAGACCTGTTGTTGCTTGATTTCCTTTGTACTCCTTTGTACTCATTCAGACGTATTATAGTATGTGAATAATAAAGTATTTAGCTTATTGCACAACCAATATTGAATACAAAATAATATATCAGCAGGTGTTACAAATACGCCTATAGGATACATTATGTTTATCCCACACATAACTTTATTTGTTTCCTCTTATGTCAACGCTACTGATATAGGCTCTTATGTCAACCCTACTGATATAGGCTCTTATGTCAACGCTACTGATATAGGCTCTTATGTCAACCCTACTGATATAGGCTCTTATGTCAACCCTACTGATATAGGCTCTTATGTCAACCCTACTGATATAGGCTCTTATGTCAACGCTACTGATATAGGCTCTTATGTCAACCCTACTGATATAGGCTCTTATGTCAACCCTACTGATATAGGCTCTTATGTCAACCCTACTGATATAGGCTCTTATGTCAACCCTACTGATATAGGCTCTTATGTCAACCCCACTGATATAGGCTCTTATGTCAACCCTACTGATATAGGCTCTTATGTCAACCCCACTGATATAGGCTCTTATGTCAACCCTACTGATATAGGCTCTTATGTCAACCCTACTGATATAGGCTCTTATGTCAACCCTACTGATATAGGCTCTTATGTCAACCCTACTGATATAGGCTCTTATGTCAACCCTACTGATATAGGCTCTTATGTCAACCCTACTGATATAGGCTCTTATGTCAACCCTACTGATATAGGCTCTTATGTCAACCCTACTGATATAGGCTCTTATGTCAACCCTACTGATATAGGCTCTTATGTCAACCCTACTGATATAGGCTCTTATGTCAACCCTACTGATATAGGCTCTTATGTCAACCCTACTGATATAGGCTCTTATGTCAACCCTACTGATATAGGCTCTTATGTCAACCCTACTGATATAGGCTCTTTCTAAACTAAGGATTCGGATCTTGGAGGGCAACGAAGTATGAAAGTGACCAACAGATGGTATTGAGGAAGGCCACCAGACACCGTCAATAGGTCCGTCATAGCTGCCTATAGATGGCACGTAAATCTACATACAGTACCATCTGTCTGGACTGCCACATGTATTTGTTGATTTCATTAATTGAGTTTAGGAGTAAAGTCGGTTGGTGGAGGTAACATATTAATATTGCAGACACCACCAGCCGAGACTGATGCTGATGCAAACTGCATATATTGAGTTTTGGAAATGACCGTGCATCATGTCGGTGGGCTGAAAACACTGAAACTTCATACAGTACATATTGACTCCCAATTCTATCTCCCAATACTGTATATATATCAAGAATCGAACCGGAGTCCTTAGGATTACAAGCTCATCGTTTGACCTATCAGCCAAACCTTTTTGAAAAAGAGGATGAACATTTATTCAGTTCATGGCCTTATAGCCCGATAGAAACCGAACATACTAGTCCATCACTGAATATCGTAATATACCCCCACTTCCATCGATAACTAAACACATTTCAAGTATTGGACACACAAATCGATTAAGCAAGTTAGATTAAATTGGCGAAGTAATAAAGGAATTATAAATACCCTCCTCATTCCACGAAATCGAACACCATTTCCACCAAACAGCAGAGGGCCATTGTCACTTCCCTTTGACTAAGAGACCCGGTACTGAATGCAGGCAACCCACACGATGAAAGCGAGGTAAAGGGACCAAAATAAAGGTAGAGAGAATGAGGGGTCTGAGTGAAGAGAAAGGGAGCGTAAAGAATTGGCACCTATGCATAAATCTGCCGTGTGTTGTGTTTAAGAGCACAAGTATGTCGATGGAGATAAAGCAGGTGGAGGTGCGAGAGATGCAGGTGTTTGGAGGTGGGGAGAGGGGGTGGTGGAGGGGGGAGCATGAGGTAGAAGTAGTGGGAGTGAAGACAAAAGAGGTACGTGGGGGTGCTAGAGGAAGAGAACATGGTGGTGGGGTGAGGAGGAAGGGGAGGAGATGGAGGATAAGTGGTGGTGGAGGAGGAGGGTGTAGCGGTGGAGGTGGAGGAGGAAGGCGTAGTGGTGGTGGTGGAGGAGAAGAGTGTAGTAGGTGTGGTGGAGGGTGTGGTGGTGGTGAAGGAAGGTGTAGTGGTGGTGGAGGAGGGTGTAGCGGTGGAGGTGGAAGGTGTAGTAGTGGTGGTGGAGGAGGAGTGGATTAAGTGGAGCGTATATGGAGGGCCTAGTGGGAGTGTGAATAGCAGGTGCTCTCTCTCTCTCTCTCTCTCTCTCTCTAAGATCATTATATGAAGGATAATACAACAACAAATTATACACACTTGAACCAAAGACGTCTTCTATGTAACTTAGGGGAGGTGTGGTGAAGTGGTCTTGCCACTGGCCTGGTAATCCAAAGGTCCCGGGTTCAAATCCCGATGTATCAATGGGAAGATATTATTGGGATGGAATTTGTGCTGTACCTGGTATCAGTGCATTGCCACAAGCCCACCGAAACGTCAATAAAATACCCTCATTGTTCCCTGATTAAATAGCACTGTATGAATATTCCCATATTCAAAATATGCTATAGGGGTGCAATGCCTGGTGAGTTATCTGCTCAACAGGTGGCGTTGTGTGTGTAAGTGTGAGAGTCCGAGTGTAGGGGGTGAGACAGTGAAGCACGGGAACGAGATGGCTTCAGAGATGGGGTCGTTTCGGGCCATGAGTGAGCACCGTGCCTCATGTGAAGGCAAGATGGCAGGTGCTCGTTGTACTCTACGTGCTTCACATGTCTCACTCCCTAGACTGGAACAAGACCTCACGGGCTTCACTGTTCATTGTAAAGCGGTGAATGTTAAGGCTCTCAGCCTATGCCCGAGAGGAAGTAAGTTGGAATATAGAAAAAAAAAAAAAAAAAAAAAAAAAAAAAATGTACTAAATAACCAATTGACCACTTGCGAGTTTCAGGCTATAAGGAAGTTGGAGCCGCGAACACCGATATTAAACAGAAATGCAATAATAATGTAAGTTTCTGATGGATAAATGGTATATTGAATTGGGTTTTATGTATTTGTAAATGTACTACGACCGTATTTTAGCTGTAAATTCTGTTAAATATCGATGTCTACAGCTCCAACTTCCTTGTAGAACGAAACTCGCAAGTCGGCAATTCAGTACCGGCGACGTCCTTTTCATCATTTTCTCGCAACTATTAGACGATTGTAGTCAGCTTAGGAAGGATCTGTGGTAGCTAATAGGATTGAATGAAATAGTCTGTATGTAGCCTTTTAATCGCAAGAGGTCCTTCCACAGCTGAATAAGACCATCTAGTAGTTGCCAGCATAGAACAAAAAGGACTTCACCGGTACAGAAGGGGTTAACCCCTTCCGTACCGGCGACGTCCTATTTACTTTATGTTGGCTATATTAGACGATTATATACAGCTTAGGAAGGACGTCTACCAATTAATAAGCTACAGACGATCTCAATTAATCCTTTTAGCTACCATATATCTTTCCGCATAAAATCGTATAAATGTAGCCGAAATCAAATACAAGAGACGTCGCCAGTACATAAGGGGTTAAGGTGATTTAATGGATTAGCATTGAAGACCTATACTGTAAATGGGTAAGGCGGTGATAATCTAGAACGAGAGAAAAATATGTGTGTTGAACAAGGTTAAGGGAGCCCACCTCCCTTGTTTTCTCTTTCTCTCCCTCTCTCTTTGGCTTGTATCCATTTTGCCCCATCTAGCCTACTGTTTGAAGATGTTTACCTCCATCCAGGTGTCAATATTTTCCTGACGAGCGGTAGCGAGCCAGCATATATATATTCTTGTTTTGACAGCAAGCTAAATCTGTACATTTTCCGATAGAAAAATGTCTTCGGCGAAGCCAGATTTCTCAATACAATGCTGGCTATATAGCTATCGCTCGCCAGGAGGAAATCGACACCTGGATGGGGATAAAAGTCTTAAAACAGTTGGCTGAATTGGGCCGAATGGATACAAACCAGAGAAAGGGCGGGAAAGATAAACAAAATAAAAAGGTGACCCCGCTTAATTACACCTGGGATATGTAATAAATACTGTAATCGGTTGGACAATATTTTGCAGTCAAATACATATAAGAGCATCAATACATATAAGAGCATCAATACATATAAGAGCATCAATACATATAAGAGCATCAATACATATAAGAGCATCAATACATATAAGAGCATCAATACATATAAGAGCATCAATACATATAAGAGGCATCAATACATATAAGAGCACAAATACATATAAGAGCATCAATACATATAAGAGCATCAATACATATAAGAGCATCAATACATATAAGAGCATCAATACATATAAGAGCATCAATACATATAAGAGCATCAATACATATAAGAGCATCAATACATATAAGAGCATCAATACATATAAGAGCATCAATATCAATGTATTCACAAAAAGATGAAACGTTAAGAACACATGGATTCCTGAAGTAGGTATCTTCAATCAATGAATATTATTAAATTAAAGTGTAATCTAAAACGACAGTAACAGGGGGAACCAGTGAAGGGAGTATATATATATATATATATATATATATATATATATATATATATATATATATATATTTCTAATCTCTCAGTGGGGATCGAACCGCGTCGACCATCAGGACGATAGCCGACGCTTTAATCAACTACACCACGGCAGTCTATATATATATATATATATTATGTTCTCTCCACCAACTAACTTTACTCCTAAACTCGATTATGAAATTAACAAACACATGTGGCAGTCCGGGGATTCGAACCCAGGACGCTCACACCGAAAATCAACACACTTATGCATTGCACCACGAAGACATGGATATACAGTATATAAGGTTAATAAGCTGGAGGTGAACCCTATTAGGCATCTGGTAGGCGCTCAGACCCTCATGATGATAAACAAAAAATAATAATTCGGCATTTTTATCTAATTTTGTCCCAACCACATAATTCACAGGGGTGCTAAACTATTATAATCACCTATGCTACTGCACCAGGCTACACTTACATATTTCAAGATGCCAAACAGATAATTTTCCTGGGCAGGAAGTGAACCATGGCGCCCACCAGGTAGATACACAGGACCGTAAGGTAGTTAAAAGGTGAAATTCGAAACTATTTGATCTTATTTCATCCCAGCTATATCTCACTTGGGTGATTAAAATCGCTTGGCATCCCTTTCAAAATGTAGTTGGGATGAAGTTAGAAAGAAGTATTTGCTTTGTCCTTTAGCTTCCGTACGTTGACCTGATTCCCGGCAGAGTTTGACAACCGCTTTGTATCTTTTCTGTTTGTCATCTTGATATATATTTGTTTAGCCTTAAAAAGCCACATACTGTAGGCGATTAATATGTAGTTGGGATGAAATTTGATACAGAATCGAAACTCGAAACGCTATGAAAAAACTGGGGCCAGCTATTCGTACACAACACACACAACGATGAGATAAGTTGTCACAGGGTGTTGTTTTGTTACACAAAAATGTACGCCCTCATTCTGTAACCCATAATATCAATATATACTCTTCATAAGCTAAACTGGCAAGTTTTTTAGTAACTCTGAAGCTTCTGGAGTAACTTGCCCACAGGATAAACTTGGCACTTTCAGATTTTAATTAAGTTTGGACCCTTCAAGAATACTTTGAGATGCTATCGATTTGCAGACGTCAATGAGGTGACAAGTAGTGCATTAATGACTTCTCAATCACTGTTGTACTCAAAAACTATTCTTTCGAGCTGACTCCTTGCCTAGACAAACTCGTTCGACTCTGCTTTCCTTTAATGTCTTTCCTTCTTTCTGGAATATGCCCTCACTTAACCACTCCCAAAGAAGGGTGACCGCTCTCAATCCTCCAACTATCATCCAGGTGATTGCATCTCTAAAGTATTAGAAACTCTTCTTAATTCAAAATTCTTAAGCATTCATTTTGTCTTCCCACCATCTAGTTTCAGAACGCCAGTATGGTTTCCTTAAGGGCCGCTCTACTGGTGATTTCCTTACTTGTCTTATCTTGGTCATCCTCCTTTCAGGACTATAGTGAGGCCTTCTGTATCGTGCTAGACATATCGAAGGCCTTCGATAGAACCTGGCACAAATCGCTATATCAAAACTACCCTCTTCCGGTTTATATCCCTCCATCTGTGCCATTATCTCTAAAACAAAATCTGGTCATTCCATAACTGCATTTGCGGACGGCTATCGCTCACTTCCTCAACCTATCAACTCCGGTGCTCCTCAGTGTTCTGTTCTGTCTCCAGTTATCTTTCTATATACATTAATGATTTTCTAAACTGTACCTCTAGTCCTATCCACTCCTATATGCTGATGACTCTACCTTATGCTATTCAACAAGTTTTCCACAGCGGCCCAGGATAAAATCACTCCGAAACTTATGTGATGAGGCTGTAGCACTCTTATCTTATGTGATGAGGCAGTAGCACTCTTATCTTATGGTCTTTCAACTATCTCCGATCGGGGCAGAGAAAATCTTGTTACTTTCATAGCTTCCAAAACCCAATTTATCTTTAAATATACCTGTCACCTTCTTCCACACAACTTTCCCATATTTGTCAACAATAAAAAAGTTAACCTTTCATCTTCTTTCAGTATTCTTAGTGTTTCTTTTTCTCCTGACCTTTCTTGGAAAGATCATATTACCCCTCTTGCTATAACAGCTTCCCAGAAGTTAGGTGTGCTAAAGTGTCTCTGTGAGTTCTTCACCCCCGTACAGCTTCTTTCTCTGTATAGGGGCACAGTGTGCTCCTGTATTGAGTATTGTTTGCATGTGTGGGGAGGTTTCACCCATACCGCACTTCTCGAAAGGGTATAGTCAAAAACATTTTGCCTCGTCAACTTTCTTCCTCTTGTTAGTTCTCTACAATCTCTTTCTACACGACGCAATATTGCAACTTTGTCATTCTTTTATCACTATCACAACAAACAGAGCTCTCTCAGCTCGTACCCTATCCTTTACGGCAACCTTGGGGCACCCGACTTTCAACACAATCCTGCTCCTGATCTGTCCAACTCTCCAACCCAAGAATTAAAAAAAAAAAAACTATTCAACATGTGAATTCTGGAACTTTCTCCCTTAATCAATCTTTCCTTCATTCTATGACTTAGACTGCTTTAAACTTCGTGTGACATGGAATTTTGACTCTAAAGAACCTTGAATATAGCTCTGTCACTCTTGCAACTTTGGGAAAGACACTTGCTCCAGCCAGCCTTACCTTTTGTCTCCATTCACATAGATTTTTTTTTTTTTTTTTTTTACAAATAATGGTATGAAAAAGCTTGAAGTTCGTTGGGCAAAGTGTAATGAGAAGTGAGAAGATAGTGTTAATACGTAACACTTGGTATTCATACATATTTGTTATAGCATCTCCACACATCTGCATACATATATTTGTAGAGTATTTTTTGGACCCCCTAAGTGCCCAAATATTTGGGACTATGGAGCTATGGAGGTGAGACTTAGCTGGGGTACGCAAGGGGTACCAGGGACTTGTAGAGTTTACAGATTATATATATATATATATATCATAACTAGAGACAAAATACAGTAAAACAAAATTGTTCAAAATGAGAAGACTAACATAGAAAAGAGAGCGGTCCATGTTTCATCTTACCCCCTGCTCCTCCTCCTCCTCCTCCTCTCCCATTACTGACCCGCCCCCTCCTCCTCCTCCGCCCCCTCCTCCTCCCCCTGCGCCCCCCCACCCATCTACACCAAAACGTTGAGGCCCCCTACAGTGCCTTTAAATAATGGTCTCCCCTGCTCCCTTTATCATTCATTCTCTGGTTGCTTCAGGCACGGCTAACTAATGGTTCGTCTTTTGTTTTGGTGGGGGAGTGGGGGGGAGGGGAGGGGGGGGGGGGGGAGGGGGGGGAGGGAGGGGGGGAAGGACACAAAAAAGATCACTTCCTCTTGCCCTCTCACACACAGATACACTCCAAGATCAGTCTCCTTTTTAATATATATATATTTTTTTTGGATTGTACGCGCTTAAGGGGGTAGTACTCGCTTTTTCTGGCCCCCCTTCTCCCTCATGTTTAGCATATTAGTTTTGAGGTTTTAAGACATTCGCCCCGTTAGTTTGGCGATTTTGAGACATTTCACCTCATATTGTTGTCAATATCAAAAACTTTCGTGCCCTTTAGGTGTCCTTTAGGTGTCCTTTAGGTGTCCTTTAGGTGTCCTTTAGGTGTCCTTTAGGTGTCGATTGTTTTCTGGTGAGCGATAGCGAGCCTCTAATTTTAGAAGAAATCGGCCTTCGGCCTGGACATTTTTCTACCGAAAAATGTACACATTTATTTTGAAAGGGGGTCTAGGGGGTGTTTTTCTAAGCTTGATGGAGGTCTAGCGAGGAAACTCAAAAATAAATAAATAAATAAATATATAGACCAAAAACCAAGCACTACCCCCTTAAATGTTCTCGACTTCTTGTAGGAGCCATTGTTTCACTCGAGTAACTCGCTCGTTAATCACCGTGGGCTTAACATAATGTACTCAAATACATTAACTGTTAATCTAACTTAGTCATACATGTATCACTATTAATAATATGATGGGTATTAATTTATTCACAACCTAATTCACTATTTTAACATTCACTCCCATAAATCATACATATATTCTTCCACCTGCCTGATTTATGTTTCTCAACATGTACAGTATATATATATATATATATATATATATATATATATATATATATATATATATATATATATATATGCTTCGTGTGTCCAGACATTTGGCTTTAACTTACCTAGAATTTGGCTCTCTATCACTCTTTCAACTTTGGGGGAGACGCTTGTTACTGGCAGCTTTGCCTTTTGAAAAAAGAAAAAGAAAAGTAAAACCAATCATATATCCAGCATTATGCATCGAACACACACACACACACACACACACACACACACACACACACACTCACACACTCAGTTTTTACCTCTTTGCCATTCCAACACTATTCTACTAGACCATGAGGGCAGCCGCAGTACCCGTCACCAACACTAAAACTTCTAAGGCTGCTTTACGCCAATTTATGGACAAAGAGAGCCTTGAGTAAGATCGCAGCCTCTTGATTTCATACCGTGTGATTTTATGCACCTTTACGATGGCAGTTTGAAGGGGGGATGGCCTTATTTATTTGCGGATTTATATATATATTTATTAGTATTTATTATACAACTAAAAGAAGCTTGAAAGGTAGTAACTCAGATGTAGGAATAGATTGCCATTGATGAAGTTAAGGAGGAAGGGTTTATTTTGTGGTTGATAATTCCATGTATATATTATGTTTTTGCTCTCCTGCGTAGACCTCCATCAAGCTGAAGAAACACCTCTCCAAGACCCTCCACCTCTCCAAAACCCTCCTTCAAGATAAATTTGTACATTTTTCGGTAGAAAAATGTCCCGGCCAAAGGCCAAATTTTCTTAAATCGCAGATTCACTATCGCTCGCCAGGAACACAAAATTGACACCTAAATGACACGAAAAGTCTTAATGTTGACAAAGAAATGGGTCGAAAGGTCCTAAAATCACCAAACCAATGGGCCAAACGTTATAAAATCTGAAAACTAATGGGGCGAAACATAAGGAAGAAGAAAACAAAAAAGAGGGGGGGGGGGGGCAGAAAACAACCCATCTCCCCTTAACCCTTTCTGTACCGGTGCCGTCCTTTTACCTATATTATGGCTACTACAATTAGACGATTTCATTCAGGTTAAAAAAAAAAAAAAAAAATCAACAATTAACAGACTTCGAACTATTTCTCTTGACCCTTTTTAATACCACCGACCCTTCTTAACTGCACAACATCGTTTAATGAAAGTCAAATGAATATTAAAGAGACGTCGCCGGTACAGTAGGGGATACATTAATAGCGTAAATGTTTATAATAGACTGTCAAACGTTTATTTTCGTCCGGTGCATTGCATGTTAATAAATTATTTTCTATCTTGAATTAGACATGTCTCTTCTGTCTAAAATAACATTATTTTAGCATGACACGGTAACAACATATGTATACTTCGAAATTCGGAGGACAAATACATATATACCAGTATATATATATATATATATAAATATATATATATATATATATATATATATATATATATATATATATATACTATATATATATATATATATATATATATATTATCTTGTATTGCTCATTTCTGAACCCTCCAACCCCCCCCCCCCACCCCCCCCGATACCCACGTCCTCAAGATTAACCCATTCAGTACCGGGGACATCCTTTTCATGATATGCTGGCAACTATTGGACGATTTTATTCAGCTTAGGAAGGATCTGTGCTGGCTCAAAGGTTTAATTGAGATAGTCTCTAGCCTTTTAATGGTCAGAGGTCCTTCCTAAACTTGATAAAAACATCCAATAGTTGCCAGCATATAATATTGAAATGGACGTCGCTGGTTAATGGGTTAATCTTAAAGACTGCTTACTGAATGGTACACAGATCCACAACCTCAATATAATGTGTCATCCCTCTTTTAGCTATTGAATCATGTGCTCATCGTGAATAAACAACAAAATAATAATAACAAATAATAATAGTATAATAATAACATAAATAATAATAATAATAATAATAATAATAATAATAATAACAACACAGATTACTGTAAATAAAATAAGGACTACCGCTATTAATGAGTCTCAAGTCCCCCCCCCCCCCCCCCCCCCGCCAACACCACATTTCCATACTCTCCCTCCCTATCGTGCACAAAAGGAAGTTAAATAATTAATCACTGGAAGAAAGACAGAGATGAGGGGGTTGGGGAGGAGGTAGGGGGGTGAGGGGGAAGGGGGGAGAAGTGTTAGGGGGTAGGGGTGGAGGGTATTGGGGGGGTAGGGGTGGAGGGTATTGGGGGGGAAGGAGGGAGAGGGGTATTGGGGGGTTATGGGGGTAGGAGGGAGAGGGGTGTTGGGGGGTTATGGGGTAGGAGGGAGGGTAGGGTTAGAGGGGGATTGGGGGTTAGAGGGAAGGGGTATTGGGGGTTAGGGGGTAGGAGGGAGGGTAGGGGTTAGAGGGGGATTGGGGGTTAGAGGGAAGGGGTGTTGGGGGTTAGGGGGTAGGAGGGAAGGGGTGTTGGGGGTTAGGGGGTAGGAGGGAAGGGGTGTTGGGGGTTAGGGGGTAGGAGGGAAGGGTGTTGGGGGTTAGGGGGTAGGAGGGAAGGGGTGTTGGGGGTAGGAGGGAAGGGGTGTTGGGGGTTGGGGGTAGGAGGGAAGGGGTGTTGGGGGTTAGGGGGTAGGAGGGAAGGGGTGTTGGGGTTAGGGGGTAGGAGGGAAGGGGTGTTGGGGTTAGGGGGTAGGAGGGAAGGGGTGTTGGGGGTTAGGGGGTAGGAGGGAAGGGGTGTTGGGGGTTAGGGGGTAGGAGGGAAGGGGGTGTTGGGGGTTAGGGGGTAGGAGGGAAGGGTGTGTTGGGGGTTAGGGGGTAGGAGGGAAGGGGTGTTGGGGGGTTAGGGGGTAGGAGGGAAGGGGTGTTGGGGGTTAGGGGGTAGGAGGGAAGGGGTGTTGGGGGTTAGGGGGTAGGAGGGAAGGGGGTGTTGGGGGTTAGGGGGTAGGAGGGAAGGGGTGTTGGGGGTTAGGGGGTAGGAGGGAAGGGGTGTTGGGGGTTAGGGGGTAGGAGGGAAGGGTGTTGGGGGTTAGGGTAGGAGGGAAGGGGTGTTGGGGGTTAGGGGGTAGGAGGGAAGGGGTGTTGGGGGTTAGGGGGTAGGAGGGAAGGGGTGTTGGGGGTTAGGGGGTAGGAGGGAAGGGGTGTTGGGGGGTTAGGGGGTAGGAGGGAAGGGGTGTTGGGGGTTAGGGGGTAGGAGGGAAGGGGTGTTGGGGGTTAGGGGGTAGGAGGGAAGGGGTGTTGGGGGGTAGGAGGGAGAGGGTATTAGGGGGTTAGGGGGAAGGAAGGAGGAGGGTGATGGGGGGTTAGGGGGTAGGAGGAAGCAGTGTTGGGGGTTAGGGGGTTTAGTAAGGGGGATATACTGATAATGATGAGGAGGCAGGGAGTGATAATGGTGAGGAGGCAGGGAGTGATAATAAGTCCTGGAGTTAGTCTGGTGGAATGAGGCGAGGGGGAGAGAGGAACTCAAACTATAAAAAAGGCATGTGGAGTTGAAAAATGGTGAGTTTGATGATGGTGATGGTGATTATGATGATGATGCTGATGATGATATTGATGGTGATGATAGTAGTGATGATGATGATGATGGTGGTGGTGGTGATGATGATGATGGTGATGGTGATGATGATGGTGATGTTGATGATGATATTGATGGTGGTGATGATAGTGATGATGAAGATAATGGTGATGATGAAGATAATGGGGATGGGGATGATGATGAGGAGGATATTTGACTAAATTTAACCCTTTCAGTACCGGTGCCGCCCTTTTCACTTTATTCTGGCTACTACTAGACGATATCATTCACTTTAAAAGGGCCTCCAGCAATTAACAGGCATCGAACTATCTCACTTAACCCTTTTTACTACCACAGATCCTTCTTAAACTGCACCAAATCGTCTAAATATAGCTAGCATAATATTAAATAGACGTCGCTGGTACAGAAGGGGTTAATATTGAAGGATATAACACTGCACTGAGGATGATAGCACTGAACAATAAGAAACATACGTGGACTAATCTTGTAATATAGAGAACAATAGAAAACGATGACGCTCGACTAAACTTAATATTAGATGATAGACTGCACTAAAATATATTACACATTGAAAGGGGATATCTAGATGAAAACGGCAGTGAGAACATTTAACTCCTTCCGTACCGGCGACGTCTTTATAGTTTTATTCTAGCTAGATTTACACGTTTTTGTAGAGTTTAAGAAGGATCTGTGGTAGTAAAAATGGTTAAGTGAGATAGTTCGAAGCCTGTTAATTACTGGAGGCCCATTTTATACTGAACAAATCGTTTAATAGTAGCCAGAATAAGCATACAAAGGCGTCGCCGGTACGGAAGGGGTTAAACAGGAGCGGTAAAGTCTTGCAAAATATTCCACGACACAAAATACTTTTTAGTGGTGACATGATATATTTACCCTTTCAAGATCCAATATCCATTTTGTTTTCTATTTTGGGGCTACGATTAGACGATGTTATTTAAATTAGGAAGGGTATATGGAAGTCAGAGGGTTAATTGAGATAGTCTTTAGCCATTATAATTCTCACAGATCCTTCTTGAGCTGTATAAAATAGTCTAATGATAGCCAGAATAAAGTGTCAAAATGTGTCACAGTCTTCAAAGGGTTACATTCCCAAGCTACTCAAAATAACAGGAGTTTTGAAAATGATTATATTCACGTGGTGAGGAAAATTAGAGGATATTACACAAATATAATATTGGTATCAATGCAAGATCATCATTTTGTCTTTTTTTATATTGTTTGTGACAAGCACACCCGTGACACCTGAAGTTAACTTAACCCCTTCTGTACCTGCGACGTTTTTTTAGTTGATTTGAGCTACATTTAGACGATTTTATGAAGCTTAGGAAAGATATAAAATAGTTAAAAGGATTAGCCTTTTCATTTGTAGACGTCTTTTCTAAGCTGAATATAATCGTCTAATAGTTGTCAGAATATAATGAAAAGGACATCACCGGTACTGAATGGGTTAAACCGCTACTTTTAATCAAGTATTTTAATTACACTATTTGAAAAAATAATATGAATAAGAAGGCTTTATGCATATTTACCTTGAATAGACGTGGATGAGAACGAGATTCCATTCCATATCTTACACAGAATACATATGAGAGTATTTTAACAACGATCCGAGTTCGTACTAGTCCTCTCAACACTCTTTTCGGGTACTAAATATATATAAATTAACTATAAATCCCAATCAAGAGCATTATTAGTTATATATATATCCGGAAGAAGTAATATATATCTAATTAACAATACCCGGTACCTCGTTTTAAATTATGGTGCAAGAGGGAAGTTAAAATAATAATAAATAATAAACGATATTTAGTATTCAAAGTGGGGGATTTTTGTATGTTTTTTATTAATGACAAAATTGAGGGATTTATTAAGATTAGAGGTATATGAGCAAGAGGTAGGGGTGGGAGGGAGAGAGAGAGAGAGAGAGAGAGAGAGAGAGAGAGAGAGAGAGAGAGAGAGAGAGAGAGAGAGAGAGAGAGAGAGAGAGAGAGAGAGAGAGAGAGAGAGAGAGAGAGAGAGAGAGTGAAAGAGAGAATGAGTGTTGCAGACAAACAGAGAGGTATTAAGCATACAAATAGCAGCAACAGTGAGGTATCTAAACCCTAATTAAAAAAAAAAAAAAAAAAAAAACGCAACAGTGACGTATCTAAACCCGTAACACACACACACACAAAACAAAAAAAACACATAAAACCGACTTTAAAAAAACTCCCAGTAGAAGATGGAACGAGGGTTAAGATGTGGGTGGGGTAAACAGGTGCGAGTGACGGTACTAAGGGCGGAGGAAAAAAAAAAGACGTTTCGGTGTAACATTACGTACTTAAAGAAAATTAAGCGAAATGTGCGGCACTCCGTCACACCTCTTACTCGTCCCACACCTAGTTTTTGTTTACTCCATTCCTCCTCCTTCCTCCCCCGTCTTCCCTCCTCCTTCTCTCCTTCTCCCTACTCCCTCCTCCCTCCTCCTCCCTCTCCTTCTCTCACCAGGCACTTCTTGTGTCTTGTGCCGCCCTCCAAGTTATCTTTCAATTATGTGAATCGTCGACCTCTTTTTATTCCCTTCGCTCTCGCTCTCGTGTCTTCTCTCTGTCAACTATATACTGTATCATTCTCTTAAGGGGGGATGGTTCACCTTTTGGTCGATTTGTTCATTTTATTAATTATTTTTCTAGTTTCTTTCCTTGACCTCCATCAAACTTTAAAAAAGAAAGAAAAAAAAGAAAAAGAAAAAAAAAATCCATTAGCTCCTCCTCCTAGATTAATTTGTAAATGTCTCGGCCGAAGTCCGGTTATTCCAAAATTACAGGCTCACTATCGTTCGCTAGGAAAAAAAAAATACATCTAAATAGCACGAAAGGTCTTAATATTGACAAGGAAATGGGGCGGAAGGTCTCAAAATCGACAAACTAATGGGGAAAACATCTTTAAATCTGAAAACTAATGGGGCTAAGCATAAGGGAGAAGGGGATATAGAAAATTGACCCATCTCCCTTTGGCCTACATCAAAAGTATGCTCTACATCTTGTACTTCTTGTAAAAACACCTTTAGTCCGATTCACACCAACCGTCTTTAGCCACTGACGTATCGAAGACATTGGTTCGGGTAAAAATATAATTAACCCGTACAATGTCCTCTTCCTTATATTGTGGCTACTATTAGACACCTTTAATAAGATTAGGAAGGACCTCTAGCATTATTAAGGCTTCAGGCTATCCCAACCAACCCTTTTGACTACCGCAGATCCTTCCTAAGCTGCATAACATCGTCTAAATATAGCTAGAATAAAAGATAACACACGTCGCTGGTACCCCAAAGGGTTAACTGAACCACCGACCGCTATCACCATCACCAACCCAGTGGAATATAGCCCCCACCTGCGTAGCTACAACGAACACCTCCATATATTTAATTTCATACTATCACCACCAATCACCATCACAATCTTCACACCCTCCACACATTTTTCCTCCACATCTGCTGCTCCCCCCCCCCCACCAACTACTATTAATGTCGCCATGGTTAAATTACAACTATTGTCTTTATCTACGTAACCTTCCTCCACGTATCCACTATAGCATCTACCTCTCTCCACCACATTCCTCCACACTTGTCTCTCCACCAGCCCCTTTTAATGTCGCCATGGTTAAATTACAACTATCATCTTCTCCTATATAACCTTCCTCCACTTATCCACCAAAGCATCTCCCTCCATAATATTCCTCCATACTTGTCTCTCCACCTCCACCGACCACCACCAGCCACTTTTAATGTCACCCTGGTAAAATTACAACTATCGTCTTCTACATAACCTTCCTCCACTTATCCAACAGAGCATCTACCTCTCTCCACCACATTCCTCCACACTTGTCTCTCCACCTCCACCGACCACCACCAGCCACTTTTAATGTCACCCTGGTAAAATTACAACTATCGTCTTCTACATAACCTTCCTCCACTTATCCACCAAAGCATCTACCTCCACAATATTCCTCCACACTTGTCTCTCGACCACCACCGGCCACTTGTAATGTCATCCTGGTTAAGGAATAATTGTTTTTTTTTTCTGGCCCCCCTTCTCCCTCATGTATAACCCCAATAGTTTTTATATTTTAAGACGTTCGGGCCACAAGTTAGGCGATTTTAATGCCGTTCGCTCTATTTGTTAATATTTAGACATTTCATGTAATTTAGGTGTCGACTTCTCCCTGGCGAGCGATAGCAAGCATGTAATTAATGGGGGCCGGCCTTCGGCCGGGACATTATTCTACCGAAAAATGTACAAATAAATCTAGAAGGGAGTACTAGCTTATTATTACTTTGTTTGTTTAAAGTTTGATGGAGGTCTGGGAAGGACACTAAAAAAAATAGTAACACATTAAAAATTCGACCAAAAAGTAAAGCCTCTCTACTTAAAATACAACCATATTCTCCACCTACAAAACTTTCCTCCTATTCTCCACATCATTCCTCCATATTTAGCTCCTCCTCCTCCATCACCAGCCCCTTGTAATGTCACCCTGGATAAAATACATCCATATTCTCCACCTACGTAACCTTCTCCACCATCTTCACCCCACCACCTACCTTTCTCCACCACATTTATCCCTCCTCCCCCACTACCAGCCACTTGTAATGTCACTAGATATAATACAACCACATTATCCACTTACACAACTTTCTCCACCATCTCCACATTCCTCCATATGATCCCCTCCTCCACCATCTCCAGCCCCTTGAAATGCCACCCTAGATATAATACAACCATATTCTCCACCTACATAACCTTCCACAACTTCTCCACCATCCCCACCCCACCCTCTATCTCTTTCCACCAACTGTTATTCCACCCACACTCGTACTTCCACTAATATCAACATCATCATTTATGTATAATGTTATCTCACTTGTTAAAACAAACCCATCCTCGGCATTTATAAACTCCCAACCATCACCAACATCTCCCTCCCTCCCCTCCACTATCCTCGCCATCACCACCATCAACACCACCACCACCAACTGCCTCTTCACCACCACCACCACTTTATATCTACATAATCTTCCTCGTCATCACCACCATCACTCCCACACCCTCTCCACCACGTTCACCCATGTCTCTACCTCTATCCCCATCACCACCACCACACCCACACCCTCTCCACCACGTTCACCCATGTCTCTACCCCTATCCCCATCACCACCATCACACCCACACCCTCTCCACCACGTTCACCCATGTCTCTACCTCTATCCCCATCACCACCATCACACCCACACCCTCTCCACCACGTTCACCCATGTTACTACCTCTATCCCCATCACCACATAACAGAATCTTGGCTCAATACAGAAGATAGAGACTTTTTAGCAGAGTATTCACTTCCCGGTTATGTAATGTTTGAGAACAGCCGAATAAATAAAAATGGAGGTGGCATTTTATTTTATATCAAAGAAAGTCTTAACCCTACCCTCGTGTCAAAACCTCAAATTGTGAACGTCGACGCATCTTTTGTGCTAATAAAGAATAATAAAGGTACAAAAATAATACTTGAATTAATATACAGACCTCCAGCTCAATCAGTGCAAACTGACCGAGAAATTTACGAACAAATTGCAGATGTAAGTAACTCACAAGATACCGTAATTTTTGGCGACTTTAATTTACCTGTGACCAAGTGGGGCGATACTCTTACTTCACACTCCGGACATGACTTGTATACGAACTTGCAAGAGAGTTCGCTTTATCAATTTGTTCGAACGCCAACCCGTGGTAATAACGTTCTTGACATTGTACTTGCAACAAAAGAAGAATTAATAGAGAATTTGAATGTTGGTGATGAATTCAGTAACAGCGACCATCGTACGATAACTTTCACTTTAAAGTTTACTAGTAACGAACCAAATAGTAGCATCGAAAAAGTCCCTAATTTCAAGAAAGCAAACTTCCATAAACTTAGAGCTATGTTTAAAGAAACTGACTGGAGCTTTTTAATTCACAATAACGACATAAATACATCTTGGAAGTTATTCGAAGCCACTTACCTAAAAGCAGTGCAAGACTGCATACCATCGAAAATACGGCGTTCCAGGCCATAATAATAAGCCCAAATGGTGGAATAAAGATATTTCAAACTGCCTGCTTGCTAAAAAATTTGCTAATGATAGATTAAAATCCTCACAAAATGACGAAGAACGGCTGAAATTTGTAGAGCTACGACGCAAAGCCAAAAAGTTAATTAAGCAAAGTAAAAAGACCTTAGAGTTACATATTGCGAATCAAAGTAAAACAAACCCGAAAGAATTCTATAGTTATATCAGAAAGAAAAAAGTAGTTACTTCAACTGTTGGACCGTTAGTCGATGAAAATGGAGAATACACCAAAGACGAAGTACAAATGAGTAATGCCCTCAATACCTTCTTTGCATCAGTTTTTACAACAGAAGACCTCAGTGATATCCCTACACCATCGCCGATTCAGATTGATAATTCAGATGTTCTAAGCAATATCACCGTTACAGAGAGAGAAGTATTGAATTGTTTAGATAAACTCAAGGTAAATAAAATGCCAGGACCTGATACAATCTCGCCTAGAGTTCTAAAGGAAGCTAAGGATGAGCTCTCCAAACCACTGACATTACTATTCAATAAATCCTTGCAGTCTGGAACTATGCCCGATCAGTGGAAGCTAGCCAACGTAACACCGATATTCAAAAAAGGCAGCAAATCCCTACCCAGTAACTATCGTCCAACCTCAGTTGTATGTAAAATGGTAGAAACGGTCATACGAGACAGACTCGTAAATCACTTAGAGGAAAATAACATACTTAAAGATACTCAACACGGCTTTCGTAAAAAACGTTCCTGTTTAACAAACCTCTTAGACTTCTTCCACGATATCCTCAACCTCTACGATGAGAGTAAAGCTGTAGATATTATATACCTTGATTTTCAAAAGGCCTTTGACAAAGTTCCCCACAAACGTTTACTGCTAAAACTAAAAGCGCATGGAATACAAGACGGTGTGTTTGAAATGGATAGAAAATTGGCCTCAGCGACAGAAAGCAAAGAGTAGTCATAAACGGTAAGGCATCTAAATGGACCAATGTAAGTAGCGGGGTACCCCAGGGATCGGTACTAGGACCAATTCTCTTTCTAATTTACATCAACGACATAGATCAGGGTCTCACCTGTACAATCTCAAAATTTGCTGACGATACAAAAATTGCAAATAGCGTACTCTCAAAAGAACAAGTTGACGATATGCAACACAATCTAGATAAATTGTCATGTTGGGCCCAAATTTGGCAAATAAGTTTCAATGCGGATAAATGTAAAGTACTACATATCGGATACCTAAATGAGAAAGCAAACTATTCGATGAATGGCACTCAGCTTAAGAATGTAAACAGAGAAACCGATCTGGGAGTAACAATATCGAGTAACCTAAAACCGAGTCAACAATGTTCAGAAGTTGTTAAGAAGGCAAACAAAATAATTGGCTTTATAGGCAGGTCATTTGAGCATAAATCCAAAGAAGTTATCCTAACCCTTTACAATTCCTTTAGTCCGCCCTCTTCTGGAATACTGCGTTCAATCCTGGTGCCCTTATTACCAAAAAGATATAAACAAGCTAGAACGAGTTCAACGTAGAGTTACCAAAATGATACCTAGCCTAAAGAACAAACCATACGAAGAGCGTCTTAGAGAATTAAATTTATTTCCTTTAACCCAGCGCAGATTAAGAGGTGACTTAATTCAAGTGTTCAAAATCATCAAAGGCATCGACAATATGAACTGTAGTAAGTACTTCACTATCGCCCAATCTAATTACACGCGGGGAAACGGTTTCAAAATTATTGGTAAATCTTTTAACTCACACGAATATAAGAATTTCTTCTTCAATCGAGTTGTCAACTTGTGGAATGGGCTTCCCCGAAACGTTATAGACTGCATCACCGTTGATTCATTTAAACTCCGCCTAGACAAATATCTCGCATCAAACCCGCGACTGACTGCGTTTGTAAATGAATAACTTTATTTTATCCTCCCCTCAGTTACTAACCCATCTGTCCCCTACTAACTTCCTAATCCTGCCACGGACATTAGTTCCAGGGCAGTAATTCCCTTTCCAATGTTCCCTTACCCACTCTAAACCACTGTTTGGACACTTGATCCTCAGTGTTTTGGAGGACAAGCAACCTAGAAGGGTCACTAGATCTGTTGTTGCTTGATTTCCTTTGTACTCCTTTGTACCACCATCACACCCACACCCTCTCCACCACGTTCACCCATGTATCTACGTCTATCCCCATCACCACCACTTGTAATGTTACCTCCATCAACATACAATCGACCTGTCCACCTAAACTCTCCCTCACCATCACCAACATTACTCCACCACAATCTCCAACACCTGCTTCTACTACACCCCACTACCACCGACACACCTCTGCCATGTACTTAAGGGGTGATGGGTCGTTTTTCCAGACCCCCTTCTTCCTCAAGTTTAGCCCCGTTAATTCTCAGATTATAAGACGTTCGACCCAATAGTTTGACGATTTTAAGACCTTTCACTCCATTTCTTTGTCAATATTAAGACTTTTCGTGTCATTTAGGTGTCGATTTTTCCTAGAGAGCGATAGCGAGGGACCGGCCTTCGGCCGGCGATAGAAAACTTTACAAATTTATCTTGAAGAAGGGTCTTGGGTGGATGCTTTTTTTTAGCTTGATGGAGGTCTAGGAAGGAAACACAATAGTAATACAAAGATACATAAATACGCAAATAAATACCCCATCCCCCCTTAACCCCTTCAGACTCATGACGCAGAGGTTGCCAGATTAGCAATAAGAAATAGAGTTTCTCACTCTTATAATTACCTCTCCAAAATTAGTTTTCTGCCCACAGCTAACTCAAAGACAACTGCAGAGGTTGAAGTAACTAAACTAAAGGTTTGTAAATACCCCTGATGGTAATAAAGGCTTTAAAGTATCCCTAATAGGCTCAAAATTGCGTCATTTGTCGGAGAGGGTTAACTTTTAACTGTCTTGGTGGTGTAATGGATAGAATGTTTAAGATCTGTATGTGGTATCCTAAGTTCGAATCCCGGGAGGATCACATGCTTTCATTAAATTCATTGGGAGGTGTTTGGTGTTGGGAGGGAAATTAATTGATTAAATTATCAAAATACCTCTCTCACCATCACTCCACCACATGCTCCAACACCTGTCTTACCACCACCACTACCACCACCACCACCACCACCACCACCACCACCACCACCACCGTCCCTGTGTTATGTCGTCCCACCTGTTAAAATACACAATGTCCCCCGAGGCCCACTAGACACAGGAAACATCGGGCATACACACATACACACATACACACATACACATACCAGAAACACATATATACACAACCTACCTTGAAGGGGGAGCTAGCTGCTTTTTCTCCCTCATGTTTATTCCCATTGGCTTAGAGATTTGATAAGGGAATTCAGAGTGTTAATTGAGATAGTCTTTACCCTTTTGATTCCCATAGATCCTCCCTAAGCTGTAGAAAATCGCCTAATGATAGCCAGAATAAACTGTCAAAATGTATCATATTCTTCGAAGGGTTAAGTCACATTGCGTCATTGTAGTTAATTGACGATTACATCATGTTAAACTGACTATTACAATTATTAGGTTACACAAAAATGTACCAATTCGACTGGCCAAGTGCTTTCTTATGCTTGACAGCGCATAATATATGAATGTATGGAGAGTATAAGATAAACTGTAACCACATACACACACACACTTAGAAACACAAACACACACACACACACACACACACATACACACACCTCCCCGTGGCGTAACTGATAGCGCGTCTGGCTCACAACCAGAAGGTCCCGGGTTCGAGACCCGGGCGGGGAAGAGACATTTGGGCAAGTCTCCTAACGGTGTAGCTTCTGTTCACCTAGCAGTATAAATAGGAACCTGGAATAAGTGGACTAAGTTGTGACGTCCCATCTGGGGTTGGTGATTGGTTACAAGGCGAGATGGGTATCGTACTGGTCAACCTAAGCTACTGGTCAACCTAAGCCTTCGGGTGAGACTGGTAACGTAGTGAGAATGGTACCGTACAGATTAACCCTAAGCCTTCGTTTCCAGATGTCGCCAATTGGCCAAAATACAGACTACACACACATCCACAGCCATTCCAACGATACATAAACACTTAACATGCATTTCACGCAATACATTCCCAGTTAAGGAGGCGCGATAATAATGAGCTTAGCTCGCATTGCGTGGATTCCCCTTGACGAACAAGCAAGTGAACAAGTGAACACACACCGACTATTATTATTATCATTATCATAATTATTATTACACACACACCTGTCACAAACATAAGCCCATAACACCCGTCTACAGCCACCCAACACACACACACACACACACATGCACGAACCCATACACACACCTAAGTAATAAACATAAGCCCAGAACACCCGTATACATCTAGCCAACACACACACACACACACACCCTCAAGTGCTAAACACAAACATCTCCTGGACGAGGTGTAACGACTGGGAAAGCCACAGACACCCTGGGATTTGATCAAGGTAAAAACGATATGGCTTGATCAATAAACAAGATAGAGTAAACTTAGCTACCCTGATAACTCCAATCAGTGAGCTACTTGTGATGTGTGTGATAATGAAAATGTTTATACTAGCCTACTGAGCCAAAGCCACTTATAAGGCTAGGAGACCAATGGTATTTTGAGAAAGTGGAAGGACAGAATATAAACAGGTCAGTTAAAGTACATTGAACTTACGTATAGTCTTTATATAGGATCGGAGTGGAGCAAAGTTAAAAAGGAAAGTCAAAAGAAGGTAAATTGTCAAGAAGTTGGTCAAGTTGAGATTGTCATTTAATAAGAAAATCGGGAGCTTCGAGGTTTTGTCGTAAATGCTCAACGCAGACACAGTGTGGTCCATGTTGAGAAAGAGGCAATGACGGATAGTGTTGTAAAGAGATGACAGAACGCATTAGGGAAGTGATGTTGTGTTCCATTGAGGTCAAAGAATCCCTAATATAAGGTAGGAAACAAGACGAACAACCGAAAAAGGTGCCATGTAAGGAATCATTCTGTGAAGAGCTAACACCATCTCGTTCGATCAGAGGAGGGCAATCTTTTATGCATCGGGTGGTACCTGCAACATCAGACAAGTCAATCAGATCGTCAGAAATCTCAACATATAATTGAGGGTCCTGAAGCGTTCGATGGACTGCCATTATGGAGAAGGCTACCTCCGATGCTGAAGAGGAGACATCGTGGTGCAGAACAGAAGGCTTGGCAAGTTTGGATATCAATGGGGAATTAATGGGCGATGAGGTAGGGTCACGCGACCTCTTGCGACAGACAGGAGGGTCATGTAGTTGTATGTGCGAACCGGATATGCGGCATGTGACCAGATCTGTATCCAAGAGATCATGTTATCCCTTAAAGCACTCCATCAGTGCCGCCTGAGAAAGGGTTGAACACTAAACATGGTCAACACACACACACCTAAGTTTGTGTGACGAAAGCGGGACATCAGAGGGTGCGGTCATACCAAAGAAGATCTCTAATTCTTTAGACCAAGTGCCAGTTGGAGAGGATATGTGATCGAGGGAGAACTGTTTAATGCAATCATTACACCCAAAGGATCATGATCAAGTAAAGACCAGGGGTCTGTAGTTGGTGTGAAGCCATCAAAAGCTGAAACCGCCTGCTCAACATCATCAGGGGTATCATGGATGTGAACTTGGGGTTTGCGGTCGTAGTTTTCGTGGAATTCCAGAGTTTTTGTGGTACGCGAGGGTCAAGGGGTTTCGTTTTAGATGTCGAAGATCGGTCCATAAGGGAGGGACTGGACCCAGATTTTGGAATGGAGGCTAGTTTCTGGGATAGAGCTATATATAGATTGACCAAAAAATAAACACAACCGTATTCCCTTAATTTGACTATCATCACAGATCAACAACAAATAGATAAGCACCCTCCACCCAACCTACAACAATATATCGCGGAACAAATGCAAAAAAAATAGTTCCACAGATAAAACTCCATCACCCCCACTAACAACAACAACAATATTACGAAATGTAGCTAAAATACAATGAGGCTTAATCGACTGGGAGTGTGTGAGTGAGTGATCGCTTCGTTTGTTTCCAATATGGATATACACCCGAGTTTTTGCTACCAACTTTTAATCATATTTTTGTTTGTTCTGGCAGTATCTTGAGATTACGTGGCACAGGTATAGGTATGTATGCACACTAAAGGTGAATTATTATAAGTTATATTTTGTTTATCAAAGTGTATTTCTGAATTTGTCAAAGTTGCGTGATAATGTGTTCATGTAAACTCGTAATTTATTCCAACAACACTAACGCCAACAACAATCCAATTGTGGTAGAATAACTTTGAAAACTTGACAGAAAGAATATAAACACCATATGAGGAGGAGCACTTTATTGACAACGTTTAGCAGATAGCTTCTTCAGGTCACTAACATTAGTGACCTGAAGAAGCTATCTGCTAAACGTTGTCATATGGTGTTTATATTCAAAAATCCCCTTAAAGCATACCAAACGTAAGTTTGCTAAAACAATAAGCATGGCCAATGCATAACATACAATCGAAAAACACACACACACACACACACCAATATTATGGGAGGTAGGGAAGGTAAACAGGACCTACCGACTGGGTTGCGTGTAGGCTAAGAATGAGTGATCGTTTGGTGTTTTCATCCATTCCAACAACAATCAGAGATATACTGTAAGAGTACTCTGTGATGGGATGGAGGACGCACAAACAAGACCTATCGCAATAACACTAATAGTATTATTTTTAACGTCATTCTTAACACCAATAACCTTAAAAACTGTATATGAAAGCATGTAATTCTGCCAGGATTCATATCTAGGATATCACATATAGAACTTACACGCTCTAACCATTACAACATAAAGACAGTTACACATTTACACACGGCTACATATTTCCCTAAGAATAAAGCTACGCAGCTATGTTATGGAGTACAAGACATGTTTGAGAACCATTAGATGCATTATTTTATTAATTCTATTCCACAAGACAATGGGGAATACTGACTTACCTGATGAAACGGAGCTAATACAAACAAGATCTCTAGCCAAGGAGAAGATAAATAATTAACACCACCACCTACAACAAGAATGCAATAGGATGTCGCAACCGTACGTTTCTTACAATTACGAATCCTGTCTAACATTCGAGGATACAGAAACATTCTGTGATAAAGTGGAACAATTACATTTACCTGCACGCGACCGTTCGTTTCTTACATTTACGAATCCTTGCTAACAATCGAGAATACACAGCCATTTAGTGATGAAATGGAACAATTACATTTGCCTGCAGTGATAAATGGCATAAATATTAATGAACAAATCTGGCACATTGACATAGCATTCTGAAACATTCCAATAGATTGAATCCATGTCCATGGGCTCAAGATCGTGATAAAGCAGTGTACCAGCGACTTGTGCAGGAAACCGTACAAACAAGAGCAACAGTTGTCCATTTCAGTGCCACGAGAGACTGATGTTGTGAACATGAGTTTTTGGGTTGTTTTTTCAACTCCAATCCCTCCTTCCCTTAAAAATCCCTGGTTTTAGCAGTTCCAGATGGATTCAAAAGTCGTGTCCTACCCCTTCATAATTTATAGTTCTATCTATACATTCAAATTGTGTTGTGTGTGGCTCAGGAATAATATAGCATTAAACCACACCAATACAAGGACCTTTAGCCTTTTTTTTTTTGTTTTTGTTTGTTGTTTTTTTTTTTTTTTTTTTTTTTTGTTTTGGGTTTTGTTTTTTTGCCCTCTCTCTTTTGCTGGTACTAATCATTTTTCCCTGATTTTTCCTTCTAGGTGCTGGCGGATCGTCCGATTGAGTGGCACTGCAATGGGGGCTGCGGAAGGTGGAGGCATTGGCCTGGAGGTGCAAGCCTGTGGGCTGATGTTCTCCTCCCCCGCTGCCCTCTCAGAGACAGATCTCATCTCGCCCCCGAGCATCTGGCTCGGCTTCGGTCAACCGGACTCGGGACCTTTCGACCAGAATGTCTGGGGAACAACAACAACAACAACAACAACAACAACAACAACAACAATATAATTCGATTTTATGAAGGTGGGACATCGCCTTTGTCCGCGGGTGTACAGTCAGTAAAACAAATAATGTATCTATTTTGTTCTTCGTTATGCAAATATTGTTTGTCTTAATGAACTCCAGATGACAACACATTCACAGTGAAGAACACAAAGGCGATTTTGTATGCGTTATTGTACACGGAGTATCAAATTAGGTTTAGTTCCAATCCACTCACTACATAAATATACAATACGTTTCGATGTCCTTTACACTTATTTATGTTACATATCTAAATACTGCATATGGAAAAGGCAATACTATATTCAAATGGGTTAGGTGAGCTTAGTTTGGAATACGATGTCTTTTATCAGTATTGTCAATTGTACGAACTTCCAAGAGCGATTTGTCCGTCAATTCTTATGAGCAATTGTTGTCTGGCATCTTCAAAATATAAGTTCCAAAAGAATTATACTAGCTAACATAATCTTCCTTCGATATAGTTTCCGATTCCAATGCAAAAGAATCTTGAAATAGTAGGAGACAACTTGCTCCTTGAAAATTGCCTGAAAATGCGTCCTTGTGACAATGGCTTTATACAATCAAGAGGGCAATACACGAGTGATTCTATTGTACATTAGCGACATACATTCGTCAGGCAATATTTATGATATCTTTCCTACTGATATCAGAAATAAGAATATATATTAATTACATGACGTGACTATATTTATAAGTGTATGACAAGAGCTGCCTGACCAGTGTTGAGGATAAAAGTTGCTGGATAACAAACCCATCCATACTGTTTAACGACATATACCC
>CM064522.1:6445867-6490059 GCA_032716605.1 Paralithodes platypus | reverse complement strand
ACCTCGTTTGGATCGTAAGGTCTGTGTGGCTAGTGTATCTATGTAAATATATGAAAACCTGGCAGGGCGGGGGGGTGGTGGAGGGTGGGCATCTTTACGTAAAACCGAAATAAGGGAAAATGGGATGATGGGGGCTGGTAAATTTATACTAATAGCTCTCTAACCAAATGATCTCCTTTTCCGGGTTCCCCACGTATAAAAGGAATTGGGAGGTTATCGGTATTTCTGGACATTCTTCTCTCTCATACTTAGCCCCTTAGATTTCATATTTTAAGACGTTCGGTCAATTAGTTTGGCGATTGTAAGACCTTTCGCCCCTTTTCTCAGTCAAAATTAAGACTTTTCGTGTCGTTTAGGTGTCGATTGTTTCCTGGCGAGCGAAAGCGAGCCTGCAATTTTTGGGGAACCGGCCTTTGGCCGGGACAATTTTCTACCGAAAAATGTACAAATATATCTTGAAGGGGGATCGTGGGGTTGTTTTTTGTTTGTTTAATGAGGGGGTCTAGTAGGATGAAGAAAGAAACTTAGAGAAAAGGAAAAAATAATTAAAGAAGAAATTAAAGAATCGACAAAAAATGAACCATCCCCCCATAAAAGGAATTGGGAGATTGGATAAAGGTAATTACTGATGACATAATGGCGTTCCTCGGAGTGGTGGGTTTGAAGGAGTGTTATGGGACGGGATGAAAGGTGTAACAGATTGGATTAAAATGTTGGAAATGCCCTTAATTAGTTCGTTGTCCCGTAGGTGTTTTAATTCTGAGGTAGTATGAGTTTGATAATGATGATGATGACGATTCGTTTACGAGCAGGGGGAAGAACACCTTTGTTAACCCTTTGGAGTAACAGCGACGGGTCGGTACATTTTCATTCCTAGCTAATATATTTAGACGGACGATATTATGCAGCTTGGGAAGGATCTGTGGTAGTTAAAAGGGTTGGTTGAGATAGTTTGAAGTCTTATTACTGCTAGAGGTCCTTCCTAAGCTGATTATAATCGTCTAATAGTTGCCAGAATATGATGAATAAAAGGGGACGATCCTCGTACTTGGTGTACTGAATGGGTTTAATGAGGAGGGTGCGGGAAAATAGTGTTAATTATACCACCACTACTACTCCTACTTATATACTGCTATGAAATTGCTAATGAGGCGTATGATATTATTACTAATGATCTAAACAAACAAATACACTAAACATCTGCTATTCTAAGGGATATAATAGCTGCGTTCGTCGACGCACGGTAAGCTAAGTGGTGAATATCGGCTACATGGTATATTTACCTATTAAATAGATATTGAATTAAAGGTAACTGATAAATTAAAATGTAAAACTTGCAAACTAAACAAACTAAAATTGGGACAATATAAAGTCAAATTAAATTATCAAAAACTAATACTTGAGAGCTTCTTTGATAGATAAAAATCAGTTATAGAGAATTTGAAATTATATAGAAGATATTGAATGAAAGCCATATGTTTTTTTGTAGATGGTGGATATAGTAAGGGATAAAATGGGATATCAAATTATAGACGATTTGAATTGTTGATAGAATTAAAAAGGGATTTGAATTTATAGTAGATTTGTATTAGAATTTACTTACTGATTTAGAATTTGAGCTGACGAAAAATTCTCATTAATAGTATAACATTTACGTTACTGATATATGATTTTTGAAAGGCTCATAAAGGATTGGAGTTGTTGCTATAGAAGGGGATTAGATGATGTAGAGGATTTGTTAAGGGCAGTATGGGGAAACGTGAGGCTGAGGCAAGAACGGGGATGATGAGAGAGAGGGAGGGAGAGAGGGGAATGAAAAAGAGAAGCGGATATATAGTGTTGTGTGATGAGAGAGAGAGAGGAGCGAGAGCGAGATGAGGAGGGGGAGCGGAGGGCGGGAGACGGGACGTGGCGCTCGGGATCGGAGAGGGAAAGGGAGAGAGAATGAGAAGAGGTAGAGTGGATGGAGAGAGTATGTGTCCTTGGAGAGAGAGGAGAGAGGAGGTAATGAGAGGTTGGCGAGGAGAGAGAGAGGAGATGAGAGAGCGGTGCGAGAGGGAGAATGAGAAGAAGGGAGGAGGAGGAGATTGGGAGGACGAGAGGACAATGAGTGGTAGGGTAGTTGTGATGTAGAGAGAGGGGGGAATGAGGAGAGGATGGAGAGGAGGAGGACGAGAGAGAGAGAGAGAGAGAGAGAATGCGGAGAGGAGAGAGAGGATTGGAGAGAGAGGCCCCGAGGAGAGTGAGAGGAGAGAGAGAGAGGCGGAGACGGGAAATGAGAGTGGAAAGGTAGTGTGTGGAGTGAGAGAGATGGGGGAATGAATTATACTAGTAGTTAATAAGGAGAAAGAGTGGGGAGATAGTGTATGAGAAGGAGAGATATAGATAGATAGATAGATTAGATAAAATAAAAAATTAGATACTAATATATACTATATAGAGTTAGAGATGAGAGGGAGAGGGAGAGAATGTAAGTGGTATGGTAGTGTGAGAGGAGAGAGAGAGGGGGAGGGAATGGAGAGATAGTAAGAGAGAGATGTAGAGAAGGAGAGTGCGAGAGACGAAGAGAGAGAGAGTGAGAGAATGAGAGTGGAAGGTAGTGTGTGAGAGAGATGGGGGAATGAGATATAGTATAAGAGAAAGAGTGGGAGATAGTGTATGAGAGAGAGATATAGATAGATAGATAGATAAATAGAGAGAGACGAGAGCCGAGAGCTTCGCTGGTCGATGGAGAGAGAGGAGGTGGAGAGACATGAGAGACGACGAGAAGAGGAGAGAGAGAGAGAGAGAGAGAGAGAGAGAGAGGGAGGAAAAGAAAGAAGGGGGGGGGGGGGGGGAGGGGGAATGCGAGATAGATAAGGATAGTATGAGAAATGAGAGATGGAGATGTGGGAGATAGTGTGTCTGTGGAGAGGTGGCGACCCACCGTTCTGGGGTTTATAGCAGGACACTCCACCATAAACACGGTCTCTCTCTCTCTCTCTCTCTCTCTCCCAGTTTCATTCTCTCACTGATCTCTCTCTCTCTCTCAGTTTCATTATCTCACTGACCTCTCTCTCTCTCTCTCTCTCTCTCTCTCGGGTTAGCTATCTATACTATAATTAAGTCCTGACTACCTTGCTGGGATCGTAAGGTCTGTACAATCAGTGTATCTTTGTAAACCTATGTAAATATCTCTCTTTCCTGTACCCCCCCCCCCCCCCCCGCCCCCACATCAAAATATTAAACCTCTGTTCTTATTCATGTCCTAGCCCTACCTCCTTTATGAGATTCTGTCCCTAGTCTCTCATATTTATGCTGCTTTCTTCCCTTCCCTCCCTCCCTCCCTTCCCCCCCCCTCCCCCTCTCTTCCTCCCTCTCTTCCTCCCTCCCTTTCTCTCTTCCTCCCTCCGTTTCTCTCTTCCTCCCTCCCTCCCTCCCTCCATTCCTTCTCTTTCCTGTAATTCATCCACCACCACCTAGCACGCGCTCTCTCTCTCTCTCTCTCTCTCTCTCTCTCTTGGCCATACTCCCAAGTCCCATTCATCCTTGCATAACGTATTAGACGATATTATTCAGCTGTGGAAGGCCCTCTAAGAATGAAAGAGGTAAAGTATATCTCGGTTAACCCTCTTGACTTCCACAATTTCTCCTAAGCTAAATAAAATCGTGTACTGATAGCCAGAAATAAAGGAATATGTGCATCCTCAAATAATGAAGTGTTACAAGCAAACATCTCACATTGTTTATAGATAGTTAGATATATATATATATATATATATATATATATATATATATATATATATAGTATTCTTTTGTTAAGTCTCCATTCCTTAACCTCTTTTGTACCGGCGACGTCTTTTTAATTTGATGCCAGCTATATTTGATGCCAGCTATATTTGATGCCAGCTATATTTGATGCCAGCTATATTTGATTGCCAAGCATATATTTGATGCCAGCTATATTTGATGCCAGCTATATTTGATGCCAGCTATATTTGATGCCAGCTATATTTGATGCCAGCTATATTTGATGCCAGCTATATTTAATGCCAGCTATATTTGATGCCAGCTATATTTGATGCCAGCTATATTTAATGCCAGCTATATTTGATGCCAGCTATATTTGATGTCAGCTATATTTGATGTCAGCTATATTTGATGTCAGCTATATTTGATGTCAGCTATATTTGATGTCAGCTATATTTGATTGGCCAAGCTATATTTGATGCCACGCTAGATTTAATGCCAGCTATATTTGATGCCAGCTATATTTGATGCCAGCTATATTTGATGCCAGCTATATTTGATGCCAGCTATATTTAATGCCAGCTATATTTGATGCCAGCTATATTTGATGCCAGCTATATTTGATGCCAGCTATATTTAATGCCAGCTATATTTAATGCCAGGCTATAGTTTTTATTTTGATGCCAGCTATATTTGATGCCAGCTATATTTAATGCCAGCTATATTTGATGCCAGCTATATTTGATGCCAGCTATATTTGATGCCAGCTATATTTGATGCCAGCTATATTTAATGCCAGCTATATTTGATGCCAGCTATATTTGATGCCAGCTATATTTGATGCCAGCTATATTTAGACCGTTTTGAGCAGTGTAAGCAGGATCTGTCGTAGTAGAAAGGGCTCAGTGAGATAGTCCGAAGCTTATTAATTACTGGACGCCCTTTTTAAACTGAATAATATCGTCTATTATTAGCCAGAATATAATTAAAAAGACGTCACCGGTACAGAAGGGGTTAACTTCTTACGAGACAAACTGAGATATTATTTTCTGTCAATCAACCTAAACTGACATTAACCCTTTCAAGCTCCAATACGCGTTTCTGTTCTATTTCTGGCTACTATTAGACGATTTTATTCAGATTAGTAACGGTATATGAAAGTCAAAGGGTTGATTAAGATAGAATTTACCCTATTAATACCCACAGATACTTGCTAAGCTGCATAAAATCGTCTAATGATAGCCAAAATAAACTGTTAAAACGCGCCAGAGCTTCAAAGGGTTAAAAAGCAAGAAACTGTGAAGTAAAGATAAATATCACCAAGAGAGATAGCACGGACACATCATATTCTCTCTCGCTCTCTCTCTCTCTCGCTCGCTCTCGCTCGCTCTCGCTCTCGCTCTCGCTCTCTCTCGACATAAAATGGCGAGAGATAAGATAAAGGGGATGACAGAGGGGTGAAGGAAGCAAGGGAGAAGAAGAAGAAGAAGAATTTAGTAAAAACATGTTTGGAGAATAATACTAATATAAATGAAAAAAAATATTCGAAATAAAATTAAATACATCCACGAAGAGAAGTCGAGGAAAAGGTTAAAGAGAATAAGAATTACGAAAGAGGGAATATGATGAAAGGGAAACAAGAAAGAGGAAATAGTAAAGTGAAAGGAAGAAAGATGATCAAAGAGGAAGAGAGGGAGAAGCAAGTTAAAGATTGGGAGAAGCGAAAGGGAAGCGAAGAGGGGAATTGGAATAGAGAAGCAAAGATAGAGGTAGAGAAATCTAGATAGAACAAGAGGATAAAGTGGGACCCAACAAAGAAAGTTAGTTAGTAAAAATAGGACTTCAAAGGCTATCAACCCTATTGGATTATGAAGCCAGCACACTGTAAGTCAAGAATATCGTCAGGACTGGAGCCTCTCTGCGAAAACTCCAGTCCCTTACTGAAAGAAAGAGTGTAGAGGGACAGGGAGTGGGAGGGGGAAAAAGAGAGGGAGGAAGAAAGGGATGGGGAGAGGGAGGGAGAGAGGGAGCGGGAGGGGGTAAAGACAGAACTGCTACTAAATTGGGGAGCATGGAGGGTGGGGGAGGCTGGATTTGAGGGGGGGTGGTGGTGGGAGGGTGAGGGGTTAGATGGGGGGGACAGGGGGTTATATTGTGGGGCAGGTTGGGTGGGATAAATTGAAGGGACAGGGGGATTAGTTGAGGGGAGCAAGGGGGGTTAGTTTGAGGGGGGCAGGGGTTGGATTGGGGGGCAGGGGGTTGGATTGGGGGGCAAGGGGGGCAGGGTGATGGGGGTTGAGAGCTGCCACCCTATAATGAGACCAATCAGGCCCCGTATTTATTATGCACCAGACGTGACTCACAACCGGTAACGATAGTGAGCCCCAGAGAGAGAGAGAGAGAGAGAGAGAGAGAGAGAATGAAAAAATACAAGTAATATATATATATATATATATATATACAGTATATATATATATATATATATATCTACATATATATATATATATATATATAATATATATTCTATATATATATATATATTCTATATATCTATATATATATATCTATATATATATATAATATCGTTTCGAATGTAAGAGTAGTATACTGTATGTAATATATTAAAACTCACATTACCCCACTGCTATGAAAGTTATATACTGTGATACATCAGTTATATACTGTGATACATCAGTTATATACTGTGATACATCAGTTATATACTGTGATACATCAGTTATATACTGTGATACATCAGTTATATACTGTGATACATCAGAATGGAGCGTAATGAGATGAGAATGGTGAGATGGATGTGTGGGGCCAGGCTACAGGATAGAATAACAAATGTTGAGCTGAGGAGACGTTTAGGTATAAAGAGTATTAGCGAGGTGATGCGTACAAGTAGACTGGGATGGTATGGACATGTGGAGAGAATGGATGAACAAAATTGGGTGAAAAAATGCAGGTCTGTGATTGTGGAGGGAGCTGCACCGAGGGGTGGACCGAGGAAGACCTGGGATCGGACTATACGCGCCGATCTCAAATCCAAGAACTTGACAAGTGAAGCAGCCCTTAACAGGGTTGCCTGGAACGCCGCCATTAAGACAAAAGACTGAAACTGCACTTATGTGTGGAACACTCAGTCTTAAAATTGTATGTATGTATGTATTGTTCACTCCAACTATCATTTTATTATCTGTTTTATATGATGTTAAGTGTTGTTGCCCTCGCTGTCAAAATGTTACTGGTAGTTGTCAAGCCCGGGCAACTTGACCTATCGCTTCGTGACAAACGCCTAATATTCATGGCCACCCCTTTTCGGAAATTACGGCGTCTGGCAAAAAAAATAAATAAATAAATAAATAAATAAATAAATAAATGAATGAATAAATAAATTGAGACAAAACAAAATTAAAAATATACGAACAGATGGACAAAGGTGAAATTACAATACCTTAAGAAGAGAAATCAAACTCAACAGAAAACGTGCCAAAGATGAAACAGAAGAAGGTAGACTCTAACAAGATCATAATCCCCCCCCCCCCCCCCCACTCCCCCCTTATCCCTCTCTCTCTCTTCTTTTGATGTCTTTAGAGTAGTGACAATGTAGAGCTTCTGATATAGCAAGACTGAAGGCGTGTGAAGAATGAAGACGACCGGAGAAAGAGATAAACCTGCGATAGAATAAATACTAATAGGAAGTTTGATAGGATGATAGAATGACTACAAAGATAACATTTTGACACCTTGAATTTAGATGACACATTTTTGCTCTAATAACCCTACTGATAGATGATTATATTTGGATGAAAAAACAGGAATTCTTCTTCGGATTAAAGTACTCAGAACATGTGTAATTCAATACAAAAAACGGACATGTCCTTCCTATGATGGATAATTCAAGATGTAACTATAGTCTGTATTTTTTTTCCAGCTGATAGTAAAATGCTATCTTGCCATCCTGATTACTTTTTCCGGCAATTTTCCATGAGCAACTTTTTTCTAGTATTATTTCGGGATATTTTCGCACTGGTATCAGCAAGTAGACTGAAGGTAGATTATGTTAGGCGGCTGAATTTTGATACCGCTTAAATTTTGAAGCTGCCAGACTACAATTGCTCGTAAAAATTGACGAAAAATCGCTCGTGTGACACCGCCTTAAATAACAAGATTTTGTAGCGAAATATGTTACTTGGCAACACAAATATGATGCAGCGATATAGCAGTGTCATATTTTTCCATTCAAAATTGATAAATCAGATGTTAAGAGATTCAATTTACCATCAGCTGGAAAAAAAAATATATATTGGTGTCAATCCATGATAATTGGGTGTTAATACTGGAGAAGAGACGAGAAAGAATACAGGAAAGTTAACAAAATACAAAACTGTGAGGCATAAGTTTACCTTCACCTATTTGTTAACCCCTTCTGTACCGGTGACGTCTTTGTAACTTTATTCTTGCTATATTTAGACGATTTTGTGCAGTTAAAAAAGGATCTGTGGTAGTAAATAAGGTTAAGTGAGATACTGTAGTTCGAAGCCTGCTAATTGCTGGAGGCCCTTTTTTTAAACTGCATACAATCGTCTAATAGTAGCCAGAATATAGTTTAAAAAGACGGTAAAGAAGGGGTTAACCCTTTGAGTACCAGCGACGTGTGTTATATTTTATCCAAGCTATATTTAGACGGTAGGATGCAGCATAGGAAGGATCTGTGGTAGTTACAAGGGTTGTTTGAGATAGTTTGAAGCCATATTATCACTAGAGGTCCTTCCTAAGCTGAATAAAATCCTTCACTAGTTGCCAGAATATGATGAAAATGACGTCCCTGGTAATGAATGAATGGGATAATAATGACTGAAAAAAAAAACGGGGATTTGATTTTAATACCGGTTATATAAATGTTTGCCAATCTAACAACATAATATATATATATATATATATATATATATATATATATATATATATATATATATATATATATATATATATATATTACAAATAATGAAAGTAATTGACTGCAAGGGTTAAAAGCTAGCTAAAAACAAAAGCGGTTAAGGGGGAAGGGGTTTATTTTTTGGTTGACTAATTCATATTTGCTTTATATATTTTTTAGTTTCCTCCCTAGACCTACATCAAACTTAAAAATACATCCATTAGATCCCCCTTTCTAGATTAATTTGTACATGTTTCGGTAGACAAATGTCACGCCCGAAGGTCGGTTCTTTCAACATTACAGCTTCACTATCATTTGCCTGGGAAACAAATTGACACCTAAATAGCACGAAATGTCTTAATATTGACAAAGAAAAGGGGCGAAAGTTCTTAAAGTCGACAAACTATTGGGACAAACATTTTAAAATCTGAAAACTAATGGGGCTGAACATGAGGAAGAAGGGGGGGGGGGGGGGGTCAGAAAAACTGCCCATCTCCCCTTAAAGTTAAGTGAATGCATTACCATATTCAAAATCATATTATTTATCCCCTTCAAGCATAATATGATCAATTTAAGTTTTGTTCTAGCTACATCTACAGGAATTCGTTCATCTTGGTAAACACCTGTCACAGCTGTTGGATTCATTTCTTTCTTCATTAACCCTTCCATTTCTAGAGATCACTCTTAGGCTGGTTCAAATAATATGGTAATGGTATTTAAGGGAGCCCACCTCGCTTTTTTTTTTTCTCTTTCTCGCCCTCTCTCTTTGGTTTGTATCCATTCGACCCCATTCAGCCTACTGTTTTAAGACGTTTACCCCCATCCAGGTGTCAATATTTTCCTGGCGAGCGGTAGCGAGCCAGCATATATATATATTTTTGTTTTGTCAGCAAGATAAATTTGTAAATTTTTCAATAGCAAAAATTCTCCGGCGAAGCCGGATTTCTCCATACAATGCTGGCTCGCTATCGCTCGTCAGGAAGAAATCGCACCTGTATGGGTATAAACGTCTTAAAACAGTTGGCTGAATGGGGCCGAATGGATACAAGCCAGGGAAAGAGAGAAAAGAAGAGAAAGATAAAACCAAAAACAGGTGCCCCCCTTAATGAATTTTATACAATCGTCATCTGTTTGAGGAGGGTAGCTATGACAGATATACAATATGAGAGTAAGAAGAGAAATGTGGATAAGATAAATATGGATAAGAGATCCTAATATTCCTAACATTCATTAACCCCTTCTGTACCGGCGACAACTTTTGTATTATATTCTATCTACATTTAGTTGATCTTACGCAGTTTAGTAAGGATCGGTGGTAGTAAAAAGGGTTAAGTGAGATAGTTCGAAGGCTGTTGCTGGCTGGTGACCCTTTTTAAACTGAACAAAATCGTCTATTAGTAGCCAGAATAAAGTGACAAGGACGGCCCCGTTACTGAAAGGGTTAAACAGCAACTTTGATATATACATTATACAATAAATACAAAGGAAAAAGAACCAAAGTAAATAGGACACAGAAGGAATCTAGTCATATGCATATATAAACTCCGTCCTGAGCTTTTAAATCTTCCTTCTATCCACTGCAGTTCTACTTAAGCTCCCCAATCTCCACGTAACTTAAGCTCTCCAATCTCTCTCTCTCTCTCTCTCTTTCACACACAGTAAACATATATTCTATCCATCCATATATCTATATACTGTATCTATCTATCAAGCTATCAATTGTTCAATCAATTATAAGTAACACCCCGTTATTAACATTAATCATCCATTACAACCCCCAGTGCACTTGAATAAACTAATGAAAGCATATGGTCCTCCCGGGATTCGAACTCGGGACACCACACCCAGAACATAAGCATCTAAACCATTACACCACCAACATTATAATTATGATGCCTGGTTTGCAATCCCTAGTATCTTGAAGCAATCAAGACAAGAACATTAGATACTACAGATAATGAGCCAAGGGTGCGATAACTGATTTATTATATCTTGTTCAGTATTTGTGAATAACTTCTAAATTTATACATAAAAGGTCTACATTGTATATCTATTTTCGAGATGAAACTCTGACTGATTGGCACAAACACACACACACACACACACACACACACACACACCCTCACTCTCTTTCTCTCACTCTCACTTTCTGTCTCTCTCCCTCTCTCCACAATAAAAATACCCATCGATTCCTCCAACCCTCACGAAAACTGAGCGAGGCTTAACCCAATCACGGTTCAAAAATTAAAACTGATGTAAAAAAAAACGCAAAAGATAGAAATATTCAGTTATAAACCTACGAAATACGTACTGTTTTGTAAAGTTTTAACGTCTCTCTCTCTCTCTCTCTCTCTCTCTCTCTCTCTCTCTCTCCCCTTTCACAGGTTTTCAGTTGTTCTTGTATTCTTATTGATAAGAGAGGAATAGGGGGTTTGGGAGGTAAAGTTATGTTATGGAAATATGAATGAAAGAAACATTAATGACAATGGTAACAAATATTGATGAGGAGGATGACGATACAATGAGCATTATATATATATATATATATATATATATATATATATATATATATATATATATATATATATGAGTGTGAGTGTGTGAGTGTGTGTGTGTTTAAATACTCCCAGCCGGACTCGAACCTCCAAAATTCAGGACGAGTGTCTAAGCTTTTAATCCACTACACCACGGCGTGATAAAGGAATCTTAACCTTTTCCTATTTTTATTTAGGAGTAGGGAAATCCTACTTGGAGAATGTATTTCAGTTCATGCACAAGTCGCAGGATCCATATTCCAGGATACCATACAGGGATTTGTACAAGATTCCCTACGCAACTCGGGTTAAACAGATTTAATTGTATTTATTTCCCAGCCAAACAGGAGAGTCTTTAATATCAAGTACATCTCACAAAAACACGTGAGATAATAAATGTTTAAAAGCTTGGACACTCGTACTGAATGTCGGAGGTTCGAATCCGCCTGGGAGTATTTAAATATTTATTAGTGAGATATACTTGATTAATAAAAGAAGCAAAGTACAAACAAATATAAAACAAAATCTACTACCACATCGCCCACTGAACAGGTATCAGCATAGCAAAACTCACTACCACCACAAGTAATACCACCACAACCATAACAACTACTGCTACCACAACCAAAACCATAACTACAACCACCATCATCACAACTACCACAACCACAACTATCACTACCACCACAACTACCACAACCACAACTCCCACAACCATCACAATCACAACTACCACAATCACAACTAGCACAACCACCACCACTACTACATCACCACCATTTAAACTCCGCCTAGACAAATAACTCGAACAAACATAGTTCCAACACCACAACTACCACAACCACAATCACAACTAGCACTACCACCACAACTACCACAACTACCACAACCATCACAATCACAACTACCACAACCACAATCACAACTAGCACTACCACCACAACTACCACAACCACAACTCCCACAACTACCAATATCGGCCCCTGGGAGACGGCCTGGTACAAAGTGAGTTTCATTTACCTTGACGTAACACATTTTCACAACCATTACAACTACTACTATCACAACCAACACAACCACAACCACCCCATCTATCACCACCTCCGCCACAACCACAATTACGAACTACAACTATTACCGCCATTACAACTACTACTATCACAACCAACACAACCACAATCACCTCATCTACCACCACCGCCAAAATCACAATTACGAATCACAACTATTACCGCCATAATCATAACTAGTACCACAAAAGCTACCACACTAAAGCTACCGCAACTATCACCACCACTACAACTACTACCACAACCACAACTACCACAACCACCACCACCACAACAACCACAACCACCACTACAACAACCACAACCACCAGTACCACCACAACCACAACAACCACTACCACCACAACCACAACTACCACAACCACAACCACAACCACAACCACCAATATCCAGCACCTGAGAGACAGCCTGGTACAAAGTGAGTTTCATTTACCTTGACGTAACACATTTTCTCCCTTGATGACTCCCTCTCCTCTCCTTCTCTTCTCTTCTCTTTCTCTCTCCTTCTCTCTACTCTTCTCTCTCTCTCTCTCTCTCTCTCTCTCTCTCATGTTCTATCTTTATTTATTCCTCGTTTTCTTTTTCCTGTTACACCTCATTTGTTCTCTTATTCTTCTTGCCTCTCCTCCTTCCTTCTTTTACTCCTTTTCTTCTTCCTCTTCCTCTTTCTCTCATGTAATTGTTTTCGATTCTTCCTAACCTTTTCTATTTCTCCTCTTCTCCTTACTTCTTTCCTTTCTCCCTTCTTATTATTTTCTCTTGTCCGTGTTTTCATTCCTTTTATGTTCCCTTCGTTATCTCCTATATTCTCCCTCCTCTTCAGCTTATTCTCTTTCTTCCTCTGTCTATTTATTTTCTCTTTCATTCTTCCTTCCTCCTGTTCCACTTTTCTATGTTGTCTTGTTCTCCATTTCCTTCCTCTGTATTAGTTTATGTTTTCCTTTTTCCAGTATTCATGGTTATACGATGAAGACTGTTCAGAGTAGATTTGGGGACCGCGAGTGCATTTATTTTCAAGGGATTTAAATCAGTCTCCAGTAAGTATTTATTCTCTCTCTCTCTCTCTCTCTCTCTCTCTCTCTCTCTCTCTCTCTCTCTCTCTCTCTCTCTCTCTCTCTCTCTCTCTCTCTCTCTCTCTCTCTCTCTCGCTCTCTCTCTCTCTCTCTTCCTCTCTCTCTCTCTCTCTCTCTCTCTCTCTATATATATATATATATATATATATATACAGTATATATATATATATATATATATACAGTATACAGTATATCCCCCTTCCTCTCTCTCTCTCTCTCTCTCTCTCTCTCTCTCTCTCTCTCTCTCTATATATATATATATATATATATATATACAGTATATATATATATATATATACAGTATACAGTATATCCCCCTTCTCTCTCTCTCTCTCTCTCTCTCTCTCACTCTACTGATGGAGAGAGCCAGTCATCTCCATCTCTCCTACATTACCTCCGGCCAACCCCTCCACCACCACCCCTAATAAATGAACCTCCACCAGTTTTTCCTCCACCAGTTTTCCTGCACCAGTTTTTCCTCCCATCAGTTTTTTCCTCCACCAGTTTTTCCTCCACCAGTTTTTCCTCCGTCAGTTTTTTCCTCCACCAGTTTTTCCTCCCATCAGTTTTTTCCTGCACCAGTTTTTCCTCCATCAGATTTTTCCTCCACCAGTTTTTCCTCCACCAGTTTTTCCTCCACCAGTTTTTCCTCCACCAGTTTTTCCTCAGTCAGTTTTTTCCTGCACCAGTTTTTTCTCCATCAGTTTTTTCCTCCACCAGTTTTTCCTGCACCAGTTTTTTCTCCATCAGTTTTTCCTCCAGTTTTTCCTCCACCAGCCAAAACAAGATGGTGGTGTGAAAAAAAGGTGGATGAAGAGTACTAATGAGTGTTAAGGAAACCAAGCGACAACAACAGCAGACTTGTTGATCATTGGGAAGCTGTTTGAAGCTTGTCTAATTTTCCTAATAAGAAACTGAGAAAAAGACAATACCACAAGAAGGCTTCAACTCTTTCCCCTCCCATCCTCCCATAATTCCATCTAATTAAATACTAACAAGATAATGTAAAGTAATTTCACCATGCAGCATAGAACAAATGTCATGAAAATAATAGGATTCGATCTGAGGAGCCCCACGTTAGGAGTTGTGGAAGTTAACTATTGAACCTACAAGACAAGCCCACGAGTTATTTTGCTTACACACACACACACACCCACATACATATACATTATACACACATACACACACACACACCAAGGAAATAAGCTGGATACTAAAGTGCTAGAGTACGCACCAAATAGCTCTCTCTCTCTCTCTCTCTCTCTCTCTCTCTCTCTCTCTCTCTCTCTCTCTCTCTCTCTCTCTCTCTCTCTCTCTCTCTCTCTCTCTCTCAGGTGAACGTAAGCCAGGGGAATGCGGACGAAGAATACAGGAACGGCGAACGGTCACCTGAGTTTTAATCAAGGGAATGAGATGAAACAGCTGCGATGGCATCCCTGGAGGAACGCCACCCGGGCGATGGAACGCGCCCCCTTCCTGGTCTGCGTCCGTCTTCTCGTTTTCTCTCTCTCTCTTTCTTTCTTTCTTTCTTTCATCTCTCTCTCTCTCTCTCTCTCTCTGTCTTTCTCTCTTTCTTTCTTTCTTTCTTTCATCTCTCTCTCTCTCTCTCTCTCATTATGCCATCATTCGCCATTTCCCCTCCATTCTATTATGTACATCTCTCATACACGTAGCTCTACCTTATATCTACCAATCAATCTATCTATCTCTTCTACTCTCTCTCTCTCTCTCTCTCTCCCTCTCTCTCTCTCTCTCATTCGCCATTTCCCCTCCATTCTATTCTTTACTTCTCCCATACACATAGCTCTACTTTATCTCTCCAATCTATCTCTATCTCTAACTATCTATCTACCAATTAATCTCTCTCTCTCTCTCCTACCACTTTTTCCCGAGCTCCCAAGCCTTGAATCTCTCCCACACCGCTCCCAAGCCTTGAATCTCTCCCACACCGCTCCCACAGCTCCCAAGCCTTGAATCTCTCCCACACCGCTCCCACAGCTCCCAAGCCTTGAATCTCTCCCACACCACTCCCACAGCTCCCAAGCCTTGAATCTCTCCCACACGGCTCCCACTTTAATCGACTTTAAGGGGGGTCACCGGCTTTTTTTTTTATCTTTCTCTCCTTTCTCTCTTTCCCTGGCTTGTATCCATTCGGCCCCATTCAGCCAACTGTTTTAAGACGTTTATCCCCATACAGGTGTAGATTTCTTCCTGGCGATCGATAGCGAGCCATCATTGTAAAGAGAAATCCGGCTTCGCCAGAGACATTTTTCTATCGAAAAATGTACAAATTTAGCTTGCTGTAAACAAAAACATATATATATATATGCTTGCTCGCTACCGCTCGCCAGTAAAATATTGACACCTGGATGGGGGTAAACGTCTTAAAACAGTAGGCTGAATGGTGCCGAATGGATACAAGCCAGAGAAAGAGAGAAAAGGAGAGAAAAATAGCGAGGTGGGCTCCCTTTCAGCTAACCATCCTCCCTCTCTCTATACCATTCCTTATTTTTGCCCCTCAAAATGTTAGGTCGATATAACTTCCATTTCTTTTACCCCTTCAGATTCTGTCTGACATGAAATTAAGGAGAGATGGGTAATTTATATTTGCTCTCTTCTAGCTTGATCCTGTTCTGTCTCTTGTTAACCCATTCAGTGCTAAGGACGTCCGGCTTTTTATCATATTCTGGCAACTATTAGACGATTTTATTCAGTTTAGGAAGGACCTCTAGCCATAATGAGGCTTCAAAGTATGGCAACCAACCCTTTCAACTACCACAGATCCTTCCGAAGCTGCATAATATCGTCAGAATATAGCTAGAGAAAAATATAACACACGTCGCTGGTACTCAAAGGGTTAATCCCGTATTACATTGTCTCGGTCTCAATGTGCCTTACTATATTTTCCCTTCTGTTCGCTTAAGGGGAAATGGGCCGTTTTTCTGGTCACCCTTCTTCCTCATGTTTAAACCCATTAGTTTTAAGATAAAAGACGTTCGGCCCATTAGTGTGGCGATTTTAAGACCTTTCGCCCCATTTTTTTGTCAATATGAAAACTTTTCGTGTTGTTTAGGTGTCGATTTGTTTCCTGGCGAGCGACAGCAAGCCCTCTCTCTCTCTCTCACACACACACATATATACTCTCTCTCTATCTCTCTCACACACAGACACACATACATATACTCTCTCTCTCTCTCTCTCTCTCCCACCACCACCAGCGTCTTAAGGTCGAAAATCCCACTCTTCCAACCGGCTCCCCCGACCCTACCGCTGTCCGGCCGTGTTGTTTTTAATATATCTGGGAATCTAGTTTTCCTCCGACAATTATTACTCACCTGTGTGCCCTAATTTGGAGTAGGGGAGGGGGGGGGGGAGGGAGGGGGGGAGGGAGGTAAGTAGGTACGTATGTAAATGAGGGAGGGGGAGGGGGGGAAGGAGAGGGAGGGAAGCTATGTTAGATAAGCAGGAAGAGAAACGAGAGTGGACGAGGTAGGAGGGGGAGGGGGGCGGGGATAGGAGGGAGGGAGAGAGGGATAGGAGGCAGCGAGGGGAAGGAGGAATAGGAGGCAAGGGGGGGAGAGGGATAGGAGGGAGTGGAAGAGAAAGATGGAGAGAAAGATAAGAGGGAGGTTGGGCGGGTAGAATGGAGAGAACAAAAATAGTATATATATATATACCGTATATATATATATATATACCGGTATATATATATATGTATATATATATATATACTCTGTCATTCTAATCATCATTCCCATAACAACAAATAAAAGTTATGTTCCGTTTATTTTGAGTGGATGAAAACAAAAGTACTTTCCTGGTGTCTACTTATCATTAATGTTATCTAACAAAAGTAGTGCAACTCCCAATCGCCAATCTGCGCAACTCGTTAACCCCTTCTGTACCTCGACGTTCTTTTAACTTTATCCTGGTTACCATTAGGCGTTTTTATTCAGTTCAATAAGGGCCTCCAGGAATGAAAAGGCTTGAAATGATCTTACTTAACCCGTTTGACTACCACAAATCCTTCTTAAACTGCTCAAAATCGTCTAAATACAGCCAGAATGACATTAAATAGACGTAGCGGTACAGAAGGGGTTAAGTGGTCAGGTAGAAATATGTGGATAGTGTGATATAGAAGGGTTGAGTGGATGAGTGAAGACAACTGAAGACCAGAGTGAAGTAAGGATAATTGAAAAGGGGTAGTATATTTTTAGCTATATATCGATTTATTCATATCTTTTTTAGTTTCCTCGCTAAACTTCCATCAAGCTTTAAAAAAAAAAAAAAACACCCTCGAGACCTGCGTTCAAGATAAATTTGTAAATTTTTCGGTTGAAAAATGTCCCGGCCGAAGGCCGATTCTTCTTCAAATTACAGGCTCGCTATCGCTCGCCAGGAAAAAATCGACACTTAAGTGACACAAAAGCTCTTAAAATTGACAACGAAATGGGGCGAAAGGTGTTAAAATCGCCGAACTAATGGGCCGAACGTCTTAAAATCTCAAAACTAATTAGGCTAAACATGGAGGAGAAGGGGGTCCAGAAATCCCCTATACTCCCCCTTAATCAGAATATCTATTGTATAGGTTTATTATAAGCCTTCTCCTGACATTGTCTTGGCTAAGCACCCGGAGATTTGAACCTTAAACTCTTCAGTAAAAGTGTCTTAGCCAAATATACAATGAACTATGATTGTAAGTAGATATAACACCATGACTAGGTAGATATATATTGTAGGTAGATATAACACCATGACTAGGTAGATATATATTGTAGGTAGATATAACACCATGACTAGGTAGATATATATTGTAGGTAGATATAACACCATGACTAGGTAGATATATATTGTAGGTAGATATAATACCACCATGACTAGGTAGATATATATTGTAGGTAGATATAATACCATGACTAGGTAGATATATATTGTAGGTAGATATAACACCATGACTAGGTAGATATATATTGTAGGTAGATATAATACCATGACTAGGTAGATATATATTGTAGGTAGATATAATACCATGACTAGGTAGATATATATATTGTAGGTAGATATAATACCATGACTAGGTAGATATATATTGTAGGTAGATATAATACCATGACTAGGTAGATATATATTGTAGGTAGATATAATACCATGACTAGGTAGATTATATATTGTAGGTAGATATAATACCATGACTAGGTAGATATATATTGTAGGTAGATATAATACCATGACTAGGTAGATATATATTGTAGGTAGATATAATACCATGACTAGGTAGATATATATTGTAGGTAGATATAATACCATGACTAGGTAGATATATATTGTAGGTAGATATAATACCATGACTAGGTAGATATATATTGTAGGTAGATATAATACCATGACTAGGTAGATATATATTGTAGGTAGATATAATACCATGACTAGGTAGATATATATTGTAGGTAGATATAATACCATGACTAGGTAGATATATATTGTAGGTAGATATAATACCATGACTAGGTAGATATATATTGTAGGTAGATATAATACCATGACTAGGTAGATATATATTGTAGGTATATATAATACCATGACTAGGTAGATATATACAGTAGATGTGCATCCCATTCAGGTAGACAGATGTATAGATAAACAGGAAGGTAGTAGAGTATATGACATAGGTAGATAGGTAGATAGGTGAAGTACTGTAAGCATATTCCCTCGTAATAGGAAGGATCAGGAGGTAAGCTGGATAGGGGTAAGGGTAGGAGGAGAGGGATGGCTTAAGAGGGGTGACCTGCTTTTTGTTATTGCTGTCCTTTTCTCTCTTTCTCTGTCTTGTATCCATTCGGTCCCATTCAGCCAATTATTTTAAGCCGTTAATCCCCATCTATGTGTCGATTTCTTACTGGTGAGCGATAGCGAGCCAGCATTATATGAAGAAATCCGGCTTCGCCGGGGACATTTTTCTATCGAAAAATGTACAAATTTAGCCTGCTGTCAAAAAAATTTAAAAAATATGCTGGCTCGCTACCGCTCACCAGTAAAAAAAATTGACACCTGGATGGGGATAAACGTCTTAAAACAGTAGGCTGAATGGGGCCAAATGGATACAAGCCAGAGAAAGATAGAAAAGGAGAGAACAAAAACAAGCACTAGCCCCTTAAGGTGGGAAGAGGGAAGGATAAACGATGGAGAAAGTAGAGAAGAGGGGAATATGTGAACAGGTAGATAGATAGGTAGATGGATAGACGGAGAATATGTGAACAGGTAGATAGATAGGTAGATGGATAGACGGAGAATATTTGAACAGGTAGATATATAGGTAGATGGATAGACGGGGAATATGTGAACAGGTAGATAGATAGGTAGATGGATAGACGGAGAATATGTGAACAGGTAGATAGATAGGTAGATGGATAGATGGAGAATATGTGAACAGGTAGATGGATAGACGGGGAATATGTGAACAGGTAGATAGATAGGTAGATGGATAGACGGATAATATGTGAACAGGTAGATAGAGAGGTAGATGGATAGACGGGGAATATGTGAACAGGTAGATAGGTAGGTAGATGGATAGACGGGGAATATGTGAACAGGTAGATAGGTAGGTAGATGGATAGACGGAGAATATGTGAACTGGTAGATAGATAGGTAGATGGATAGACGGAGAATATGTGAACTGGTAGATAGATAGGTAGATGGATAGACGGAGAATATGTGAACTGGTAGATAGATAGGTAGATGGATAGACGGGGAATATGTGAACAGGTAGATGGATAGACGGAGAATATGTGAACAGGTAGATAGGTAGGTAGGTGGATAGACGGAGAATATGTGAACAGGTAGATAGATAGGTAGATGGATAGACGGAGAATATGTGAACAGGTAGATAGGTAGGTAGATGGATAGACGGAAAATATGTGAACAGGTAGATAGATAGGTAGATGGATAGACGGAGAATATGTGAACTGGTAGATAGATAGGTAGATGGATAGACGGGGAATATGTGAACAGGTAGATAGGTAGGTAGATAGATAGACGGAGAATATGTGAACAGGTAGATAGATAGGTAGATGGATAGACGGGGAATATGTGAACAGGTAGATATATAGGTAGATGGATAGACGGAGAATATGTGAACAGGTAGATAGATAGGTAGATGGATAGACGGAGAATATGTGAACAGGTAGATAGATAGGTAGATGGATAGACGGAGAATATGTGAACAGGTAGATAGGTAGATGGATAGACGGGGGCCCCGGTCGAGAGAAAGGAGAGAACAAAAGGAGAATCTAGTTGCAAGAAAAAACAATGAGAACGAGAAGATAATGAAACTGAAGGAGAGAGAGAGAGAGAGAGAGAGAGAGAGAAAAGAAGAGAGAGAGAGAGAGAGAGAAAAGAAGAGAGAGAGAGAGAGAGAGAGAAAAAAAAAGGAGAGAGAGAGAGAGAGAGAGAGAAAGAGAGAGAGAGAGAGAGAGAGAGAGAGAAAAAAAGAGAGAGAGAAAAAAAAAGAGAGAGAGAGAGAGAGTGTGTGTGTGTGTGTGTGTTGCCGGTCAAGCCAGAGGTTAAACATTTCAGGACCAAGATGAGCGGGAGAAGTAAGTTTATAATTAGGTGAGTAACTTTCCGTCGGTGGAGGAGGGGCTGGGAGGAGACAAAGAAGAAGAGGGGAAAGAGGGAGAGAGAAGAGGAGGGGGAGGTGAGAGAGAGAAGAGAAGGAAAAAAAAAAAAACATCCGTCCCCCTTAAATGAACTCTCAAATTGTGGAAGGACGTATGAGTTAGGAATGGAGATGTAGAATAGCAGATGGTATTGAGTTAGGAATGGCTGTAAGGTTGGAGGAGAGAGATGGTGAAGGGGCGAGGAAGGGGGATGATTACAGGTAGGTAGGGAAGTAAAGGGGGTGGCCGACTCAAGACAGAGCAAGAATAGGGACAACACAAAATACAACAGAAAACAATAAATACACAAAAACAAAATACTGTCTTGAGTCCCCCCCCCCCCCATAAAAAAAATGAAAATAAAAGAAAATAGGAAAAGTGGGTATTGGGCCTGAGCATATAGATAGATAGATAGATAGATGGATAGGGAAGTAAAGCTGGTGTCACACGAGCGATTTTCCAGTCAATATTGACAGGCCATTGTAGTCTGCGATCATCACAATTCAAGTCTTATCACAAATCAGCCACCTAGCATAATCTACCTTCAGTCTAGTTTCAGATGCCAGAGTGAAAGCTGCAACATATTACGAAAAAACACACTTGCTCATCGAAAATTGCCGGAACAAGCAATTGTGTGACATCACCCTAATGCAAGTTTGAGAGGAGGTGTAAAGCCGCTGTCACACGAGCGCTTTTTCCGTCAATTTTCCATGAGCAAGTTTGTTCTCGTATTATTTCGGGACATTTTCGCACTGGTATCGGTAACCAGACTGAAGGTAGATAATGTTAAGTGGCTGAATTTTGATAAAGTGCAATTTTTAAAGCTTCCTGACCATAATTGCCCGTAAAAATTGCTCGAAAAAAGGCTCGTGTGACTCCGGCTTAAGATAGGAAGGGTAATCGGCTTGGAGAAGGAGGATGAAGTGGAGGATAGGGTAAGGATGGAAGGCTAGGGTTGGAATGGGGTGGTATAGAGCAGGAATGTAAGGGCAAAAAATGGGGTGCAGAATAGGAAGGAGGTGTAAAAAGGGGGTGCAGACTAGGAAGGTGGTGCAAGGTGGGAGTGGAGTCGGAGGGTGAGTGCGGCAATGCGCTGTCAAAGCATATGCCCCACCCCATTGATTGATTAATTGTAAGGTGGGAAGGAGGAGTAATAATGTTCAGAAGATTTAAGGTAAGATGGAGCCGTAGAATAGGATAGGGAGGGGGTGTAGACAATGGAGGGAAAGGTAGCATAGGAAGAGGGGAGGTAGGGAAGGGAAGGGGTGTTGTAGGGGGGAGGGGTATAGGGAAGAAAGGGGAAGGTGTTGTTGGAAAGAGAGGGGAGGTAGGGAAGGGGTGTTATAGGGAGGATGGGTATGAGGAAGGTAGGGGAAGGTATTATTGGAAAGAGAGGGGAGGTAGGGAAGGGGTGTTATAGGGAGGAGGGGTATGAGGAAGGTAGGGGAAGGTATTATGGTGTAGGGGGTGTTGGAAGGGAGGGGAAGATAGTATAGGAAGATGGGAGGTAGGGGAGGGGTGTGGGGAAGGGAGGTGGAGGTAGTTTAGCGTGGGGAATGGGAGGGAAAGGTAGGGAGGGGGTGTTGTGGGGAGGAGGGAAGGGAGGGGAAGTAGTTAAGGGATGGGAGGTAGGGAAGGGGTGTTGTAGGGGGGAGGGAAAAGAAGTGGACGGTAGTATTGGGGAGAGGGTGTGAGGGTGTGAGGGAAAATATATAAGGTAGGGGAAGGAAGGAAGGTATCGTGTAGGGGGGAGGGGAGGGAGGGGAAGGGTGTGTGGGGAAGAGGGGGGAAGGATATAGGGTAGGGGAAGGAAGGAAGGTATTGTGAAGGGGGGGGGGGTGTATAGGGAAGGGAGGGAGGGTAAATATGGGGGAGGGGGTGTGGGGAAGAGAGGTAAAGGTAGTATAGGAAGAGGGGAGGTAGGGAAGGGTTGTTGTAGGAGGGATGGGAAGGAGGGGGAGATATGTATGGGGAATGGGAGGTAGAGAAGAGAGGGGAAGGAAGGATAGAGGGTAGGGGAAGAAGGAAGGAAGATATAGTGTAGGGGGGGTGGGGGTGTGTGAGTAAGGAGTCCCTAGAGTTAATTAAGACCTTCAGCTGTGATCAACTACATATGGGTCCTCTCTCTCTCTCTCTCTCTCTCTCTCTCTCTCTCTCTCTCTCTCTCTCTCTCTCTCTCTCTCTGTTTATCTATCTATCTATATATCTCTTTCTCTCCCTCTCTGTGTTCTTCAGCTTCATTTTCTTTTTCCTGTTTAATATTTTACCCTCCACACACACTTGATATCGAACTCACTCACCTAGTTAATTAATGTACTCTCTCTCTCTCTCTCTCTCTAAAAGTGATTGAACTTGACATCATTGCTGAACTCATGTAATATAAAGTTTAATAACCATTGGGAAGCAACGAATTGTGATATATGAACTTCCTACTGAAAGGACTCATTAACTTTTGAGAATTTCACAGATCTCTCTCAATAGCGCACTGACGTTTACCGTTTATGTTAATCTCACCGATATGGGTTTGCTAAGTGTGACATTAAATTCGGTTTAAATGTGAGCAATCCTTTTTTTCAAGGGTTGAGCAACTCGGGACAGATCTGAGTAAGCTAGGTGAATGGTCAGAGACATTTCAATTACAAGCTTAAACATTTTATTTAAGGCATAAACGTTAATTAAGCAATTGGGAGAAGAAGCCCACATTAATATTAATATATATATATACTGTTTCTGTTTGTGCCTCACCTACTGAGAGTGATCCAGCTGGCTCTCACAAACACCTCCTCCTGCTATCTACTTCACTACACTGAACAAGCACACCACACTCCTTTAAAAAATAAAAAAATAAATCATCTCTACCAGCTGAGTCTGGTTGGGTAGTTTGTTCGTCCCCACCTGGGTTTACTTGGTCTGGCTTCAATTCGTCCCTACCTGCTTTCAACTCTGGGGGAGGCACTTGTCACAGGCAGCTTTGCCTTTTGTCTCCCTCATTCACATAGAAAACAAATACATACACATATACAATATATATATATATATATATATATATATATATATATATATATATATATATATATATATATATATATATATATATAAGCAAGAGGCATTTTCAACCGTAATAGTGATAACGTTAATAATCGGTTGCAAGGATGCATGAGTTTGTTATCATGTTAGAGTCATACGATAGTCAAGACATTAGACCTCGTTTTTATATTTTAAGACTTTACTATGCTCAATGATAATATTCGTTCCTCATAAATCAGTGGCTTAAAGATCGGAAATAACAACATGGTAGAGTCACAAGCTCTAATAAGTAGACATCCAATTCAATATGAACTGAGCCAAAACGAGACAAAACAAGGCTCTGCAATATCTCATAATTATGCTTCAGCGTGTGACTTTAAGCGGGGTGACCTGCGTTTTGTTATTTCTGTCCTTTTCTCTCTTTCCCTGGCTTGTATCCATTCGGCCCCATTCAGCCAACTATTTTAAGACGTTTATCCCCATCTAGGTCTCGATTTCTTCCTGGCGAGCGATAGCGAGCCAGCATTATATGAAGAAATCCGGCTTCGCCGGAAATTTTTTCTATCGAAAAATGTACAAATTTAGCCTGCTGTCATACAAAAATAAAAAATATTCTGGCTCGCTACCGCTCACCAGTAAAAAATTGACACCTGGATGGGGATAAACGTCTTAAAACAGTAGGCTGAATGGGGCCAAATGGATACAAGCCAGAGAAAGATAGAAAAGGACAGAACAAAAACAGGTCACCCCCCATAAAGGTCCAAAGATCCAAATGGATGGATGCGTATTATGTCTGTACTGGCCATATAATAGGGACATAATGGATGGATGCGTATTATGTCTGTACTGACCATATAATAGTGACAGAATGGATGGATGCGTATTATGTCTGTACTGACCATATAATAGTGACAGAATGGATGGATGCGTATTATGTCTGTACTGACCATATAATAGTGACAGAATGGATATACTGTATGCTAGAGGAACAGAACAGATATAGTGACAATGTTTCGCTTATGGCTACCTTGTTAAAACGTTAACCACTTAAGTAGCTACGACGATTCTCCTCACTAAGTTCTAAACATTAGACAATATTACAAAGCTTTAGGTCCTCTATGAATCGATGGGGTAATATATATATATAAATTATCCCTCCGAATACCACAAACTCCTCCTTTGATGAATAAAATCGACGTCTGGTAACCATAAGAGTTAATAAAGTGTTCCTCTTCATATTGTTTTCCTCAACATGGAAGCTATCGAGCCTCTCATTACAGGTAGGTGGCAGGTGATTGGTTGCTACGGTATCCTGGCCCCGCCCACTTCTTACCTGTTCCTGCTTACCTGTGCTTCTTAGCCCAACCCCCTTTTCTCTCTCTCTCTCTCTATATATATATATATATATATAAATATATATATATATATAATAATATATATAATATATCTATATTTATCTCTCTCTCTCTCCTCTTCTCTCTCTCTCTTCTCTTTAACTCACACGAATCTAGAATTTCTTCTTCAATCGAGTTGTCAACTTGTGGAATGGGCTTCCCCGAGACGTTATAGACTGCAGCACCGTTGATTCATTTAAACTCCGCCTAGACAAATATCTCGCATCAAACCCGCGACTGACTGCGTTTGTAAATGAGTAACTTTATTTTATCCTCCCCTCAGTTACTAACCCCTACTAACTTCCTAGTCCTGCCACGGACATTAGTTCCAGGGCAGTAGTTCCCTTTCCAATGATCCCTTACCCACTCTAAACCACTGTTTGGACACTTGATCCTCAGTGTTTTGGAGGACAAGCAGCCTAGAAGGGTCACTAGACCTATTGTTGCTTGATTTCCTTTGTACTCCGTACCTATAATACCTCTTTTTCTATTCTTAAAGCTCCTCCATAACAATAATAAAGCTTTAAGATCTGTGCCTATGTGTGTTTCTTTTCCTTATTATAGTTTGTTTGTTGTCCTAGCTGACCGTAAATTGCCACGTCCCTATTTTCATTACTCGACTAATACGAAGAAGCGAAATGTGATGTTCATTACGAAAAGCTTGCATTCATAATAAGATAGAGACAAAGCAGTTTCCTTTTTTTCCATTAAATAAAGGAATATCAGCTGCCAATGGATTATATAAATTATTCTGCCGGGTGAATACACGACAATAGATAGATTCCCACGATTTGTATTTCCTGATTTATGAGCGGTATTGTAGAAGCTGGATAGTCCCTTGGTCTTACTTGCTAAATACAGTATATATATATATATATATATATATATATATATATATATATATATATATATATATATATATATATACAGTATATATCTTTACCTGCTCCTCCTACTAGTAGAAGTACAATGGTGAAATGTTTGCTTATATTTTGGCTACCATTAAACACTTTTAATAAGTTTCGAAAGGACCGTCAGAAATGGAAAGGGCAAAATGTATCCTTATTGACACCCACACAATCTTTCTAAGCGTAGTAAAATCGATTAACAATAGCCAGAAAATAATGTGTCATGGTGCACTCGAGGGTTAACTTCCTCCTCCATTCTCACCTGTCCATTGATCCACCAGGCCCCTCCCCTTTCAATTATCTGCTTTCCAGGCGAGTGCTTTCCTGACAGTACTGTATTTAGAGTTCTTAATTGCATTGCTATCGATAACTATACACTGAAGGTATTGTACATTGATTACTTGAGCCACTATAGTTCTCATATACCTATAATTCAGAAACTGACTCACCACATATGCCACAATAATAAAATGTCAGGTAAAACGTAGTATTGTTCACCCTTACCCTGCCCCTCCCATCTCACCTGTGCGCGAACCAACTAAGCTCCTCCCCTTCCACCTCTCTCTCTCTCTCTCTCTCTCTCTCTCTCTCTCTCTCTCGTGCCTCTTGACTCACCTGGATATTGTGTCTCTATTACAGCTCTAGTCCTGACACTAGTCTTGACTTACAGTGTGCTGGCTTAATAACCCAAAAGGGTTAATAAATTATAACTAACTAACAAATCTCCATTACTTTATTCCTGAATCTTTACCTGCATTCTCTTCCTAATCTTCTAAAATCTGTTTATTTTCAGCCGACTGTAAATTGGCATGTCCTCTTTATTACTCTATAGCGAAATGTGTTGTTGATAAAGAGGACTTGGCATTAATAGGGCATTGATATGTAGTAGTTTCATATTTGTCCAATCAGTATCAAGAAATTTACCGTCAGCTGAAATATTATGGTTTATATGAAAACAAAATATAAACCGTATTATTTTTTGTAGTCAGCGATTTATTAAACTCCTCCTTCTCAGTACCTTCATATATGTTCATTAAACTCCTCCTTCTCAGTACCTTCATATATGTTCATTAAACTCCTCTTTCTCAGTACCTTCATATATGTTCATTAAACTCCTCTTTCTCAGTACCTTCATATATGTTCATTACGCTATTGTTAAGATTTAGATTTCTCTCTTTCTCCTTACCTGTCTAAATATATTCACCTGGTATTACACTCATTACCATTTTCTTCCAAACCGATGTCCTACTCCACACTACTGATATCCTTTTAACCCCTTTTGTACCGGCGACGTCTTTTTCATTTTATTTTGTCTACGTTTAGACGATTTCATGAAGCTTAGGAACGCTATATGGATTAATTGATATAGTCTGTAGTCTTTTAATGGGTAGACATCCTTCCTTAGCTGAGCAAGATGGTTTAATAGTTTCCAGAATAGAAAAATTAAAGGAAGTCATCGGTACCGTATGGGGTCATTTATAATTATATAGTCTTGGACAGGAATTCGTAATAGAACAAAATAAATAAATAAATGATATAAAATGCATTGCAATAAATAATCAAACAAATAATGCGCAATTGTGACACTGTCCACCATTGAACTATCTTCATAACATTACTGTGGTTTACAACGTACTGTTTATCGTCTTATTTTACCAACTTTTCGTAAATATTTAGCCTACAAGACTGTTCTACTTCATTTACAAATTTATCTTCCTCTTACCTGTGCGCGAATAATAAGCTCGTCCCTCTTACCTGTGCGCAAATAATAGGCCCATCTCTCTTACCTGTGCATGAATAATAAGCTCGTCCCTCTTACCTGTGCGCGAATAATAGGCCCATCTCTCTTACCTGTGCGCGAATAATAAGCCCGTTCCTCTTACCTGTGCGCGAATAATAAGCTCGTCCCTCTTACCTGGGCTGGTCTATCAGAGTGAGAACTGAGCGATCTCTGCCATACCCATAGCTTACTCTGACTGTTCCTTTAACTTATATATTTTCTAGATCTCAAGTGACGGCGTCTTTTCCGTGGATTGACCTCCCAATCTACCAAGATTGGAAGCCAAAGCGTCACATTTTTCCCTTGCCCCTCAACTTTCTCTTCATAATTGCTGAGGGGCACAGGGCCCTGGGTGGGGCTTTGGTTTCCCGGGCGTTTCCGCACCCTCCTCAGCTCCCCGCCATGGAGTGGCTTCGGTCGCCCAGGCTTTGTTGTGGTCGGCGGGGAGGGTTCTGTGGGGGCGCTCGGTTGTGGCCTTGGAATTGCTCGGGGCCTTGGGGCTGTTCGGCCAGGCAGCTTGGGGAACAACAACAACAACCTGTGCGCGAATAATAGGCCCATCTCTCTTACCTGTGCACGAATAATAAGCCCGTTCCTCTTACCTGTGCGTGAATAATAAGCCCGTTCCTCTTATCTGTCGCGAATAATAAGCCCGTTCCTCTTACTTGTGCGCAATAATAAGCTCGTTCCTCTTACATGTGCGCTAATAGTAAGCCCGTTCCTCTTACCTGTGCGCAATAATATGCCCGTTGCTCTTACCTGTCGCGAATAATAAGCCCGTTCCTCTTACCTGTGCGCGAATAATAAGCCCGTTCCTCTTACCTGTGCGCGAATAATAAGCCTGTTCCTCTTACCTGTGCGCGAATAATAAGCCCATTCCTCTTACCTGTGCGCAATAATAAGCTCGTCCCTCTTACCTGTGCGCAAATAAAAAGCCCGTCCCTCTTACCTGTGCGCTAATAATAAGCCTGTTCCTCTTGCCTGTGCGCGAATAATGAGCCCCTCACCTGTGCACGAATACTAAGCCCGTCCCTCTTACCTGTGCGCGAATAATGAGCCCCTCACCTGTGCACGAATAATAAGCCCGTCCCTCTTACCTGTGCGCGAATAATAAGCCCCTCCCTCCCCACCCACACGCGTCTCTCCTCTCACCTGGATATTGACCCACTTAGCTCCTCCCATTTTCCTTACCTGTCCCGCCCACTTCACCTGTTTATTGGTTGGCCAGACTCCTCCCCTTACTTATCCCTGTTTATTGGTGTAATATAACGTATATATATTTTTTATTTGTCATCATCAACCATATATTCAAGACACACAATATTATCAACCATTTCAACACATAATTTATATCCATTGATACTGCCAATTCATCCACCATCCAATTCCATCTACTAATATATATATATATTGAGTATATATCACAAATACACGTGAGCCACTAAATGTTTCTAATCTCCAGTGGGGTTCGAACCGCCGACCGTCAGGACGATAGCCGACGCTTTAATCAACTATAGACTGCCGTGGTGTAGTTGATTAAAGCGTCGGTTATCGTCCTGACGGTCGGCGGCTCGAACCCCACTGAGAGATTAGAAACATATATATATATATATATATATATATATATATATATATACTGTATATATCAAACCTTTCTTTTCGGCTACAAACAAATTTGTCTGTAAATATAATTTATCTAGCATTGCTTATACCGGTACTATTTATATATTACTCCATTATCCTAACCATATGCATATCTCTATCTATTTTTCATTTTAATTCAGTCTATCAGATATTTATTTCAAAATTAGTCATTTCTATATATCGTACTCGACTTATAATATGCAATTATAGATTCTCCATTTCCATTCCATCTAACGACTATTTTTAATTTGATTTCTATATAGTTCCATTTATCTAATTTTGATTATTTTTATTCCACATCTAGCCCCGTTGTGTCTACCTCCATTCTCTATTTCCTTGTTTATCTATTTTCCATCTAGACCCATTGTATCTACCTCCATTCTCTATTTCCTTGTTTATCTATTCTCCATCTAGCCCCATTGTGTCTACCTCCATTCTCTATTTCCTAGTCATTATCTATTCTCCATCTAGCCCCATTGTGTCTACCTCCATTCTCTATTTCCTTGTTTATCTATTCCTCATCTAGCTCCATTATATCTACCTCCATTCTCCATTTCCTAGCCTCTATCTATTCTCCAACTAGCCCCATTGTTCCTACCTCCATTCTCCATTTCCTCGTCTCTCTCCACCCTCCACTGATCATAGCTCCTCCCCTTTCACACCTGACCTTTCAACCCTTTCCCTCTCCTATCTTCCTTCCCTTTGTGGTTCTTCATTATCTTCTATTCTGTTCTTCCATTCATCAATATTGCTAATTACTTCTTTCATACTGTTTGTTCTATTTGTCTTCATTCGTTAGTTTGCATACTTATCACTTACAAACAAATACATTAGTGTGCTTACTTTTCCTCCTTAAAGTATTTAAGTTCCTAAATACAACACCAATTTATATATTATTTGATGGTGTTTATATACATACTTATATTTCGCATAACCCACTAAGCCTTACTTCATTTATATCCCTACTCCATTTTAACTTCATAATACCAATTCCTGTTACCATGATTTTATTTATTTCTCGTTCTCTCACCTCCCATGTTTGTTCTATCACATTGTGTTATCTGTTCTCTCCATATTAATTGTCTCTGCCTCTCCTCCTATCTTCAATTCATCTTTTATGTCTCTCTCTCCGTCTACCTGTGGCTCCTCCCCGTCGCCTCACCTGGCCACGCCCTCTCAGGTGAGTCTTTATTAGCGGTTCCCTGTGTGGCTCCTCCCTGGTTTATTGATCTGCGGCCTTCTTACCTGCTGCCTACCTCTCTCTCTCCCTCTCTCTCTCTCTCTCTCTCTCTCTCTCTCTCTCTCTCTCTCTCTCTCTCTCTCTCTCTCTGAAGGGATTGGAGTTCTCGAAAAGGGGCTCCAGTTCTGACGCTATTCTTGACTTACATTGTGCTGCGTTATTAGTATTTGAAGTCCTAATTTAACTAACTAACTAACTAACTAACTAACTAACTAACTACCTAACTAACTAAATCTCTCTCTCTCTCTCTCTCCATTGTTCAACAGGCTAGGTGTCATAATTATTCTCCTTGTACTACTTAAACATTGACACACATCTATATCTCTCTTCCCCTTTCATTCCGTTCCTTGGTATCCCCTTTAGTGTATATATATATATATATATATATATATATATATATATATATATACACCGGTATATACTGTATATAATCAATAAATGTATATACCAAAGCAGATGAATTAAATATTATATATAACTATCTCTCTTACTACCTACCATTCACAATTTTATCTCCACTCTTGTCCACAGGCCTTCACCAACCATAATACAAATTAAAGAATGAACATACAATATATATAGCAAGTCATTGAACAACAAAATAATAACAGAAGCAAATAATTTAAATAAAATTAAAAAGAAAAACAAAACACACAAGAAACACAACATCAATAATAAATATAAGAATAATTCAAGAAACTAAATCAGCAACTACAATACAAGAGCAATACCTTCGTTATTGCCAAGCTCCCAGCCACGCACCATCCAGGCGACTTACTGAATACTTCTTACTCACTCAACACTGATCCTATATTATGATAAAGCAGATTATTATGTAATGTTCTGCTTAAATCTGCGGTATATTATAGGTTGCTTAATTTCTTCTGTTCATTATTATATTAGAACATTTATATATATATATATATATATATATATATATATATATATATATATATATATATATATATTCTCTGTCTGTCCTCTGTCCCCTGAAGATGAAATACACGAAAGCGCTTGGGACTCCGTGTTTATTTTCGTTCCTTCCCTGTGGATATTTAGCATATATATATATATATATATATATATATATATATATATATATATATATATATATATATATAGAGAGAGAGAGAGAGAGAGAGAGAGAGAGAGAGAGAGAGAGAGAGTTAGAGAGAGAGAGAGAGAGAGAGATAGGGTTGATGAGAAAGAAGGGTGACCAGAGAATTAGATCAGCGGGCCGTCCCTTTGGTCCGGTGGAACGGAAACCACTATAGTGTAAGGTGCGGTTCCGGACTGAATGGCTGCCTATCTTACCTATTCTTACCTATCCTTAGCTACCATTTGTTCGACCATTCCTACCACAACACTACCTATTACAACTCTCAACCACAACTACCATAATAATCTTACGTATTTTTACCTATCCTACCTGCTATTTCTGTTACCACATCTACCAAAATACTTACTATAACTCTCTACCACAATCATCTCGCCTATTCTTACCTATCCTACCAGATATATGTTCTACTACATCTACCAATATACCTACTATAGATTTCTACCACAACTACCACAACTACCACAAACCTACTATATATTTCTACCATACCTCTCAGTATTACCACGGTACCAAATATAGCTCTCTACCACAACTACCACACCTACCAAAATACTCCTTAACCCCTTCTGTACCGGTGATGTACTTATCATTATATTCTGGCAACTATTCAACGATTTTGTTCAGCTTAGGAAGGATGTCTACTTATTAAAATGATACATAATGTCTCAATTGATCTTTTTAGCTACCATATATCCTTCTTAAGCTTAATAGACTCGTCTATATGTAGCTGAAATAATATACGAAAGACGTCGCCGGTAAAGAAGGGATAAATACCTAGCACAACTACATGATTCCCTTGATCAATAACGACCTCCTTCCACAAATATAGTTTATCTATTTGCTTTTATAAATTGGCTTATCCTCACCTTGATTGCTCAGAAAGTATTAGCATTTCATAACGATATATCGTGTTAATTATAAATACTTGGTGTAAATATGATAAGACCATTTTTTTCCCATTAACCCATTCAGTGCCAGTGACTTTCTTTATTTTCATTATATTCCGACAACTATTAGACGATTGTAGTCAGCTTAGAAAGGACCTCTAGCCATAATAAGGCTTCAAACTATATCAACCAACCCTTTTAACTACCACAGATACTTCCTAATCTGCATAATATCGTGTAAATATAGCTATAATATAATATAACACACGTCGCTGGTACTCAAAGGGTTAAGTATCGCAATATCAACTGATAAGGAATATAACTTTAGCCTAGTTAAAAAGGACAACTTTACCTGCTACCTACAGTGTATATATTTTAAAAGCTACCCTCCATAATCAGCTACCACAACTACAATTACCATCTACAAGTACCACACCACCACCATTACTACCAAACCACCTACCACAACCACCACCGTTCACAACCACTTTCAACTATATATTTCCAGAGCCACCTACCATAACCATTTACCACAACTGCTATCAACACCTACAAGAAGCACCAAACAACCACTACAACTACCACACCAACTACCACAACCACCAATCACAACCATTTTCTAGTATACATTTCCATAGCTATCTGTCCTAACCACTTACACAACTACAATTAACACCTACAAGAAGCACCAAACAATCACCATAACTACCACAACCACCAATCACAACCATTTTCTAGTATACATTTCCATAGCTATCTGGCATAACCACTTACACAACTATCATTAACACCTACAAGAAGCACCAAACAATCACCATAACTACCACACCAACTACCACAACCACCAATCACAACCATTTTCTAGTATACATTTCCATAGCTATCTGTCCTAACCACTTACACAACTACAATTAACACCTACAAGAAGCACCAAACAATCACCATAACTACCACACCAACTACCACGAATTAATTAAATTAGTGGTGATATGAAGTGTGAGAGAGAGGATGATGTGTTTGAGGTAAATGTACAAGGTGTGAGTGTGTGTGTGTATGTGTTGGTGTGGGTGTACGTGTGTGTGTGTGTGTGTGTGTGTGTGTGTGTAATGAGGTGAATGTAAAGTTAAGCAATAATACACTATAAGGGGCAATCTTCCAAGTATCATTCACACAGGTAACCCAAGTAAAACAACACGTATACATCAAACACACACACACACACACACACCCAGAAGACAGGAAGGATGATGAGCTGGCATATCATGGTGAAATATAACGGGTTCAGGATATATACCGTCACCTACCCCCTTATACCCCCATCCCCATATACCCCTACCCTTCCACTCTCCTGATACCCCTCCCCTGATATTCCCTACCCCCCAAGACCCATACTACCCCCCTCTATCCTACCCTCCACTCCCTACCAACCCCTACCCCTCCCCACCACTCTTTGACTACCCCCTCTCTCTCCCCTCCCCCTATCTTCTCCGCCACCTCCCTTGGGCACACCTAATATCCCCCTCTACCCTACCTTCCACTCCTTGGCACCCCTTGGCACCCCTCTGCACCCCACCGAGCAACCATTAAACACCCTTCCCTGACACGTTCAAAATCCCTACAAGTCTGCCCTCTCTATCCTACTCCCTCCCTCCCTCCCCTCTTTATTCTACCCTTCCCAGCCCACCACCAAATCCCTCAACTATCCCTCCAACCATATCTCACCCTTTCTTGACCCCCCACCCTCTCTCACCTATCCTCTATCCCCCTCCCCCTCCCCTCCTAGCCTACTTACATCCGGCACTAAGACATTGTGACGAATCTACCCTATACCGCAGAGAAAGAGAAAGAAAGAAAGAAAGAAAGAAAGAAAGAAAGAAAAAGAAAGAAAGAAAGAAAGAGAGAAAGAGAGAGAGAGAGAGAGAGAGAGAGAGAGAGAGAGAGAGAGAGAGAGAGAGAGAGAGAAAGAAATATGAATACAGTTATATTGAATATATTAACAAATAGCTGTATATACTTAATACATACTGTACATATATTCAGTACATACACACAAACATACATGACATGTACTCATATAATACATGCATTACTGCATACATTTTATTATGCTAACTTATATACACACATATAAGTACATAAATATACACACATATAAGTACATAAATACAAACAAACGTACGAGCAGAGTACAGTCGCGCTAATAAGTGATGTTTCGGCACCAAGTATGTTTTGATCAATAATTAGTATCAGCAATTTATAAGCTTCATTTCTTCATATTGGGTAAACAATACAAACATGTCCCTACATAAACCCACCCTATTCAACATCTGACAGACATAAATACAGCGCAGAGCGAGCCAAACGTAATGACAGCTGGGACATGACTTATTAGCGCGACTGTACATAAATACAAACGTCATCCAATACCACACGATGAAGATGTGTTTGTATTTGGAAATTAACCCCTTCTGTACCGCAACGTATTTTGGCCATTATTCTGACTGTTATTAGAAGATTAAACTGAATACAAATTTTGTATTCAGTTTAATAAGAGCCTCCAGCAATGAACAGGCTTCGAACTCTCCCAGTTAACCCTTTTTACTACCACAGATCCGTCTTAAACTGCACACAATCGTCTAAATATAGCTAAAGAAAAATGCAAAAGACTTCGCCGGTACAGATGGGGTTAAATACAAATGGATACCGTCTATAAAGTAAAAGTACCAATCCCACATTTGCAATAACATGCTATTAACATGCCAGTAATTCAATCTTAAGGGGAGATATCCACTTGAGGAATTTTGTTTATGGACCCCTTTCTCCCTCATGTTTAGCCCCATTGCTTGTGATATTATAAAATGTTTGCCCCATTAGTTTAACGATTTTAAGAACTTTTACCCCATATTAAGACCTTTCGTGCCATTTAGGTGTCGATTTTATCCTGGCGAGCGATAGCGAGCCTGTAATTTAAGAGGAACCGGGAAATTTTTCTACCGAAAAATGTACAAATTTATCTTGAAAGGGACTCAAGGGGGTGTAATTTTAAGGTTGCTGGAGGTCTAGGGAACAAACTTAATACCTCCCCTTAAGGGAAGACGGACCGTTTTTTTATTTCTTTAGTCTATTAATTTATTTATTCCTTTATTTCTTAGCGTCTTCGCTTGACCTCCATCAAGCTTAGAAAAACCCGCCCTAGACCCCCCTTCAAGATAAACCACCCCTAGACCCCCCTTCAAGATAAACACCCCCTAGACCCCCCTTCAAGATAAACACCCCCTAGACCCCCCTTCAAGATAAACCCCCCTAGACCCCCCTCCAACATCAACCCCCCTAGACCCCCCTTCAAGATAAACACCCCCTAGACCCCCCTTCAAGATAAACACCCCCTAGACCCCCCTTCAAGATAAACACCCCCTAGACCCCCCTCGAGATAAACACCCCCTAGACCCCCCTTCAAGATAAACACCCCCTAGACCCCCCTTCAAGATAAACACCCCCTAGACCCCCCTTCAAGATAAACCCCCCTACAACCCCCTTCCAGATAAACACCCCCTAGACCCCCCCTTCAAGATAAACACCCCCCTAGATCCCCCTTCAAGATAAACCCCCCTAGATCCCCCTGCAAGATAAACCCCCCTAGATCCCCCTTCAAGATAAACCCCCCTAGATCCCCCTTCAAGATAAACCCCCCTAGATCCCCCTTCAAGATAAACCCCCCTAGATCCCTTCAAGATAAACCCCCTAGACCCCACTTCAAGATAACACCCCTAGACCCCCCTTCAAGATAAACACCCCTAGACCTCCCTTCAAGATAAACACCCGCTAGACCCCCCTTCAAGATAAACACCCTCTAAACCCCCCTTCAAGATAAACCCCCCTAAACCCCCCTTCACGATAAACACCCCCTAGAGCCCCCTCCAAGATAAACACCCCCTAGACCCCCCTTCAAGATAAAAACCCCCTAGACCCCCCTTCAAGATAAACATAAACCCCCCTAGACCCCCCTTCAAGATAAACACACCCTAGACCCCCCTTCAAGATAAACACCCCCTAGACCCCCCTTCAAGATAAATTTGTAAATGTTTCGGTAGAAAAAGGCCGGTTTCTCTTAAAACTTCAGGCTTGCTATCGTTCGCCAGGAAATAATCGACACTTAAATGGCAAGAAAGGTCTTAAAATTGACAGCGAAATGGGGCGAAAGGTGTTAAAATTGCCAAACTAAATGGGCCGAACGTCTGATAATTTTAAAACAAATAGGGCTTAACACGAGGGAGAAAGGGGACCAGAAAAACGACCCATCTCCCCTTAACCTCAACAGTCCATCAGCCTCACCTTAAGGGGAGATTTCCACTTGAGGGATTTTTTTCTTTACCCCTTTCTCTCTCATGTTTAGCCCCATTCCTATTGAGATTTTAAGATGTTCGCCTCATTAGTTTGGCGATTTTAAGAACTTTCACCCCATTTAGGTCACTTTTAAGACCTTTCGTGCCATTTAGGTGTCGATTTTTTCCTGGCGAGCGACAGCGAGCCTGTAATTTAAGAAGAACCGGCCTTTGGCCGGGACATTTTTCTACCGAAAAATGTACCAATTTATCTTGAAAGGGGGTCAAGGGGGTGTAATTTCAAGTTTGATGGAAATCTAGGAAACACACTAAATACTTCCCCGGAAGATAAAATGATACCCGCTAGACGAAATGATACCCGCTAGACGAAATGATACCCGCTAGACGAAATGATACCCGCTAGACGAAACTGTAATATGTTGAACTAAATTATGAACTAAATTATGAACTTATGATTGTACGGTCGCGCTAATAAGTCATGTCCCAGCTGTCATTACGTTTGGCTTGCTGTGTGCTTTATTTATGTCTGTCAGATGTTGAATAGGGTGGGTAAGTGTAGGAACATGTTTGTATATTTCACTCGTTATAAAGTAATGAAGCTTAGATATTGCTGATACCAATTATTGATTGAAATATATAGGGGACAGAGGTGCATGGGGGCGGTTCGTTCGTGGCCACCCCTTCGGGGATCACGGCGTCAGGCAATAGATAGAATATACTTGGTGCCGAGACATGACTTATTAGCACGACTGCACCATAAAATATGAGCCATTGTTCCAAAGGCGTAATGGCTGTTAGAGTAGCTATGTATCAGTTTTATAGTGGTTGACCCTTCACAGACTGAAGGGTGGCTGCCCAATAAACTCGCCCCTCGGGACAAAATCGAAATAGATGACATTTTCGGTGAATGAATTATTGTGATTGCATTCTTAACCTCTTCTATACCAGCGACGTCTCTATAATTTTCTTCTTGTTACTTTTAGACGATTATATTCAGTTTAAAAATAAATATAATCTACCTACTGTATATGCGACTTAAATGGGTAAATACGAACCCAATCAATCCTCTTAGTAACATAGGTCCTTCTTAAACTGCATATAATTATCTAATTTTAGCCAGTCATCATTCAAAAGCAATATTTATTATCTTATTAACTTAATATGTAACATATTATTCAAGCCAGATATACAGTATACATTGATTAATGCTTTTTTGGAGCCCGTCAAAAATGACTTCATTTAATGGGAGGTATTTACTTTGTTCCCTAGACCTCCATCAAGCTTAAAATTATACCCCCTTCAGTCCCTTTCAAGATAAATTTGTACATTTTTCGGTAGAAAAATGTCCCGGCCAAAGGCCGGTTCTTAAATTACAGGCTCGCTATCGCTCGCCAGGATAAAATCGACACCTGAATTGCACGAAAGGTCTTAATATGGGGTGAAATCTCTTAAAATCGCTAAACTAATGGGGCGAACGTTTTATAATTTCAAAAGCAATGGGGCTAAACATGAGGGAGAAGGGGGTCAAGAAAAACATCCCTTAAGTGGAAATCTCCCCTTAATGGGCTCAGCCATGTAATATACTATCTTATAAAACTTGTGTATGTAATCTGTTTTTGGCTAATAAAAACCTTTGACTTAGACTTTGACTTTGAAATGTAAAGAGGCGCCTTTGTACTGAAGGGTCAAATACTTAGACTTTGACTTTGAAATGTAAAGAGGCGCCTTTGTACTGAAGGGTCAAATACTTAGACTTTGACTTTGAAATGTAAAGAGGCGCCTTTGTACTGAAGGGTCAAATACTTAGACTTTGACTTTGAAATGTAAAGAGGCGCCTTTGTACTGAAGGGTCAAATACTTAGACTTTGACTTTGAAATGTAAAGAGGCGCCTTTGTACTGAAGGGTCAAATACTTAGACTTTGACTTTGAAATGTAAAGAGGCGCCTTTGTACTGAAGGGTCAAATACTTAGACTTTGATCAAATGTAAAGAGGTGTACTGAGGTCAAATACTTAGAAAATGGATGAATGTAAAGAGTCTGAGAAGTATAATAATGTTATATATAGTCTGTTCGTTATAGGTAGGCCAGAAGTTGTGACCTATGTAACTCAAAAAGGGCAAGGACAAATGGGCTGTAATTGTCCACACCGATTATGTGGCCGACTCTTCCCAAATGGTAGATATATTAGCTCGATTACTCTAGTAGTAGTTATTGAGTTATGGAGGTTATTGGTCGAGAGGTTTGCCTACTTACAATGAATAGGGTATACATGTGAAGGATGAGGAGTACACATGTGAAGGATCAGGAGTATACATGTGAAGGATGAGGAGTATACATGTGAAGGATCAGGAGTATACATGTGAAGGATCAGGAGTATACATGTGAAGGATGAGGAGTACACATGTGAAGGATCAGGAGTATACATGTGAAGGATGAGGAGTATACATGTGAAGGATGAGGAGTATACATGTGAAGGATGAGGAGTATACATGTGAAGGATGAGGAGTATACATGTGAAGGATGAGGAGTATACATGTGAAGGATGAGGAGTATACATGTGAAGGATGAGGAGTATACATGTGAAGGATGAGGAGTATACATGTGAAGGATGAGGAGTATACATGTGAAGAATGAGGAGTATACATGTGAAGGATGAGGAGTATACATGTGAAGGATGAGGAGTATACATGTGAAGGATGAGGAGTATACATGTGAAGGATGAGGAGTATACAGTACATGGGAAGGATGAGGAGTATACATGTGAAGGATGAGGAGTATACATGTGAAGGATGAGGAGTATACATGTGAAGGATGAGGAGTATACATGTGAAGGATGAGGAGTATACATGTGAAGGATGAGGAGTATACAGTACATGGGAAGGATGAGGAGTATACATGTGAAGGATGAGGAGTATACATGTGAAGAATGAGGAGTATACATGTGAAGGATGAGGAGTATACATGTGAAGAATGAGGAGTATACATGTGAAGGATGAGGAGTATACATGTGAAGGATGAGGAGTGTGCCAGGCAGGGACTCATTATTACCATATTAACCCTTTGAGGATCATGACGCGTTTTGACAGTGTATTTTTGCTATCTTTAGACGATTTTATGGGAGCTTAGGAAAGCTATAAGGGAGTTGAAAGAGGAAAGACTGGCCCAATCAACCCTCAGACATCCACATAACCTTCCTAATCTGAATAAAATCGTCTACTAAAAGCGTAAAGACTAACCCAATCAACCCTCTGACATCCACGTACCCTTCCTAATCTTAATCAAATCGTCTACTAAATGCGTAAAGACTAGCCCAATCAACCCTCAGACATCCACATAACCTTCCTAATCTGAATAAAATCGTGTACTAATAGCCAGCATGAACTGTCACATGGCATCATAAGCCGGTATCGCACAAGAGCTTTTATAGTCAACATTCGATGATCAACATTTTTCTGGCAACATTTCTGGAATATTTCGCACTGGTATCAGAAACTAGACTGATGATAGAGGAATTTATGTAACCGAAATATTATAAATGTTGACCTCATAAGCTGCCAGACCAGTGTTGAGGATATATTGGTGAGGGAAAAAGCGCTAGGGTGATACCGCCTATGAACCTCAAGGGGTTTCAGTGAACCTTGGAACCGGAGTGGGAAATGTCGAAACCCCTACCAAGAAGAGGGAGGAAAAGAATAACAGTGAGCTAATTAACCCTTCCTGTACCAGCGACGTCTTTGTTATTTTATTTTGGCTACATTTAGACGATTTTATGAAACTTAGGAATGATAACTATGTTGGTGGTGTAATGGTTTAGGTGCGTATGTTCTGGGTGTGGTGTCCCAAGTTCGAATCCCGGGAGGACCATATGCTTTCATTAGTGTATTCAAGTACATTGGGGTTTGTAAATGATGATTAATGTTAAAAACGGGGTGTTACTTATATGGTAGCTAAAAGGATTCATCGAGGTAAGCTGTAGCCTGTTAATGGGTATACGTCCTTACCAAGCTCAATATAATCGTCTAAGTGTCTAGACTATAATGAACAGGACGTCACTGGTACTGTACGGGCTAATTAGTAGAACGTAACGGTGAAGTGTGTCATTGTTATATATAAAGTACTTACACAAACACACTCATACGTATACAGCAAATCTTACATGAAAACAATAGAATGGCATTATAGGGGGGGGGGGGGGGGGCACAAGGAAAATGGGGGTTGGGGACACAATATATATGTGAGTTGGGACAAGGACACTCGTTACAGACAACCTGCGATTGTCTGCAGTTTAAGAAGGATCTGTGGTTGCAATCAAGGGTTAAGCGAGATAGTTCCAAGCCTGTTCATTGCTGGAGGCCCCTTTTGAAACTGAATACAATCGTCTAATAGTAGCCAGAATAAAGTTAAAAGGACGTCGCCGGTACAGAAGGGGTTAAAGGTTTTAGGGCGAATTTTGTATCGGCATATTTTTGCTTGCCAACATTTCGATTTTGTTTTCTCTCTTGTTTTCTCTCTCTCTGTTTCAATATAGTAACGGCAACATGAAATAATGTTTGATTATTATAGGCAGATGAACGCTTACTATTTCTTGTATTTACAATTATTTGGTCCTAAAATTATTATTATTATTATTATTATTATTATTATTATTATTATTATCTTAAATATAGTAACGGCAATGGATTATAATGTTTGATTATATTAGGTGGATGAACACTAACTCATTTTTTAATTAACAAATCATTAGCCCAAGGTTATCAGAAAAGAGGCCGGAGAATGATCATAAGACTCGATTAGGGTTGGGGGCCGGTTCTTCGAAGGCCGGAAACTGTTGCCTTAACTGTATGTAAATAAGGGTGGCAACAGGATCAGCTATACCACCTCTCTCTCTCTCTCTTAGATCTCCATTATTATTAGGTTCTCTCCTTAGTGTGGAAAGCTGAGAAGATGGTATGATATGGTGTCAGCATGTGTGTCAAAGCGTGCAAAGGGAATGTGTGTCAAAGCGTGCAAAGGGAATGTGTGTCAAAGCGTGCAAAGGAATGTGTGTCAAAGCGTGCAAAGGGAATGTGTGTCAAAGCGTGCAAAGGGAATGGCTGAAGCGAAAAAATTAGGAAATGTCAGCAATGAATGAAGGAAGTTTGTTTGAGAGAGTACATGAAGATCTCTGGACCCTTTTAAGGGGAGGTTTTTAGTGTGTTCCCTAGACCTCCATCAAGCTTAAACTTACACCCTCTAGACCCCATTTCAAGATAAATTTGTACATTTTTCGGTAGAAAAATGTCCCAGCCAATGGCCGGTTCCTCCTAAATTACAGACTCGCTATCGCTCCCCAGGAAAAAATCGACATCTAAATTGCACGAACGGTCTTAAAATTGACAGAAATTGGGCGAAAGTTCTTAAGATCGCCTAACTTATCTCCAAATCTTAAAATCATTGGGGCTAAACATGAGGGAGAAAGGGGTCCAGAAAAAAATCCCTCAAGTGGAAATCTGCCCTTAAATGAGAAACCCGGAAGGTCTTTATCCCAGATGTTGATGTGAAGAGACCTGGTCCGGAAGTATAATAACATCTGAGGTGAAGCCAGTGATTTCGGGGGCTGCTGAGTGATTGGTGCTTCAGAATACTTCTGCGTTTGTTTGTTTTGTTTGTTTGTTTGTTTTGTTTGTTTATTTTGTTTGTTTGTTTGTTTTGTGGGCGAACTGTTTTGTTTTCTTCTCCTGTCACCCCTTGTTTCTTTCTCGAGCCTTTTGCTAATCCTCCCTACCCCTTATGGGAGTAAAGGCTGGCTACTGATTGACTGACTCTCCTTAGCTGCTGCACTTGGATTTTACACTCTCTTAACCCCTTCAAAAAAAATCCCTCAAAGCGTCGGATCAACTAGTGCTAATGGTTGGGGATTATACACTGTTTATTTTCAGGTGACGATACATTTAATCACTTATCTGCCATTTTCTCGATACCTAATGACAAAAATATGAAACTTATATAATTATCTCTTCATCATACTAAGTCCAAGTGTATATAAATTAGCACTACATTTCACGACAAAATCTTCAAAATAACCTAGAAATCATGATGGTAACTTTGCAATTTACCGTTAGTGGAAAAGAAAGCATAGGAGGGACTGGTTCTCCGAAGACCGGAAACTGTTGCAAGAACCGTATGTAAATGAAGGTGGCAACAGGACCCGCTATAAATCTCTCTCTCTCTCTCTCTCTCTCTCTCTCTCTCTCTCTCTCTCTCTCTCTCTCTCTCTCTCTCTCTCTCTCTCTCTCTCTCTCTCTCTCTCTCTCTCTCTCTCTCTCTCTCTCTCTCTCTCTCTCTCTCTCTCTCTCTCTCTCTCTCTCTCTCTCTCTCTCTCTCTCTCTCTCTCTCTCTCTCTCTCTCTCTCTCTCTCTCTCTCTCTCTCTCTCTCTCTCTCTCTCTCTCTCTCTCTCTCTCTCTCTCTCTCTCTCTCTCTCTCTCTCTCTCATATCATAATATTAGGGTCTCTCCTCACATATGCTATAGCCTACCTGGCTTGTGCACTCCCTCATAATATTTCGTGGACCCCAATATGTTTTCCTGTATGCCATTATAACTATGTGTATTGATTTTTAGATGGAACTAGCGTTTCAATAAATAGTATATATTGTTTTGTAGTTGTTGAATGAACAATTATAAGCAAACATTCGTATCCAGAGACATACCTCCATAATTTGAAATAAGTGAGAACCACGAATTTTTATGAGTACAGTTACTTATATAATTTCGTGGACCTTCCCCATTTATATTAATGGCAGTCTATCTTTGGAAACGAATCTATGAATATAAGATTCTATATATCCACTGCAAAACCATGTATTTAT
>CM064522.1:6428367-6440867 GCA_032716605.1 Paralithodes platypus | reverse complement strand
AATATAAATAGTAAAAGTGGGGATTGGGCCTGAGCATATACATACATACATACATACATACATACATACATACATACACAAATATATATTATCATAATAAAAGTAATACTAATACAAACAACAATACTAACGATAATAAACAACACATACAAGAAAAAAAAAAAAAAAAAAAAAAAAAAAAAAAAAATCAGTATATAAGCCTGAGAAACACTAGTGGGAAATGACGTCCGAGGCACCTGTGGAACGGTCGTCAAGGGGGTATACCGTGTTTGCTTGTTATGGTCCCCTTCGCCCTCGTGTTTAGCACCATTAGTTTTCAGATTATAAGACGTTCGGCCTTTAGTTTGGCGATTTTCAGACCTTTAGCTCCATTTTGTTGTCAATTCTAAGACCTATCGTGCCATTTAGGTGTCAATTTTTTTCCTGGCGAGCGATAGCGAGCCTGTAATTATAAGAGGAACCGGTCTTCGGCCGGGACATTTTTCTACCGAAAAATGTCCCGGCTAAAGGCCGATTCCTCCTAAATTAAGGGGAGATATCCACTTGAGGGACTTTTTTCTTGACCCCTTTCTCCCTCATGTCTAACCCTATTGCTTTTGAGATTTTAAGAACTTTCACCCCATTTTAAGACCTTTCGTGCCATTCAGGTGTCTATTTTATCCTGGCGAACGATAGCGAGCCTGTAACTTAAGAGGAAACGGCCTTTGGCCGGGACATTTTTCTACCGAAAAATGTACAAATTAATCTTGAAAGTGACTCGAGGGGGTGTAATTTTAAGCTTGCTGGAGGTCTAGGGAACAAACTAAATACCTCCCCTTCTGTAATGGCAACGTAGACGACGGCAATCATTTAGACGACTTTGTGCAGTTTATGGGGAGGATTTTAGCGTATACTCTAGACCTCCACCAAGCATAAACTTACACCTCCTAGACCCCATTTCAAGATAAATTTGTACATTTTTCGGTAGAACAATGTCCCAGCCGAAGGCCGGTTCCTCTTAAATTACTGGCTCGCTATCGCTCGCCAGGAAAAAATCGACACCTAAATGGCACAAAAGGTCTTAAAATGGACAGAAATGGGGCGAAATTTCTTAAAATCACCAAACTAATGGGGGTGAACGTCTTAAAATATAAAAAACAATGGGGCTAAACATGAGGAAGAGAGGGGTCCAGAAAAAAAATAGTGGAAATCTCCCCTTAAGGAGCATCCGTCGTAGTAATAAGGGTTGGGCGAGATATTTCGCAGCCTCTTAATTGCTGAAACTGGATAGAAACGTCTAACCGTAGCCAACATAAAGTTAAAAGGACGGCACCGGTACTGAAGGGGTTAATGGCTTTCCTTCAACTAAGATTGGGCATCTTTTAATATAGAGATTATTATTTCAAATACATCCATCAGAACAATCATTTACATAATCATTTACAATCATTTACATAATCATTTACAATCATTTACATAATCATTTACAATCATTTACATAATCATTTACATAATCATTTACAATCATTTACATAATCATTTACAATCATTTACATAATAATTTACAAAATAATTTACAATCATTTACATACGTAATCATTTACATAATCATTTACAATCATTTACATAATCATTTACAATCATTTACAATAATTTACAAAATCATTTACAATCATTTACATAATCATATTCTTGCTAAGATGAAGCATTGTGTTAAGGGGAGATTTCCACCAGGAGGATTTTTTTCTGAACCTCTTTCTCCCTCATGTTTAGCCCCATTGCTTGTGAGATTTAAAGACGCTTGCCCCATTAGTTTGGCGATTTTAAGACCCCTCGCCCCATTTCTGTCAATTTTAAGACCATTCGTGCCATTTAGGTGTCGATTTGTTCCTGGCGAGCGATAGCGAGCCTGTAATTTAAGGGGAACCGGCCTTCGGCCGGGAAATTTTTCTACCGAAAAATGTAAAAAATTATCTTGAAAGGGGGTCAAGGGGGAGTAATTTTAAGCTTGATGGAAGTCTAGGGAATCAACTAATAACCTCCCCTTAATTAAGCTCAGGAAGGATGGTTGAATTCAAGGAGTAAATATTTTTGAAATCACGTGTTCTAGCTTAATTACTGAACAACTATAATTGACCACTTGCGAGTTTCAGGCTATAAGGAAGTTGGAGCTGTAGACATAAATATTAAGCAGAATTACCAACTAAAATACGGTTGCAGTGCATTTATAAATACACAAAAGCCATTTCAACATACTTTCTATCCATCAGAAACCTAAATAATTCTTGCATTTCTATTTAATATCTATGTTTACGCCTTCAACTTCCTTATAGCCTGAAACTCGCAAGTGGTCGATTGTGCTGGAATAACCTGTGGTCTTGTATGAACAAAGAGTTGAACACTTCATGCAAAATAAATAGTAATAACATTGTGCAAAGTGAAGCATGATCAATTAAATTGCAAACGACACAATTTGGGATATTGTAGACACCAACCGAATAGGGCAATAGGCCTCATAGGCATGTGATAAGGAGTTGCTGGAACTCCTGTTTCATTTGTCTGGCTTCCCTCACTGTTTCTGTCTCACCTACACAGAGAGTAATCCAGCTAGCTCTCACAAACACCTCCTCCTCGTCCTCCTATCAATTGCACTACACTATACAAACATCACACTTCTTTCCAATACACCGCACACAAAAACAAAGTTTAAAATACCGAATAGAGACTACCACTCTTAACTTTGGGGGAGACACTTGTTACAGGCAACTTTGACTTTTGTCTCCTTCATACGCATAGACAAAAATAATCAGTTACATATGTTGACCTAGGAATTGAGTCACCAAATGTCGGGATATTCTCTACATACCGGTACGTATTAAATATAATGCTATTTCAACACCAACCCTGGGTTTCATGCAATCATTTGCAAAGTGTCTGTGATAGATCTGTGACGAACCATGACCTATTACCCTGAATACCATTAGTATTCAACAATAACTTTTGGTAATTCTAAAAAAAGAAAGGGGGGGGGGGGGGTTTAAGGGGTGGACAAGGAGTAAGGGCTGGGAATTTCGTCATTATTTACCATAAGTTAATGTATGATACATATGGATATGACAACAAAAGTAACGACCAACTTTCCATCCATTCATGCTCGAAATATCTTACAAACAAACAGACAATAGAGAGAGTAAACAATACCTTACTCTCCACGCCTAGGTGATGCACAGGGTAAAGCCGGAGTCACACGAACCCTTTTTCGAGCAATTTTTACGGGCAATCAAGTCTGGAAGCTTACAAAATTACACTTTATCAGAATTCATCCGCCTAACGTAATCAACCTTTAGTTTATTTGCCGATACGAGTGTGAAAAAGTCCCGACATAATACGAGAACAAACTTGCTCATGGAAAATTGACGGAAAAAACGCTCGTGTGACAGTGGCTTAATAACAGTAATGTCAACTTATATCTGGAGGTGACGTAAGAAACACCTGTGAAGAGCTCTATATTCTCAATGACTCACACCAAGAGTCCAGGTGGAGTCCTCTATATCTATCTATCTATCTATCTATCTATCTCTCTATATATATACGCAGGCACATACCCCATTTATTTTATTTTTTTGGGGTTATTATACGGGTTACTTGAGAGGAGAGAGAGGGGGGGGGGGGGGGGGGGGGGAGAGTTGAGAGGAGAGAGAGAGAGAGAGAAGAGAGAGAGAGAGATAGAGAGAGAGAAGGAGGAGAGAGAGGAGTAGAGAGAGAGAGAGAGAGAGATAGAGAGAGGAGAGAGAGAAGCGAGAGAGAGAGAGAGAGAGAGAGAGAGAGAGAGAGAGAGAGAGAGAGAAGGCTAAGGGTTGGAAGCAATGATGGCACCCAAATACCAAAGGTTGGAGGACAAAGCTGAGCAATCCTCTCTCTCTCTCTCTCACACACACAGTACATTCCCACTTACACATACATACAACCACACCGCAAACAATACCACCCACTACACACCACACAACACACACCCACACACTACCCACACCCCAACCTCTTGAAGGCCACAATTATTGTCCCTTCATTCCTTTGGCCATCACCACTTTCCATCATTCTAACTAACCACACCATCCTACCCATCACCAAGCCTTCACGACCTTCCACCATCACCACAACTACCACAATCACAGTTCCATTGCTACAAATCCCACCATCCTACCACTACCATAGCAGATACATTACCACAACTACCACCATCACATTTCCATCACCACAACTACCACCATCACAAATCTATCACCACAACTATCACCATTCTCCGTCGAACGTGCTACCACTATTTTCCCATCACCACAACTACCACCATCACAGTTTTATCACCACAACTACCACCATCCTCCTCGTAACAAGATATCACCATTCTCACCAAAACTAACACCATTTTCATTCAAAGTTACTATTATCTCTATCACCATCTTTCCATAACTACCATTATCACCACACCACTACTAGTACCACACTCCCTCAGTCTATCTTCCCTTCATCCTATGACTTGAACTGCTTTAAACTTCGTACGTCCAAGGCATTTTCATTTTGACTCCAAAGTCCCTTGAATTTGGCTCTCTGTCACTCTTTTTGCTTTGGGGGAGACACTCGTTACAAGAAGCCTGCCTTTTGTCTCCTTCATACACGTAGAAAGCAAAACAAATAAAATAAAAAGAATGAATAAATAAATATATGAAAAATAAATAAATAAAATAAAATAAATTATAATAAAAAGGAACTACCATCATCATAACCGACAACCGTTACCTACCAAAATTTGGAACTACCACCACCATCGCTTACCACCACCATCGTTCACTACCACCATCATATGACCTACCAGCAGCATATGAGTCACCACCATAATAGTGATAATAATTAAGGTCTCTGGTCCACACCTGACTCACACACACAGGACGCTTACTGTGTGTGTGTGTGTGTGTGTGTGTGTGTGTGTGTGTGTGTGTGTGTGTGATTTAACACATCATGAAAGGGAATGCAATGACAAATCTGAATAGTATGGTTTAATTAATATGTTCTGCTATGAGTAAATCAATAACACGAGTCGTGACAGATTAATTAAGATATCAAGGAGAACGTGAACAGGTAATTTATAATTCTGTGTGTGTGTGTGTGTGTGTAATTTACTGTATTTATTTTAAAAAGGATATACAAAGTTTCAATTGAAGTGATAATCTATTTAATTAACTTCACCACAACACTAAACAACCCCAAATTCAGTTATAATTAGAACAAGAGATGAATAGATACCATCAACAAATATGAGCAATAAACGAATATAATTGCCTTTATAAGCGCCCAAGGAAATATGAAAGATAATGTATGGTATGAGAGAGAGAGAGAGAGAGAGAGAGAGAGAGAGAGAGAGAGAGAGAGAGAGAGAATGTGGGATGCGTGAGATATACAAACTAAGTGTGGGAGGGAGTGTAGGATGTGAGAGAATAAAATAGATAGGCTTTTTATGGACGTGTGTGAGTGAGTGAGTGATGTGGAAATGAGATCAAGATGCGACAGAAAAATATAGGATGACAAAAAGTGTAAGGGAAGAGAGAGAGAGAGAGAGAGAGAGAGAGAGAGAGAGAGAGAGAGAGAGAGAGAGAGAGAGAGAGAGAGAGAGAGAGAGAGAGAAGAGAAAAAGAAAGAAAGAAAGAGAGAGAGAGAGAGAGAGAGAGAGAGAGAGAGAGGGAGAGGAGAGAGAGAGAGTAAAGGTCATAAGGATATCTAGCCTACAGAGAATTAGAGGGGTGTGTGTGTGTATATGTGTGTGTGCAGGTGATGATGATGAAGATGACACATGGACAGGTTTAGTATTCCTGTTACTCATAAATATACACGTAAACTAATAATTACATACTTTAATACGCACACAAATATATATATATATAAAGTGATCTAGAGTGATATACAATGATATCATTTGTTGCCCATAATTATAACAAAACTAATTGTGTAGTTGTGCATACTGCTACCCATTACCCATACCCCCCCCCCCCTCCCTCCCTGTCCTACATACCCCCTCCCCCTGTTCTCCGCCTCCCCCACCTGTCATGACGCATATTTATGGGGAGGCAGACCGTTTTTCTGGACCTCCTTCTCCCTCATGTTTAGCCCCACTAGTTTTGAGATGATAAGGCAAACTAATGGGCCGAACGCCCATTAGTTTGGCGATTTTATCACCTTTCGTTGTCAATGTTAAGACCTTTCGTGTCATTTAGGTGTCGATTATTTCCTGGCGAGCGATAGCGAGCCTGCAATTTTAAGAGGAATCAACCTTCGGCCGGGATATTTTTCTACCGAAAAATGTACACATTTATCTTGAAGGGGGGTCTAGGGGGTGTTTTTCTAAGCTTGATAGAGGTCTAGGGAGGAAACTAAAAAAAATACATGAATAAATGAATTAATAGACCAAACAAACGGCCATCCTCCCCTTAAGGCGTTCAAGGACCTCTAGCGTCTGTTAGTGACCTGAAGAAGCTATCTGCGAAACGTTGTCAATAAAGTGTTCCTCCTCATGTGGTGTATATATTCACTCAATGCTATAATTAATGGGGATCAGACGATGTATTTGTTGAATGAAGTGCAATATGGAATAGTATAGTGGAAGATAGTATAGTGGAAGATAGTATAGTGGAAGATAGTTTTTTTTTTTTTTTTTTTTTTTAAGAGACAATGAACGGAGGAAGGAAAAACACAGATAAAACAAAAAAGGCCATGTGCCTAAAGGCATCCTCCATTCATAAAATGTTTGTAACAACTGGATTTAAACATTTGTAGATTGTAAGTTTGTGGAAAGCAATTCGAGGGAAGTGAATTCCAAAGAGTAGTAGCTCTGGGGATAAATGAATTCTGATAAGCAGAAGTGGAAGATAGTATAGTGGAAGATAGTATAGTGGAAGATAGTATAGTGGAAGATAGTATACGGTTGATTGATGAAGAATTTAACCCTTGCAACACGATGACGTAATTTAACCCTTGCAACACGATGACGTAGTTTTCCTTATATTTTGGTTGACCTTAAGGGGGGGTGACCTGTTTTTGTTCTCTCCTTTTCTATCTTTCTCTGGCTTGTATCCATTTGGCCCCATTCAGCCTACTTTTTTAAGAAGTTTATCCCCATCCAGGTGTCAACTTTTTACTGGTGAGCGGCGGTAGCGAGCCAGCATATTTTTTATTTTTGTTTGACAGCAGGCTAAATTTGTACATTTTTCGATAGAAAAATTTCTCCGGCAAAGCCGGATTTCTTCATATAATGCTGGCTCGCTATCGCTCGCCAGGAAGAAATCGACACCTAGATGGGGATAAACGTCTTAAAATAGTTGACTGAATGGGGCCGAATGGATACAAGCCAGAGAAAGAGAGAAAAGGACAGAAATAACAAAAAGCAGGTCACCCCCTTAACCAATTTTGTTGAGCTTATAATCTACCTCTAATACTCAAAGGGGTAAATACCACGTCAATAAACCCTCGGAATATCATGGGCCTTTTTTAAACTGCATAAAATCGTCTAATTTTAGCCAGAATCAAAGGTAACAAGCATCATCGTGCTGAAGGGGTTAATACCTTCAGATTACTTGATGCTTTTCTTTTCTTCCTTATATTTTGGCTACCATTACACGATGCTATACAGCTTTGGAAGGATCTATGTGATTATAAAGGATGAAGGCTATCCTATCGGGCATGGAAGCATACATTCCATTCTCCTTCTCTCAGACTAATGCTAAAAAATCTTGGTTTACTCACGCCTGTTCTACTGCTGTCCGCAATAAGGAGGAAGCATTCAAACGGTACCGACGCCTTAAAACTCAAGACTCTCATTCTTCCTATGTTTCTGCCCGGAATCAAGCCAAATCTGTTCTTCGACTTGCCAAACACTCTTTCATCAATAATAAATGCACTGAACTATCCAACTCTAGCTCTTTCCAAGCTTTCTGGCATCTAGCCAAAACCTCTCCAACAATTTCTCTTCCTCGTCTTTCCCTCCCCTTTCCCACTCTGATGGCACAACCATCACTTCTTCCTCTGACAAAGCTAAACTCATCGCTCAAACTTTTGCTAGAAACTCCACCTTGGATGATTCCGGTGCTATTCCTCCCTCTCCGCCCTCCTCTCTCTTACTTATGCCTAATATCCTAATCTCTTCTAAAGATGTAAATTCTACCCTCTCTGGGCTTAACACTAATAAGGCGTACGGTCCGGACGGTGTTCCTCCTGTTGTTCTTAAAAACTGTGCTTCCGTGCTGACTCCCTGCCTAGGCAAACTCTTTCGTCTCTGTCTATCCTCTAACGTCTTCCCTTCATGCTGGAAGTTTGCTCACATTCAACCTGTCCCAAAGAAGGGTGACCGCCCTCAACCCTCCAACTATCGTCCAATTGCTCTCATCTCTTGTCTTTCTAAAGTTTTTGAAACTATTCTTGCTTCCAAATTTCTTAAGCATTTCTCTTCTCATAATCTGCTCTCAGATCGCCAGTATGGCTTCCTTAAGGGTCGCTCTACTGGTGATCTTCTTTCATATCTTACTAACTCTTGGTCATCCTCCTTTCGGGGACTTTCGGTGAGACTTTTTCTATTGCACTAGACATAATCGAAAGCCTTCGATAGAGTCTGGCATAAATCTTTAATTTCTAAACTACCCTCCTTTGGTTTCTATCCCTCCATCTGTGCCTTTGTCTCTAATTTCCTTTCCGGCCGTTCCTTAGCCACGGTTGTGGACGGCCATTGTTCACTTCCTCACCCTATAAACTCCGGTGTTCCTCAGGGCTCTGTCCTATCTCCTATTCTCTTTCTAATTTTTATAAATGATCTCCTTAACTGTACCTTAATTCCCATCCATTCATACGCAGACGACTCAACCTTACACTACTCCTTTAGTTTTTCAGAACGCCCCAGCCAGCAATTCCTCAACGACAAACGTAATGAAGCCATAGAACTCTTAAATTCTGATCTAAATACTATTTCCAATTGGGGCAGAGAAAACCTTGTTAACTTTAATGCTTCCAAAACCCAATTTCTCCATCTATCTACCCGTCAGGAATCTCCCAGCGGACTATCCCTTATTCTTCAACAATACAAAAATCAACCCTTCATCTTCTCTCAATATTCTTGGTGTCTCTTTTTCTTCTGCTCTCATTTGGAAGGACCATATTACCAGTCTTGCTAAGGCAGCCTCCCAGAAGCTTGGTGTGCTCAACCGCCTTAGGGGGTTCTTTTTCCCCTGCACAGCTTCTTGCTCTGTACAGGGGCATAGTGCGCCCTTGTATTGAGTATTGTTCACATGTCCTGGGGAGGTTCCTCTCACAGAACCGCTCTCCTAGACAAAGTTGAAAGGAAGGCCTTTCGTATCATTAACTCCCGTCCACTCACCAACTCTCTGCAGTCTCTCTCTCTCCGCCGCAATGTTGTATCTCTCTCGCTATTCTATCGCTACTATAATAATCAGTGTTCCTCAGAGCTATCCCAGTGCATACCACCTCCTTTACGTAGGGCACGTGGTACCCGTCTTGCAACTCAATCCCACCCCTACTCTGTGCAACTCTCCAACCCAAGAGTGAAACGTTACTCTCAAACTTTCTTCTACTCAACAGCTGAGCTCTGGAACTCTCTCCCAGAATCAGTCTTTCCCTCTTCCTATGACTTAAATTGCTTCAAACTCCGTGTGTCTAGGCATTTTGGCTCGAACGTCCCTTGATTTTGGCCCTGTCACTCTTTCAACTATGGGGGAGGCACTCGCTATAGGCAGTAATGCCTTTTGCCTCCCTCAATCACATAGAAAAAAAATAAAAAATAAAAATAACCTTTTGACTGCCACATGACCTTTATAATCTAAATATAATAATAATATAATAGGCAGCAGATGGAAAAGATATGCGTTCTCAATTTATGAGAGAGAGAGAGAGAGAGAGAGAGAGAGAGAGAGAGAGAGAGAGAGAGAGAGAGAGAGAGAGAGAGAGAGAGAGAGAGAGAAGAGTGCCACATACAGACAGACAGTTTTACAGGAAGGCAACGTATAGGAGGCGCCACCAGATGACAGACCTGTGTTGTTGTGTCACCTGCACCACCACCACCGGGGATGAGTCACAAACCAGTACAAAGGGAGGACAATGGAAAGCAAGCAACAACATATATACTGATCCTTATTAGGTTGCTTGTATATAAACTACCCAATATATTATGTAAGGGAGAGAAGATGGCTTAGAAGGGATTTATCTTTTCCAAGCAGAATGATACTGACATGGTACTCGACACGAGAGGGAGTGGCCACTGAAAAACACAAACTGGTGCAGACAGGGAAGCAAAGGAAGACAAGCAACAACAGACCTAATGATCCTTACTAAGCTGCTTGTCATACAGACCAGATACAAAGGAACACGAGCAACAACAGGCTTAATTATCCTTACTAAGCTGCTTGTCATACCGACCAGATACAAAGGAACACAAGCAACAACAGGCTTAATGATCCTTGCTAGGCTGCTTGTCATACCGACCAGATACAAAGGAACACGAGCAACAACAGGCTTAATGATCCTTGCTAGGCTGCTTGTCATACCGACCAGATACAAAGGAACACGAGCAATAACAGGCTTAATTATCCTTACTAAGCTGCTTGTCATACCGACCAGATACAAAGGAACACGAGCAACAACAGGCTTAATGATCCTTGCTAAGCTGCTTGGCATACCGACCAGATACAAAGGAACACGAGCAACAACAGGCTTAATGATCCTTGCTAGGCTGCTTGGCATACCGACCAGATACAAAGGAACACGAGCAACAACAGACCTAATGATCCTTGCTAGGCTGCTTGTCATACCGACCAGATACAAAGGAACACGAGCAACAACAGGCTTAATGATCCTTGCTAAGCTGCTTGGCATACCGACCAGATACAAAGGAACACGAGCAACAACAGGCTTAATGATCCTTGCTAAGCTGCTTGGCATACCGACCAGATACAAAGGAACACGAGCAACAACAGACCTAATGATCCTTGCTAGGCTGCTTGTCATACCGACCAGATACAAAGGAACACGAGCAACAACAGGCTTAATGATCCTTGCTAGGCTGCTTGTCATACAGACCAGATACAAAGGAACACGAGCAACAACAGGCTTAATGATCCTTGCTAGGCTGCTTGGCATACAGACCAGATACAAAGGAACACGAGCAACAACAGGCTTAATGCTCCTTGCTAAGCTGCTTGGCATACAGACCAGATACAAAGGAACACGAGCAACAACAGGCTTAATGATCCTTGCTAGGCTGCTTGTCATACCGACCAGATACAAAGGAACACGAACAACAGACTTAACCCATTCAGTACCAGTGACATCTTTTGTATTATAGTCAGGCAACTACTAGACTATTTTATTCAGCTTAGGAAGGACGTCTACCCATTAAAAGGCTACAGACTATCTCAATTAATCCTTTTCGCTGCCATATATCCTTCCTAACCTTCGCAACATTTGCTAAATATAGCTCGAATAAAATGAAAAAAGACGTCGCCCGTACGGAAAGGGTTAATGAACCTTACAGACCAGATACAAAGGAAAGCAAGCAACAGAAGACCAACTGATCCTTACTAGGCTGCTTGTTAAAAGAAAGGAAAGTTGTCCTAGAAGATAACACTAGCATTACAGGCTTTAGAGTGTCGTGTTAACCCCTTCTGTAGCGGTGAGGTCTTTTTTCATTGCATTCTGGCTATATTTATACGATTTTGTGCAGTTTAAGAAGGATCTGCGGTAATAGAAAGGGTTAGCTGAAATAGTTCAAAGCGCTGTAGGGAAGGAGAAGAGGGAGAAGAGATGAGAGGAAAGGAAAGGAAATCAAGCCACAACAGGTCTGGTGATGATAGGTTGAAAGGGACGAGCGAGAGGGAAAGAAGGACGGAAAGAAGGAAGGGAGGGATGGAGGATAGCCAGCAAGGGAATGGAAGGATGTAGGAGGCAAGAAGGGATGGATAAATAGGAAGGGAAGGAGGGCGCGAAGGAAGAGGGGAAGGGAGAGGAGATACGAGGATAAGTTGAAAGAGAAGGAAGGAATAGAGGACAGGCAGAAGGGAATGGAAGGATGTAGGAGGCAAGAAGGGATGGATAAAAGGGAAGGGAAGAATGGAGGATAGGGGGAGAGAGAGAGAGAGAGGTGGGGGGGGGGAGGGGTGTGTGGGGAGAGGGTAGGATGAGAAAAAGGGATAGAAGGTCAAGAGGAAGAGATGAAGGATAGGAAGAGAGAGAGAGAGAGAAGGTGGGGGGGGGGGGCTAGGAAGGGGGGGGTGGGGGAAGGAGGAGGGGGAGGGGGTGGAGAGTGTAGGATGAGAAAATGGGCTAGAGAGTCAAGAGGAAGGGGAGAAGGATAGGAAGAGAGGGAGAGGGGATGTGTGAGAGAGGGATAAAGAGACAGGGGGAAGGAACGAAGGATTGGGGGGGGGAGAGAGAGAGAGAGAGAGAGAGAGAGGGAGAGAGAGAGAGAGAGAGAGAGA
>CM064522.1:6353441-6423267 GCA_032716605.1 Paralithodes platypus | reverse complement strand
ATTGAATGTAAATTACGAAATGACCATATTGGCAATTCTCAATAGTTTTCGAGTTACAGCACCTCCGAGGTCTGCCAGGAATGTGTTTAAATCCAGGGATTGTACAAAATGTCTGAGACAGATGCGAAATTACTTAACGACCGTAAAGTAATACAGCACACAGCAAAGATGACATGTTTGTCAGGAATGTGCCGAAATCTGTAGAATGTACAGTATGTGATAACCTGTACCTAAGTTAGTAATAAGAATCGTAATGATACGTTCGTGTGTGCAGTATCAGATACTGGAGAGAGAGAGAGAGAGAGATATATAGATAGATAGATAGTGTTATCACCCTTGTTTCATTTACAAGGAATTTTAAACACTTACTGTAATTTTATTGTCATACTGGAAATACTGTTTTATTTTGTTAATAAATCACGTTGTCCTTGGTAAATGTTTCATTTACAAGCAATTCCCGGAGTATAACACATTCAAGCAGACCTGTTAGGTGCTGTAACTCGACAACTATTGATATTTGCTTATATGGTCATTTAGTGATTTACATTTAATTATCTGTCAGGAATACATCCCCTGATTTTCGGCACATATTTCTGGAACACCCTGTATATATATTATATTTAAAAAATATATATATTATACATAATTATAGTGTATATAATATATATATATATATATATATATATATATATATATATATATATATATATATCGTCTATGGAGTTTTTAAACTTTAAAATACGCCCAGGGGGCCTAAAAATAGGTCAAAATTAAAATATATATATATACCGTTGACTCCACAGTAAAATTGACAAGTCAAAACCAAAATCACCGATTGCCTGGGTTAATATGTATTATTTGATTCTGGCGAAATCAAATATATATAAAATAATCTATATAAATAATACAGAAAAATATATTTATACATTGATTATATATATATACAAATATATAATACAAAATATATATAACAGTATCGCCAAAATAATATAAATTATAATATATATTATATATACATATATATTATAAGATTCCAAAATACATAATATTTATATATTTAAATATATATATATATATATAAAATATATATACATATATATATACATATATATCAGTTCTATATTATAATTATATTTAAAATTCAAAATTATACATAAATAGTGTAATAATAATATTAAAAATATATATATATATATTATATAAAATATTAATAATATAAATATATATATATATGTAATACATAAATATATTTATATATATAATTTATATATATTATAATATATATATATACAATATACAGTATATATGGCCAAAAAACATATATTATATATATAATATATATTATATTTATAATCAAAATATAATCTAATATAGTATATATAAATATATATAAATATATATATACATATATATATTCTATATATATAAATTTTAATAGTGTCTATTTAAAATATACTATATATAGCGAAAATACATATATAAACATTTATAAATTTTTTAGATATATATAAAATATATATATCCAAATATTAATATATATATACAGTATATATCATATTGTACTGTTATAGAGACGAAAAAATATATTATATATATCAAAATAAAAAAGATATGTATTTAGAAAAAAATTAAATTATATTATAAAATATAAAAAATAAAAATCCATAGTTTTATTTTTATGGATGCTATCATATAATTAAAAATTAATATGTTGATCTGTCTTTTATATTTTGTTATATATATTATTCTTTTATATATTATATTCACTAGGCCTATGTACTTATATATAATATATATCCCGTTATATCAATATTTATTTATCTTTAATAATATATATATATTAATATTATATATATATATTTTTGATATCTTTCAATATCTATATATTATTTGTAAAAAATATATTACAGTTTTTTTATTTTTTTTATTTTCTGTGAAAATAAAGAATTCCCTTTATATTTCCCTTATATTTTTATTCTTGTATCCCTTTTTCGCCTTATATATTCCTTATTAATTTTTATTCCATTCTTTGCTCTTTTTAAATTTAATTATATTTATATATATTTAATATTTTATATTTTATTTTATTATGTATTATATAGTATATATATATATATATCATTTAATTGTCCGCGCCCTATTATGTATTATTTCGAAATCCCTTTTTATTATAGTTTTATTTTTTTTTTATTGTTTATGCGATATCTTTTATTTATCTCGGCGATATTCCTATTAGCTCCTATTATATTTTTATCTTATTTAGTCCATTTATCCCCTGGAACCTAGTCAAATCATTTTATGTTTTTTTTTTATTCTGTTTCCCATTCGATCTTCTTGTTTATTATTTATTTAAAAAATTCTAAATAACCGTCTAATATATATTAAATATATATTATATACTATAGGCTAAATATAAAAAAAATATATATATATATAATAAATATATATCCAAATATATATAAATTTTGACTATATATTCGAATAAAATTATTATGTTTTTTTTTTAAGTTTTATTTTTTTTTTTTTTATATTCTAAATGTTCAAATGTTAATATAAATTATTGGCTAGTAGTTCCTTTAGTTTTGGGCTACAGGGTAGACTTTAAAAAATCCCTAAATAACTCTCTGGGAGCAAAAACAGTAATCGAAATTAAAATATAATTTTTATTTTGATTCGTAAGCTTGCCAAAGTAATTTAAAATTAAACAAATCATCATAAACTGTATAAAAGTTTTAATTTTAAAATAAGGATAAAGGGCCTAATATATACAATTTAAAATTATGAAATAGAACCGCAAAGCTTTATGTAATATATAGTCAAAATTCGACATCACCCATTTTTTGACAATTTTTTTCTGAACTTAAAAAAATAAAATAATATATAGTACAGTAATCTATATTCAAATATATATATATACAGTACTCTATATATAAATTTATATTTACAATTACTCTATAAGTTCTACCTATTTATGAGTGTAGATATTACTATAGATATTATATATATATATATTCTATTTATATATATATTATAATTATATATATATATCCGTTCATATATATCGCTATGGAGTTTTTAAACTTTAAAATTGGCCCAGGGGCCTAAAAATAGGTCAAAAAAAATATATACCGTTCAATGCGCAACGGCGAGACGAATCCAAATATGTAATAATATTGACAAGTCAAAATTCGACCAAAATCACCGATTTGGTTTTCGAGAAAAATATTTTCGATTCTGGCCGAATGGCTAGGCGAAAATGAAATCTAAGACCATGTCTAGAAGCAGCTCGCCGAGAAAAATCGAATGGCACCAAGTAGAATTCCCTAGGACTTATAGTTTGGGCTACAGAGGACTTTTAATGTCCAAAAAACGGTCCCGTGGGCCCTCCAGGAAGGCCCAGTCAAAATCGAAATCCTAAACTAATGGTCCGATTTTAATTCTGTTTGCGCCATTCGTTTCAGCTTGCCAAAGTGTACTAATAGTATAAATTTAAACAAAATCCGTTCATAAATAACTCGTCTATGATGTTTTTAAACTTTAAAATAGGCCTAGGGGGCCTAAAAATAGGTCAAAATTAAAAATATATATACCGTTGAATCCGCAACGGCGAGACGAATCCAAATATGTAATAATATTGACAAGTCAAAATCCGACCAATAATCAATATTTTATATATAATATTATATATGTAAATATATCTATCTAAGATATGTATATATCAATATATAGAATAGAGTATATTACATATATATATATATAAAGATATCCCGTGGATATACAAATCGAAAATAATAATATATATAGTTTAATATATATACAGTGTATATTATATCATATATATATATATTATATATATATTTTATATATATAACAAATTACATATAATAATATTATATATATATTTGAATCCCGTAGCTAGAATCCAAAATCAAATTTTTATTAAAGATAAATATATCTATATATATAATATATTATGATATATATAAAATATATATATATATATAATATATATATTATATTTAAAAATTATATATATTATACATAATTATAGTGTATATAATATATATATATATATATATATATATATATATATATATATATCGTCTATGGAGTTTTTAAACTCTAAAATAGGCCCATCCAGGGGGCCTAAAAATAGGTCAAAATTAAAAAAATATATATATACCGTTAACTCCGCAACGGCGAGACGAAGCCAAATATGTAATAATATTGACAAGTCAAAATTCGACCAAAATCACCGATTTGCCAAGGTTTTTGAGAAAAATATTTTCGATTCTGGCCGAATGGCTGGGCAAAAATGAAATCTAAGACCATGTCTAGAAGCAGCTCGCCGAGAAAAATCGAATGGCACCAAGTAGAATTCCCTAGGACTTATAGTTTGGGCTACAGAGGACTTTTAAAGTCGAAAAAACGGTCCCGTGGGCCCTCCAGGAAGGCCCAGTCAAAATCGAAATCCTAAAGTAATGGTCCGATTTTAATTATTTTTACGCCATTCGATTCAGCTTGCCAAAGTGTACTTATGGTATAAATTTAAACAAAATCCGTTTATAAATAACTCGTCTATGAAGTTTGTAAACTTTAAAATAGGCCTAGGGGGCCTAAAAATAGGTCAAAATTAAAAAATATATATACCGTTGAATCCGCAACGGCGAGACGAATCCAAATATGTAATAATATTGACAAGTCAAAATCCGACCAAAATCTTATATTATATACTGTATATATGTACTTATATTCTTATATAATATATAATTATATATATATATATATATAGAATGTAGCCAGATATTTCTTTCAGGCAGGTGAGATTAAAATAATAGGCACAGTTTGCATTATTGATTTGTATTGATACTCTCAATTTTTCGTATAGTTTTTCTGGTATTTTCAGGAAGTTGGTAAAGGAGGTTTGCAAATGGTTCCGACGTTTCAATGGGCGCAGCCATCATTATCAAGGAGAAGTGAAGTTAGAAGGTGATAAGTCGAGTTTATATAGGCGATACAAGATCAAGAGAATGATTATTGTGTGCTAGCTGCACGCTGGTTGGCTAACCTAAGACTAGCTCTGGTAGGGTGGCCGGACGCAGGAGTGGGGGGGGCCTCTGCTTGGTTCATCTGCGTGGGGGATTCATGGGGGGCCTCGCTGTGGAAGGGCGTGCCGAGGGTAGGATCTGGCTGTATTCCGCTTGTGTGTTTAAAGTAGGTTGGTATGTTTGTATATATATAGCTTCAAGAATGAATAGGCGGCGTGAGTCTATTTCTTTATCAAGAATAGAGGTGTGTTTATCTAAGTCGGGTCTGGTGAGTTCCTGATGGTGTGGGATGTGTGGTAGTGGTCCTTGATAGCTCCGTCTTGAAGGTGGAAGGTAAGGCCGACGTGACAGACGAGTCCTTGTCAAACCGACATAAGGTGAGGTCCACAGTCCTCACTGTTACAGGTGTGTCGGTATATGACATGGTCCTCTTGTGACGGTTTCTTAGCGGTAGCCGGGCTGTTGCGAATCGCTAGTTGTGATGTTTTCCTCGATTGTAGTATATGGTGGGTTTAAGGTTGTCAGGTTCGTAGTTTAACGTTGTTGCTGATAATGTCTCTCATTATGTTTTCGTCTGTTTTGTGATCTGAGGACATGTGGTTTTTATAGTAATTTTTTTTTGTATTCAGTGTTTGTATTAGTAGGCATGTCGTTTTTGTACCATGTTTCAAGGTGTTTGTTGATGGTGTGGGCGATGTCCGAGTTACTGTACCCATTGTTTACAAGCACCTGGGTGAGCCTCTCGAGTTCCTTGTGAGTGTCTCGCCAGGAGGTGCAGTGTGATAGGGCTCTCCTGACGTAGGCGGCGATGGTGGATCGTAAATATCGCTGGGGCATTCACTTTCGCCGTTGAGACATAATCCGTGTTGGTGGGTTTTGGTGACAGTGGTGGTAAAGCCTGAGGTGTTGGTTTACGAGGACATCAAGGAAGGGGATGACCGTTAGCGACTCCTCGAATGAAGTTTAGACTGGAAGGCTATGAACGTGTTGAAGTCACGTACCCTGGGGTCTTCACACGCACGAAGATGTCGTCCACATATCTAGACGGAGGGGGCGTGGTAGTCAGGCTCTTCTTCGATGTTGCCATGTCCACTTGGCAAAGAGTCCTATATATACATATATACAAAATCCATATATAATTCTATGGTTATATAATATATATAAATATATTATATAAATATATAATATATGTAAAATATATACAGTAATATAATATATCATATATATATATTATATTATAAATTACTATATATATATATATACATATAGATATATATTAAAATTATATATATATGATATATTATCTATATATATATACCGAAAATATCAAATAATTTAAGAATATATATATATAATTATCCAAGTATCATCCCATATATATTATACCGCTAATAATTATAATATATATATATATCCCCCTCAAAATATAATATAATAATATATATTAGATTAATCGTATTAACTTATGTATATATATATAATATATATTATAAATAATATTATATATAATCGTCTATGGAGTTTTTAAACTTTAAAATAAGCCCAGGGGGCCTAAAAATAGGTCAAAATTAAAAAAATATATATACCGTTGAATCCGCAACGGCGAGACGAAGCCAAATATGTAATAATATTGACAAGTCAAAATTCGACCAAAATCACCGATTTGCCTGGGCAAGGTTTTTCAGAAAAATATTTTCGATTCTGGCCGAATGGCTGGGCAAAAATTAAATCTAAGACCATGTCTAGAAGCAGCTCGCCGAGAAAAATCGAATGGCAGCAAGTAGAATTTCCTAGGACTTATAGTTTGGGCTACAGAGGACTTTTAAAGTCCAAAAAACGGTCCCGTGGGCCCTCCAGCAAGGCCCAGTCAAAATCGAAATCCTAAAGTAATGGTCCGATTTTAATTATGTTTGCGCCATTCGATTCAGCTTGCCAAAGTGTACTTATGGTATAAATTTAAACAAAATCCGTTCATAAATAACTCGTCTATGAAGTTTGTAAACTTTAAAATAGGCCTAGGGGGCCTAAAAATAGGTCAAAATAAAAATATATATATATACCATTGAATGCGCAACGGCGAGACGAATCCAAATATGTAATAATATTGACAAGTCAAAATCCGACCAAAATATATATATATAAAATTATATAGATATATATATATATATATGGCTAAATCATATCTAAGACCAAAAATACAAGTAGATAATATATATATATAAGTATAATTCCCTAAGTATTATATATATACATATAATTATATAGTATAAAAAACATACAATCATACATAATATATAGTATATATAGACATACTATATTAAAAGACATATTTTAATTCTATTTATTATATTCATATTGCCAAAGTGTACATATTATATACATTATATATACAATATATATATATATATCGTCTATGGAGTTTTTAAACTTTAAAATAGGCCCAGGGGGCCTAAAAATTGGTCAAAATTAAAAACAAATATATATACCGTTGAATCCGCAACGGCGGGACGAAGCCAAATATGTAATAATACTGACAAGTCAAAATTCGACCAAAATCACCGATTTGCCTGGGCCCAATGTTTTTGAGAAAAATATTTTCGATTCTGGCTGAATGGCTGGGCGAAAATGAAATAAAATACCATGTCTAGAAGTAGCTAGCCGAGAAAAATCGAATGGCACCAAGTAGAATTCCCTAGGACTTATAGTTTGGGCTACAGAGGACTTTTAAAGTCCAAGAAACGGTCCCGTGGGCCCTCCAGGAAGGCTCAGTCAAAATCGAAATCCTAAACTAATGGTCCGATTTTAATTATGTTTGCGCCATTCGATTCAGCTTGCCAAAGTGTACTTATGGTATAAATTTAAACAAAATCCGTTCATAAATAACTCGTCTATGAAGTTTTTAAACTTTAAAATAGGCCTAGGGGGCCTAAAAATAGGTCAATAATTAAAAAGATATATACCGTTGAATCCGCAACGGCAATACGAATCCAAATATGTAATACTATTGACAAGTCAAAATCCGACAAAAATTATATATTTACAAAAGTTTTTTGTAGATATTTATATTATTGTATAATATATTGTATATATTATATAGATATACCATGTCTATAAATAGCTATACATCTATATATATTAAATATCACCATATAGAATTCCCTAGGACTTATAATTTGTGATACAGAGGATATATACAGTATATAAAACGGTTAGAGATATACAGAAATAGTCAATATGCATATATTATATATATATATACCGATTATATATTATATATGATCAATTATATTATACTTAATTATACTATCGTATATATTTAAATATAGTCTGTTCATATATAACTCGTCTATGAAGTTTTTAAACTTTAAAATAGGCCTAGGGGGCCTAAAAATAGGTCAAAATTAAAAAATATATATACCGTTGAATCCGCAACGGCGAGACGAATCCAAATATGCAATAATATTGACAATTCAAAATTCGACCAAAATCACCGATTTGCCTGATGTTTTTGAGAAAAATATTTTCAATTCTGGCTGAATGGCTGGGCGAAAATGAAATCAAAGACCATGTCTAGAAGCAGCTCGCCGAGAAAAATCGAATGGCACCAAGTAGAATTCCCTAGGACTTATAGTTTGGGCTACAGACGACTTTTAAAGTCCAAAAAAAACGGTCCCGTGGGCCCTCCAGGAAGGCCCAGTCAAAATCGAAATACTAAACTAATGGTCCGATTTTAATTATGTTTGCGCCATTCGATTCAGCTTGCCAAAGTGTACGTATGGTATAAATTTAAACAAAATCCGTTCATAAATAACTCGTCTATGAAGTTTTTAAACTTTAAAATAGGCCTAGGGGGCCTACAAATAGGTCAAAATTAAAAAATATATATACCGTTGAATCCGCAACGGCGAGACGAATCCAAATATGTAATAATATTGACAAGTCAAAATCCGACCAAAATATATATAATATATAATTATATATACTGTATATATATTATATACTGTATATACGTAATTACAGTATATATATATATATAATGTATATATATATATATATATATATATATATATATAGATATATATATATACATATATATATATATTATAATTTATAAATTATATATATATAATATATATAATATATAGATAAAAAAATATTATATACAGTTTATGCAATATATTTATATATATATAATATATATATATATTAAATATAAATTATATAAATATATATATATATATATATATTATATAATATATTTAATTATATATAATATATTATATAGTGTATATATATATATTATATATATATATATAGATATATTATATATATATATATATATACAAAATAATATATATCTATTATATATATAATTTATATATATATATAATATATATATACAGTATATATATATAGACACTGAATATATATATATACAGTATATATACCAATATAATATATATATATATTATATATTTATATATATATATCTTGTATGGAGTTTTTAAACTTTAAAATAGGCCTAGGGGGCCTAAAAATAGGTCAAAATTAAAAAACAAAATACCGTTGAATCCGCAACAGCGAGACGAATCCAAATATGTAATAATATTGACAAGTCAAAATTCGACCAAAATCACCGATTTGCAATGTTTTAGAGAAAAATATTTTCGATTCTGGTCGAATGGCTGGGCGAAAATGAAATCTAAGACCATGTCTAGAAGCAGCTCGCCGAGAAAAATCGAATGGCACCAAGTAGAATTCCCTAGGACTTATAGTTTGGGCTACAGAGGACTTTTAAAGTCCAAAAAACGGTCCCGTGGGCCCTCCAGGAAGGCCCAGTCAAAATCGAAATCCTAAACTAATGGTCCGATTTTAATTATGTTTGCGCCATTCGATTCAGCTTGCCAAAGTGTACTTATGGTATAAATTTAAACAAAATCCGTTCATAAATAACTCGTCTATGAAGTTTTTAAACTTTAAAATAGGCCTAGGGGGCCTAAAAATAGGTAAACATTAAAAAATAGATATACCGTTGAATCCGCAACGGCGAGACGAATCCAAATATGTAATAATATTGACAAGTCAAAATCCGTGGATATATATATATAAAGTCCAGGAAATAACAATAAAGAAATCTTGAAGACCCTCCCAGTCTGCCCTATCGTAATGCCATTTAGTCACCAAAACAGGTTCAAAGTGGGAAGGTGTGGTAGGTGATAGACAGGTGGCCTGTACCAGACACTGATCAGAAGATCCAAGCGGGGACCTCACTGTAACATCATAATTTTCTGAATTGGTTGTTAAAAATAAGTCCAGTAGGTGGGAATTATGATTAGGATTATCTGGTACACGGGTGGGTTGGTTGACTAGTTGAGTGAGATTAAATGAGTCTGCAAATAGATCACATTCAAGACCAGCATCATCAGTCCTGGCTGAATGAGTGAGCCATTCAACATTATGGACATTAAAATCACCCAACACAGTGATTTCAGAAGAAGCATTTAAGTTGAGGACACTGAGTTGTGAGGACAGAGAATCAAAAAGACTTTGCTCTGGAGGAGTATTTGGGGAACGGTAGATGCAACATATGTATTTAAATTTACCAGCAGAAATTAATTTGTATATAGAATAATCAAAATAGGGACAATTGAAACCAGTAACCTCCTCCAGGGCAATTTCAGATTTTGCGAAGCAACATACACCTCCTTTAGGTCTGAAATTTTGGAGCAGTTGATAACCTGGAAAATTAAATCTAGACGTGTCAGATGTGGATGTTACTTGAGTCTCTGTCAAAAAAAGGAGAGTAGGGGATTCTGCTTGAAGAAATTGGTGTACAGAATTGATGTTAGAGTGAAGTCCCCTTATATTACTAAAGAAAAAGCTGCACCGACGAGCAGCTTTGGGACGTTGCAAAGCTCTTGACACAGTCGCATGATGACGACCGGGAGGGCCCTGTGTCAATGACCCAACCCTGCCGGGGGTGGATATCCGAGGGACCACCAGGTTTGCTCTTAACAATTGTACTGCCATATTTATTAGGTAAGTGTATGGTGTTACATGTATGAAATGTAGTGGGAAGAGTAATGTTTTATGGATAGAGGATAGCGATGTAGGGCAATGTCGTGAAGTTGGATGTGTATGTTATATAAAGAGGGTTTTCCTGATACACCTGATGTGTGAGGCAGAAAGATATGTATCCAGCTACCAAGGCCTGGGAGAGAAAATGGAATTCAGGCTATTCCCTGAGTCTCCCGAAACCTTGGCGGTAGTACTTCCCTGGGCGGGGCTGCCTACCCCTACTACCTACAAATCGTCTAATGGCAAAAGAAATACGATGAAAATTACGTCCTAGTGTTGAAGGGAAAAGAAAGACCTATAGGCCTACTGTAGTACAGTAATTAAAAGAATGCACATTACCTTTAATTTTCTGTTGAGTATTTCAGCTTGCCAGACGGTTTGTTCTTTCTTCTACAAAGATCTTGATCACTGGGAAGATTGGCCAATCATCATCTTCACACTTGTTCCTGAAAGTAAAATAGTACATTACTAAAGCTTGTAATACAGTATTACTACTACCACTGTACAAACAATTATTTCAATACAGTACACTTACAATAAAGGTACAGGTAAATAAAATAATAATAATCTTGACTTTCTACTTTTCAAAATTCAGAAATTAAAATCACAATTCACTAGCGCTCGGACCATATTACAATGTACTGTAGTACTGTACCAAAGATGCTGAGTCACAGGGGTTGAGGGGGGTAGAGCCCCCCTCAACCCATTCTGTATCTTATGACAACAGCCGTTACCACGGCCCAATTGAGCTGCGGCCCGAGCGTCATGGGACCATTATACTGTACTGTATTACAACACAAACAAGGCGGGTGCCCAACTCCGAAAGGAGTTGAAATAGGGGAGCTATCCCCCCGCCAAAGGCGGCTTTCTAGGGCCTTTCCTAGCTGATGCTGAGAGGATTGGGTTCTAGTCATGTGGTGATGGGCTGGTCTATCAGAGTGAGAGCTGAGCGATCTCTGCCATACCCATAGCTTACTCTGACTGTTCCTTTTACTTATATATCTTCTAGATCTCAAGTGACGGCGTCTTTTCCGTGGATTGACCTCCCTACTGCCAACCTAAAAGTTTGCAGATTGGGGGGCAAAGCGTCACATTTTTCCCCTGCCCCTCAACTTTCCCTTCATAATTGCTGAGGGGCACAGGGCTTTGGGTGAAGCTTTGGTTTCCCGGGCGTTTCCGCACCCTCCTCGGCTCCCTGCCTTAGAGTGGCTTTGGTCACCCAGGCTTTATTAGTGGTAAGCAGGGAGGGTTTTGTGGGGGCGCTCATTTATGGCCTTGGCCTTGCTCAGGACCTTGGGGCTGTTCTGCCAGGCAGCCTGGGGAACAACAACAACAACACAAACAACTGATACCACTCTTTGCTGATGAAAGTGTCTAATGTAAAACATACATGTATAATTTGAAACAATACTGGTAGGTTTATATATTACTTTCTTACCTTATTTAACCCTCTCACGACCATATGACGCAGAGGTTGCCAGATTAGCAATAAGAAATAGAGTTCTCTCACTCTTATAATTACCTCTCCAAAATTAGTTTTCTGCCCACAGCTAACTCAAAGACAACTGCAGAGGTTAAAGTAACTAAACTAAAGGTTTCTAAATACCCCTGATGGTAACAAAGGCTTTAAAGTATCCCTATTAGGCTCAAAAGTGCGTCAAGAACATGCGTGAGAGGGTTAATCAGAATAGGCTATACCGTTTTTGACAAGTAGGCTTCTTCTTGGATGGTCGTTGGTGATTCCGGGATGACAGGTACCTGTGTCGTATTCTGCTCTGCTATTGTCGACGTGGTTGTACTTTATCTGTAAGACAAGGCACTCATTAACCCTTTGAAGATTACAAGGTAAGGATGTAGTATTCGGGCATATTGCCGGCTTTAGTTACATTACTCATATGACAGGTCACGTCCCTGTTTATTTTGACTGCCGTGGGATACAATAATAGGTTGAGGCCCTCACCCCCCCCCCCCCATGGCTTATTGTCATCATCATATTATATAATGCCAGCAAGGGGGTAAATAACAGAACAAAAAGCAGTCTAAATATACTGGAACGTAACCGCGAGCATTCAAGTAATGTAAACAAAGCTGGCGATACGCCCGGATACTATATCCTTTCCCATTATACCCGGTATTGCATTTTACAGTACATTCAGGCTATTACTTGATCATTTTGTTCAGATAAGGAAGGATCTATAAGAACCAAGGGGTACCTTTGCACAGCAAAACTATTTAAGTGACGTTTCCAAATACTTTCCACAAGAATATTGTGGCTAAAGCCTATAAAACTATACATGGCCCCATTACGTCAGGAATATTAACTCATTAACTGCAAAGCTATGGTAGTTCAAACCTTCCCGCCAAGCGAAAGTACAAATCCGAGCCCTCTATGTGTCATAGGACCGGAGTAATTAACCGCGACGCACCCTATGCAGCTCTGGGGTTTAGCGTTACATACATTGCTGAAACATAAGGTGCGTCTCAGGTACTCGAGGGGCTAAAAGCCTGTAAATTGCCATGGCGTTCCGGAACATCTCCCGCAGCCAATGGGTTAAAAGGAAAAACACAGAGGGCGGTAGTCTAAAGAATTACCAATGTTTCGACCAACAGGGTTCTGGGGTGGCGGCCTCAAAGTAGGCTAGGTTAGGCCTAGGGTAGCCAAACACAAATCAAATAATATCAGATTAATTTTAATCCCTTCTATTCTGCCGATACGTTATCAATTTTGGTAAGGGTTGTGTCAGCGGGCGTAAAGTCCGATTTGTCTACATAGTCGCACGCTCACAGTTACATTGTCTAATTTGACTGCTTTTTTAATACAAAATTTTCCCACGGCCACCTGTTATTTGCCCCTGCATGGTTGTCAATACCTTCCTATAGACGGCACCGATTCGTACACACGCTATTTTCACCTGTCTACCGAGGTCTGTCCACCATTTTTTTTAGTCCACTCCACCTGCCCATCTCTGTCGATAGGTTAGGTTGTTTGGTTAGGTTAATATACTAGGTTTCAGAAACAAGATTCGTAGTTGCGGTAGTATTTACGGTATCTGGACACTTCGAGCGAATTCATATTCGAGCGGAGGCGCAGTTAAGTTAAGTATTTATGGTTTAAATAAGTGCTACGTTTTCGATAAATCTGGTTATATGGCTTTGCAATTAGGGAGATCATGAGCCGATTTCCGACATTTAGTGAGTCTTTTTCGATTCTCAAAATACGATCCAAGTTTTGCCAAGACTTGGCTCGGGTTTTCGAAATATTGGGTTTTAGGCCTTAGAAATACCTTAAAACCCGAGCCAAGTTTTGCTAAAATACGTTTTAATTGCCGTGTTACTCATTTAACCCCTCATTTTCCCTGTACTTCATAGCCCTCCCCACTATCGGGCGGCGTGTCTTGAGATCGTTGTATAATGGGGAAACCGGTTTCGCCGAGGGTTGTAATTATTTCCAAACACTATATATTGATGAAAATTAACAGGGAAAAATAAAAAAATCCATGGGAAAATTGGTGACCATCTTATTTAGTTTTTCCGTTTTCGGTTAGGCTAGGTTAGGTTAGGCTAATGTTGAAAATACTAAAATGCGACGGTCCTCGGTATGGGTTCGCGACGGTCTAAACCCAGCTCACGTTCCCTGTGTTATGGGTGAACAATCCAACAGTTTCTCGTATTTCACTTGTAGTGATTTTGCGACGGTAAGGACCCCAATGGAAATACGCCTAACGGCCTTATTGGGCTATCCTTAGTTGGAATTATGGTACATGTCATTTTTGTAACATACTATGTGGTACCAACTCTGTAAATTGCTGACTGAATAAATATTATTATTATTATTATCATTATTATTATTAAACAACACTGTATATCAAATAAAAAATAAAAAACAACAAATTACCTGAAAAACTCTTAAATGGTTGGTGATAAACTTTTACTGGGCGCTGCCCCCCTCACCCTTGACATATTGTCATCCTCATATAGCCTATGTTGACCATATGTTGATCTATCTGTAAGGAGACGAATTTCGTTTCTGCGAGTAACGCTTGCGCCATTTATTGGGTGAATCGCGGCCGGCCCATCGTTCAAATCACATAGAAAAAGGAGGTCAAGTCGAAGGATTCATTGGACGCAATGCTTTGTTTAGCCTACGGTCGGGACATTATTTTGGTGTTATTTTTCGGTGTAATCGGGTGGCTTTATATTAAAATAAGTGGATTTCATAAAGTAAACAAGGACCAAAAATATGTAAGCACAAGCAAAACATGTAAAAGGCAATTTAAAAATGGGGACTGAGAAAACGTCAACACCGAAAATGTCCAGCCTTAAAATAACATCACATAGTTACTAAACTACACATATATACAATAAATCAAACCTTACACATACCTTTGATAGCCTGCAGATCCATCGTAGCACATAAAAACCACGCCGAATCTTACGTAAATAAATCGTAACGCGGAGCCATGAACACCCGACCTTCTTCCTCCATACCCCTGCGGTTGACTGACGCTTGGGTTCGCAGTGTTGCCACTCCTTCCTCACAAACTTTGCTAGATTAGTCCGCTACTTACTTAAATCCCGTGCAAAATCTAAAGAAAATTGGAATAATCTTATATAAGACGTTGTAATATATGCAACTATCTCTAAATTCACTTATATATGGTCCTTATATTGATATTACAGGTATATATCCGTATTAATCCACTAGGCGGCGTCTAAAACAAATATATTTGGAACCAACAGATAAATTGCTAGATTGGCTAACCCAGATGATATTATCCGGTAGATTAGCCTTGAAAGACATTAGATTGACATAGAATATAGCCATAATTCATGCAGCTAGATTTAAATAGATGACGCTATCTTTAGATCTAGCATAACAGGCGCTAGATTAGCAACACTTGTTGATGGATCATTCTAGAATTGATTCAACTCTCACAGACGAAACGGAGCTCGCGGTTTCATTTTCGTATAGCATTTTCTCTATAATTATTATTCCCTTATAGGAAGTAAAGATGGGTAATAGGTAATTAAACATGAATTATAAATGCATTTTCAAAGTGTTGGACTGTTGGTGAAATAAATTAGCGAGAATATTGCAAAATGCGTATAATGTCTGATTCGACTCTCTAACATATGAAACACTAAATAGACTTTTATCTATAACTAATATCAAATCGTGTAAAAGAATAAATTGATAATATGGACATTTATACCTATGCTTCCCTTTTATTGCATATTGAAAATATGTTTGTAAATTAGCGTAAATAGGCGATATATGGTGTAAATGTCTGAATCCATTCGTATATATTTTGAATATCAAAAAGCGAACTTTGAACTTACGCTTCGACCAATGAGCATCCAATACGCATAAGAGGCTAGGGTGGATGATGCTGATTGGCTAGTTTGAATTATGACAGGAAACAGTAATGCTCAAAAGTGTTTCCAATTTACACGATTTCATTTTTGGTTTATTTCTACAGTAATGTAAGACAAAATTAAGTTAATATCAAACACAAATTCCTGAAAATTGTATTATAACTTTATTCAGTGATGTCTATGAGTGTTTTATTTATATATCAAGGTAGCAAATTACTTACGAAGGTGGATTCCGTTTTCTTGGCATGACTGTAGCCTACGGTAAGGGTCCAAGCTCTTTATTGGTAGCATTTGACGTTTTGACGCCCGCAATTTGAATACTTATTGCAGCTACACAATTTAAGGTTGGATATGTTATTTCGAACATAATTTCAGTTTAGTAATAATGTAAACTGTAGGCTATCTCAAACCAAAAAATTTCTTGATTAGGGTAGTTTATAGACAGTTGGAATTGTTTTGATGAACAACACAAATTAATATGCCGGAAGTTCTTTGTTTTGCAATCTTCCACGAAATATATAATTTGAAATACATTGGGTACCCAAATTTATGCCTTGTGAATAGTCAAACGAATTCTAAACTATCCAAATTATACTATAGTCTATTTTTTTCCAGCTGAGAGTAAATTGTCATGTTTCTACCTTTGTAACTGAACTATACGGTGGATTTTGTAGCGAAATATGATGTTAATTATGAAAACTTGGCATTAATACGACACACAGCCATAGTAGTTTCATATATTTCCATTAAATATCGAGAAATCAGCTAATAAGATTCAATTTATGATCAGCTGGAAAAAATAGAGTATACCAACATTATGTACCACTCGGCATTTGATGACGCGTCCTTCCTTATATTGTTTGTCTATTATTAGATTTTATTCAGCTTAGGAAAACATTTTGGAAGTCAGAGGGTTAACTATAGGCTACTCTGTTTCATTTCATCTGACGGTAAATTGAATCCCTTAGCAGCTAATTGCTCGATACTTAATGCAAAAATATGAAACTACTGTCTCTGCATCATATTAAGACCAAGTTAATAGGCTATAATTAGCACCATATTTCACTACAAAATCTTCAAAATAACTGACAAATCTTGATGTGAACTTTGCATTATACCGTCAGTTGAAAATAAACAAGGTATAAGAGTTAATACCCCTTTAGTTCCCAGAGATCCTTCCTCAACTGCATAAAATTGTCTGATGATGGTCAGAATATACTGTTAACCCCCTCAGTACCCGTGACGTCCTTTTCAGTATATTCTGGCAACTATTGGATGGTTTTATTCAGCTTAGGAAGGACCTATAACAATTAAAGGGTTACAGACCCATTGATTACAAAGGGTCCTTCCTAAGCTGCATAAATATGTCGTGTTAGAAAGAATAAAATGTAAAAAGAAGGAAGACATGTGATTGATATTGTTGTTATTATTATTTTGTTGTACTATCCAAACCAGTCCTAAACCCAAATGTCCTTGTTTTCAATCATCATGTTCACGTATACATAAATTGGATTTACTCCCAATTTAATACAAGCGGAGTCTTCTTTTTTTACATCTCCGATTTCACTCCATTAATTTAGAAATTTTAAGACGCTTCATCCCATAATTTTGGCGAAAAAAATATGGAGTCGTTTTTGTGTTTTTGGGGCCGAGTGATAGCAAGCCTAGGATAACTTGGAAGAAATTGGCGTTCGACCGAGACATTTTTCTATCGAACAATGTAGGCTACAAATTTAGCTTAAAGGGAGTCTGGGTGGGCCTATTTTCAGTCTGAAGGAATTCTGGGTAGACATTTTTTAATATTCTTGGGCAAAAATATTGCTCGAAAATGACAAAATCAAGCATAATCCATTATTTTATCCCCAATAACAATGAACCCCTTCTGTACCGGCAACGTCTTTTAAACAATCAACAGGCTTCGAACTATCTCACTTGACCCTTCTTACTACCACAGATCTTTCCTAAGCTGCACAAAAAAAAAGTATAAATTTAACTAGAATAAAATTAAAGACGTCGCCGGTACGGAATGGATTAAGCTAAATATTATATCCAACTAAACGTCGGATCAGATAGTGTTAAACCCCTTCACCACGATTACGTCATATTCATGACATTCTGGTTGCTATTAGACGATTTTCTTTGGCTTATAATCTACCTCTATGGCTCAAAGGGGTAAATAATTATGATCTGGATAATATAGGTCCTTCTTATACTGGATAAAATCGTATAACTTTAGCCGGAATAGAAGGTAAAACGACGTCCTCTTGTTGAAGTGGTTAAGCATATTATTATGTAACGGTCTTGGTGGTTTAATGGTTAGAGTGTTTAAGATCTGTATGTGGTATCCCAGTTTCGAATCCCGGGAGGATCACATGCTTTCATTAATTTTATTGAGGTGTTTAGTTTCGGGAGTGAAATTAATTAATTAGATTATTTAGTGATAACATGAAACACAAGTGTAATTTTATGTTCATTTTTCGTATATTCCTTCTCATGATCATTTTAGTCTCGAAATCAAATTGTCCAGGTTTGGCACATCGATTAGTTTTGGGGTTCAAATGTTCTCAGAATGATCACTGGTTTCGTTGTCATTCGTTTGTTTTGCAGAATGTATGGGGCGTCAGTTACCGTTCAGGTATACCGATGGGGTATAAATATGAAGGGAAATTCGGGAAATTTATCAGTTCTCTCCTGGACATCAAACAAGGAAGACCACCACCACAGGTAAGCTATAGTGATAAATCCATAGTTCATCAACGTCAAGTTATTAAGAGTTGTAACCGTTGTTTTGCTAGTACTTTCTTAATAGTGGTATATTTTGATTAGTTTTTAAGTTTTTATGTTGTCATTCCAGTTTTGGTTTGTTTAGCAAATTTTGAATTATAATGCCATGCTATAATTTACACAGAAATGTTATACATTGTAATTTTAATGTGGCAAACTGTCTCTGTAACCTACGTGTGAATTTAATGGAAAAATAATTTTAAAATTTAGTGTGCTCTTAACTTTGATAATTAAGCTAGTTTTGTGGAAATTTTTAAATCTTGGTAATTTTTTAACTTTAACTTTAAACTTTCTGTAAGTTATTACTTATCCTTTAACTTTAGAACTATACTTTCCACGACTTTTCTTTAATGAAATGCCGGACAATCTAATTTCTTTAAATTGTATGTTAATTTATTTAACTCTTCACTACTTTCCAATGCAATTGACTACAAAAAGGTTTGTGATTCACCGGGATTTCAACCTTGTTTAGCCTACCACATAGGCCTACATATTTTAAACATTCTAAAAATTAAACTATAAAGGCGTTTAATACCTGAACAACTTATGTAATTACAGTACACCTTTTTCCAGGCTGTGTTGGCGACTTGCAAATAAGGACTGCAATTTCCAGGGATCTACGACCGCATGAGAAACTTTAAGAACCTATCAAAAGCTTGGTTGGGTGGTCAAAGTTTTCTTCCTAGGCTCTTAAGTTCAAGTCTCCAAATTCTTAGTATATAGCTGTTCAGAAAGTGGTAAACTAACTCTTGGGTTAGGAATCTTTATCAGGGGTAACCATTAACTTAGGTCTTTTGTGGGGAAAAATATGTAAGACTTGAGATTTAAGTGAATTAATGTTTTTTTAAGAAAATAAAATTCTAAATTATTTAAACTAGTTGTTTCCTTGGGTTTGGAGTTTTGGTGTAATTAAATTATCGGAATAGTTTTAATTTTGCAAAGCCGTTTAAATGGAAATGTGCAATAGTTTTAAATTACAGTAGTCTTTTTTTTATGATTAAGAACTATACTTAGAAGTTATTTAGCTTCACATATTTCAATTTTATTATTGGAAGTAAACTTTAAGTTATACATTTACTTTAGTTTCATGGCAATGTTATAATTTTTAATGACTATTTTAAATAAGATTAAAAATAAGACTACTTTTGTTTTGACCCCATGCATTCTATTAAATCTAGGATTATATATCTTTTAGTAGACTTTTACTATAATCTATATGAAATAAACATTGGTATTTGTGAATTTGTTCATACTAGCCTGAGTTAATAACTTAAAAGTGAAGATTTATTAAATAGTTGATATCAATTGATGGCCCAAATGTATTCTTGAAAGGTAATCTCATCGTCAAGGGGTGATTTTTTTTTTCTAATTTGATTCTTCCTATATTTGTTTAGTCTCTAGACCTCCAATCTTGCAAAAACACCTATTTTTTTTTCCCGTAGACTAATGTCCAGGCCTTGTTCCTCTAAAAATTTCAGGATTACTATCGCTCGCCAGCAAAAAAATTACACCTTAAATGGCACTGAAGTTTTTAGTTTCAATGAAATGGGACGAAAGATAAAATAATGGGTTTAACGTCTTGTCTCTAAAACAAATAGGGCTTGACACTAGGGAGAAAGGAAAATATCAAAACTACCACTCCTGCCATTGGTAAATCACTAAGACAACTGTAAAATCTATAGGGGGAGAAGGGAGCATTTTCAGTAAATTAGAATTCTCTAGGACTTATAGTTTGGGCTGTAGAGGACTTTTAAAGTAAAAAAAATGGTCCCCTGGGCCCTCCAGGAAGGCCACTCAAAATCTAAATTCTACACTAATGGTCCGATTTTAATTATGTTTGCGTCATTCGATTCAGTTTGCCAAAGTGTACTTATGGTATAAATTTAAACAAAATCCGTACATAAATAACTTCTATGGATTTTTTAAATTTTAAAATAGCCTAGGCCTATTGGGCCTAAAAATTGGTCTAAATTAAAAAATAATTATACCATTGAAACCGCAACGGCGAGACTAATCCAAATATGTAATAATATTGAAAAGTAAAAATTCGACCAAAATCAAGGATTTGCCTGGGCTTTTTTAAAAACCAATTTTTTTGGAAAAAATATTTTAGATTCTGGGCGAATGGCTAGGCGAAAATAAAATCTACGACCATGTCAAGAAGCAGATCGGCGAGAAAAAAACGAATGGCACCAGTTCGAATTCTCTAGGACATATAGTTTGGGCTACAGAGAACTTTTAAAGTCCAAAAAACCTTCCCCTGGGCCCTCCAGGAAGGCCATTCAAAATCGAAATCCTAAACTAATGGTCCGATTTTAATTCTGTTTGCGCCATTCGATTCAGCTTGCCAAAGTGTACTTATGGTATAAATTTAAACAAAATCCGTACATAAATAACTTCTATGGATTTTTTAAAATTATAAATATGTCTATTGGGCCTAAAAATTGGTCAAAATTAAAAAATAATTATACCATTGAAACCGCAACGGCGAGACAAACCCAAATATGTAATAATATTGACAAGTCAAAATTCTACCAAAATCAAGGATTTGCCTGGGCAAAGTTTTTTTGGAAAAAATATTTTCGATTCTGGGCGAATGGCTGGGCGAAAATGAAATCTACGACTCGGCCACCCCCAGCTATGGGGCATGTGCCTGAGTAAATACATATATACTGTACATACATATTGTAACAAGCTAAAACTTTTAATATATGTACCATTCTGAACTAATTATCCAGGGCCAGTATACTTAAATTTCATAAATGTTTTGGTAGAGATACACCAAAGTAAACAAAAATAAAAATTAAAAGTAAATAAAATAATACCGTACTATCACTTGGCCTTATCTTACCCTTAATTAAATAAACTTTATAAATAATGTGGTAAGAGAAACCTCCGAGCACATAGGTCCTTTTTTTGCCTTTATTGGACAAATGGAAATGGTTGTTAAGTTAATACATCCGGCGGGGCAACCAATGAGTGGCTTCAGTAGTTGGCTTTATTGGTAGTTATCCGTACAAGAAAATATACAATAAGGTGTAATCATATAAACCTTAGGCTTATTCCTAGCTACAATAAGATACAAATCACCGTTAAAATCTAATTTGGAATATGACGGAAGAGAAGGAAGAAAAAAATGTTTTTTAATTTAATGGGTTTCTATTGCACTGCTTGTTTGTTCTCTTAAATGGAGTTATGGAGCTAATTTGACTTTCATGTTAATATACTGTACGTATGACGGAAGCACATTGTAATTGGAATAGACCAAAAAAGAAAACAAAAAACATATATTTATGTATATGTATATACGTAGTAGGAACGTTATTTTTATATAGTGAAATAAGTGACATAGAAAAGATGCCATCTATCTGTCTTTAATTTAAGACATTCAAGTTGGTTTCTCTGAATTCTTTGTACTTGAAAGCATCCTGTTCAAAGAGTCAAATGTGTTATCACTTATAGGGCCATTTTTTCACTCGGGTCTTTTTGGGCTTTCTCTTACAAAACACAAATGAGTGTCCCATATACTGCTGCTTTCAGAGCATTATTTAATACAGATTCATTACAAATACCTCTACTTTATCTTTTGAGACTAATACAAAATAAGTTGAACCATATATAAACTACCCATATCAAGAAAATGCTTGGTTTGAAATGTGATTTTTTGCAAGGACTAAAACAAATATGTACTTGAAAAAATGGCCCCTAGAGACAAAGGGAGGAGGATGAACTGTATACGTGTTCCAAGTTCAAAGTGAAGGAACTGGATAAACACAGACACACGAACACACAAATATGGAGAGTGATGTAGGAAACACTGAGAAAAGAGGGTCGAAGGCAAGATGGAGATCCCAGTCGGGGGGCGGTTCTGTCCGGGGCTCTTATCATTAGACTTTATAATACTTAGTTTTCTTTTATGGCACACACTTCAATAACCCTACCTCATTTATTATAAGTCTCTTGGCAGCATCGGTTGAGAGGCAGTTACACGTTTGGCACGCGTACGCCTCCCTCACGATTTCCGCTCTATTAGTATTTGTATTATATTCAATTTTACATATATAATTTGTCTTCTTTATATACACATAGAGCTATATATCATACATCTATCTTCTTTAAAACTTGGTGGGCAGGCTGGACAGAACCCCACAAGACTGGGCTCGTTGACGGCTCCAGGCTGGTGCTAAGGAGACCCCGTAATAAACACAGATAGCCAATTTCCGGACTTAATGTCATTTTTGGTGCCACAGTCTTCGGGAAACATAACGGTACGTTTTAATCTGTACCGGGCATTACTTTAATTTAACGCTACCTTAAAAAGAAATAATGGTACTGTACTGTAGTTATCAATCAGTACCAGGTATCAATTTAACTATTATACATTAGCTTTCAAATGAATGCTATTTCTAGTGTTTGTTTATCAATTTATTGTTATGAATATAGTAATATTTCGATGTATATTAGTGACTCGTAATAACAGTGTCACCAATAAGGTGGAAGTTGGCTATCTCTATTTTCAAAAGGGTCTCCAGTGCTTCGTTCACTTTCCAAAAACAAACTTCTCAAATCTTCAACTACAATTACATGTTAATACTCTTCAAATACTAAGTTAATTACACTACAGATAATCTACAAACACTGCAGGAAAGTTATTAAAATTAACCTTAATTTCTCAATACACAATCATGTGTCAATATTCTAGTGAAGTCAGAGCCGCACCAGCCTGGTCACCTAAGTAGAGTAGATCGGACATTAATAGGAAAAAATCTAGGTCTAGATTAGGCTACTACGGAATAATAAAATGGAATACCATATTTTGGAGGGAAATGTTGAGAGAGCAAATGGGGCAAAAAATAAATTTCTTCGCATAGTCATGGACATTTAAGGATCTTTCTTTATATCACACATTGAAAGTCACCTCTAGCAGCTAAGTTGGAATGCTTATTGAGAATGCAAACATCTTTCTTTTTAACCATCTACAGAACTTCGTTTTTTAACTCATTCTTTGCGCCCGATATATATATATTTATGTTTATATACAGCGAGATTCCACAGAGAGATGAAAAGGCACACGACACCGTTCCAACAAGATGGCTCTGGGTCATACTTTTAAAAACTTAGCACTGAGTATTAGCTCGTCCCAAGATTTGAACATTAGGTAAACTTGCATTACCTTTTTAAACAGTAAATCAACCACTTACAATGCCTTAAAGAAACTCTCTACATTTGCTTATAGTTAATTCGTCAGGGCGAGCAAATACCTGAGCTAACATTCCCAGCATGACCCTCTGTCGCAAGTTGCTGTTCGTAACCAGTTACGCACAGCGCTTCCCAAAATTTATAAGTCCTTACTTCCTAAAATGGTTATGAACAAACAGCAAAGGGGAATGTTAGATCATTTTTATCCCAGACCTCCTTGCCATTGGTGCTCACGTAGCCAATATATAAATTTTCCAGAGTTCCCTGCCTCAAGTACAGAGAGCCATGTGGAGCCACCAACCACGAGACGAGACGAGAGAGAACGGGATCGGGTGGGTGAGGAAGGCTACGGGGAGGGATAGGAGCATGAGGAAGGTGGAGATGGTAAGGGAAGGTCTGGAGAAGGGAAAGGTGCTATGAATAGAAATTAGTTTGCTGAATAAAAGAGTAGGTTATGGAAACAGATTCAACATAATATATGGTTCAGAGTTGTTATGAATGGCAGCTTAGGAATGAAAATTAAAACAAATTACAGGCACAGTAGAGTGTGAGGATGTACAGAGAGAAATAAGGCTTGGCTATGAAAATAAAGATGAAGTTGTGCTACGATGAATCTACTAGATACTGAGATGGAGGTGTACTGACATGAACTCTGTTGTGATGTACAGATGAAATTGTGGTAATGAAGAGATGAGTGAAGGTGGTGAGGTAAATTGATTAGGTGAGGAAAGGTGGTGGGGCGAAGCAAAATGACAGACAATTGTACAGTGTAAGTCAACGTTGTAGAAACACGAAGGTTGTTTAAACACAGACGTGGATAGGACAGATAATTGTAATGAGAAGGAAGGAGGGTTGGTAATGGAAGAGGATTGTGATGATGATGATGATGATGGAAGAGGCTTGTGCTGATGATGGATGGAGAGACCTTTGGTAGTGGTAGTAGAGATGCAAGGTTCTATGTATGGAAGTAGTACAGTAGTGATAGTTGTGGTAGTGAGACAGGATTGTAGTGGTAATGGTGGTGGTGAGGCAGGGTGGTTGTGAGGGAGGCAGCTAGGATGGCCTGCTAGAAGGCTTCCTAACCAACATTAAAGGAGGGTTGGGAGTGGAGACCTCCTGAGCAGGCCATCGTTCATAGCTGACCTCTGGTGGGGCTAAGAGGGAGGTGAGGTGAAAGACTTGGACTGGGAGCCTTAATGGTCGACGCTGCCAGTTAGTCACCTATCATGGACGTTAGTCTGTGTGAAGCCTTGGGCCAGGCTCAGGGTGATATGGAAGCACTCTGGTACACTATTGTGGTGAATTACAGTCTCTATACAAAATAAATTTGCATATGTATACTTGATAAAAATAAAATTCTAAATGTTATCCACACTCCTAACAAGATCCTATTAGAAATCTCCAGTAGTCGTTCTGGCACAATCGTTGCTTACAACCAAGTTAAACTGGCATTTCATTGGGAAATAGAAAAACAGTATGAAGAAAATAGCTGTTGCAAGCTTCCACAATGTATGGGATCTGGCAGTAAGTAAAAGAAAACAGAAAATTACCTAGACTAGCATATGACTAAGAGCACGACTGAGCACGTGGGAGTAACATCCACGCAACAAGTCAGGGACTAAAACAAAGGTACACAGAATTTACCTTGTTTTTTTTTCTTAATTAGTAAAAGAAAAGAACTACACAGCATGCCATGGAAATCTAGAAAATAGAGAGATTGCACATGAGATTATTTTGGACTAGCAGTGTGATGAGGGCAGCCACCTCGAACCTTTGCCTTTTGTGTTTATCCCTCTCCTGAGAAGTGAATTTAGAAATTAGTTTATATATATCTTACTATCTCTCTGCCAAAGGTCCGAGGCGGCTGTCTGCACCACCAATAAGGATGCTGACACGAGGCACAAGGGATCCACTATAGAAAGTCTGGGAATCGAGCGCGGGGTTCGAGCCCGGTTCCGAGTACGCTTATGGAAGACAGTGGATTTTATCAGCGGAATACCTGCGCATCATCTCGGTGTTTCTAGCAGTGTTGCCAGTCAACCGGTCGGCCGTGTCTGCCCGAGTGCCACTGCGGTAACCTATCATAGACCCTTTCACATTAGTCTCTATTCCTAATTGTGCAGTTGGTGGATACTTAAATTATCTACATCCTAATTGTGAAGTTGGCAGATGCTTATCAATGACTATTCATGCACCTCTTCCTCTCTCTTTCTTATGGTTTATTAAATATTATTAAATAAATATAGTTTATTGTTCGTGCACCTACTGTATTTCATAGTAGCGGTATTCTCTTTCTATATATCTGCACTTAGATGTTTATGAATTTGTCTTTAATTTATAACATAATATTTGTTTTCTTATGTACTGTACTTGCAGTTAAAAGATAGGCTAACTATTATTTTATTTCCTATTACCGGTACTTTATCAAAATCATACTTTCAAATAGGAAAATATCTATTAGTTATCTCTAGTTTACTTAGGTTTGCTTTAAATACTTAAGGTACGGTACTATACATCATGCCAACAAATAGAGCTTAAGGTGAAAGGGTCTACATACAAACATACTCTTACATTTGGCCTCGACAGAAGTGAGAAAACAAAATTATAGCAATGCAAAGTATATGTAATCAAATTAACAAATGATTTTCACTGATGGTATTTCTTTTCTTCATATACAATACACTGCAAAAACGTTGATTGAGTATTCTTCTAGAGTTGTACACGTTAACTCCTCCTCCCTCCCCACACCCGGGCAACACTGCTTCTTTATCTACACAAGTTTGAGTATTGGACAGGTACCGGGCTGGAGGTATTGGGGGGTTTAAAACGGATGTCACACCAGCACTTTACCGACGAATATTCCTGGACTCACATTAATTATCAAAACAAAAAAATACACTAAAATAAAGATCATAAGACCTATGATCTTTATTTTACAATAACTAGCTCCATTGTGACGCTATTACGAATATTTCCGGACTCACATTGTCAAAAAAAAAAAAAAAAACGCAAAAATATAGATCATAGTCTGACAATATCTAGCTCCATTGTGACGCTATTTGAGTCTTGCAGTTCAAAATCTCAAATACTCACATCGAACACAAGAATGAATAATGCAAATACCGGTACTTGAAAATAATTATGATAACTTGTAGCCTAGTTCAGTCTCTGTTACAATTCGCCGGAAAAACTGCTTGTGTGACGCCAGCTTAACCCGCCTTCGTTCATCACCTAACTATCGTAACTCTACGAATCTACTAGACAGTAAAGAGACTAGAGAAGGACTGAAAGAGAGAGAATGGAGTCATTCCCTTAGACAGAATGAGAGAGAAATGAAGCTAAGAGAGGAATACTGAAGTGTAAGCAAGTGAAGAAGTAAGTTAATAAGAAGGACTCTTACGCCCCATATTTTCTTTGTCTGATGGATCCTACAGAAAGGTTCTCAAAAGACAAGATGGATAAAAGTGTTTGGCATATGCGAATTCACATTAATCCTATTCAAAAGTAAATATAACTTTTAAATAACAAAGAAACACTGCATAGTATGTCCAGGTAAATCTAGCAATGCAATCAGCACATCACTTGACATATTGCACACCAAACATGCAGGCTCTTTTCTTAACAATATGTCAAGTACAAGAACATTAAATAATTTTCTGTCTTTATCGTAATATTAATAATATTTTGATCATGAGACATTTCGTTGCAAGACACCATTTTGATTTGTAACACACTCGGAAGTTAGAAACTCCTTTGTGATGAGTTCGTTGTTTCACTTCTTCGTAAGATTAAATTTTTGTTTTCCCTGGATGACACTCACTAGATGTCAAGTTCACTACACTCACACCACCACCTCCTCCTCTTCCTCCTCCTCCTCCTTTACAGTTTCTGGGGAGGTGGCTTGAGGCTCTGAAGGGGAGATGGAGGTGGCGGGAGGAGAGGTAGGGGCAGCAGGAGGGGAGGAGGCATCTCTGGAGGTTGCCTCGTTCCCCGGGGAAGTGAGTGGAAGTGGAGTGGAAACGGACGCCAGAGAAGCCGCTGTATCAGAAGAGGTGGCAGTGACAATGACCGACACACCTGAAGATCCACTGACGCTGCTCTCCCCTCTGGCACTCTCCGGGGGAGATGGAACTGGGGTGAAGGGCTCGGAGATATGAGGGAGCAGACCACTGGGGCCGTCAGGGTGGAAGGGCTTGCAGTAGGAGTATCGATGGTTCATGTGCTGGGAGTAAGAGCCGGAGTGAGAGAAGCGTTTTTGGCATTTGTCGCACTTGTATGGCTTCTCCCCCGTGTGCAGGCGGCTGTGCTCCGTCAGGTGGTGCTTATGCTTGAAGGCCTTGACGCAGAGATCACATTTGAAAGGACGTTGGCCTGTGAAAATTATTGTGTGCTACTTACAAATTCTATTACAGAGTGTATGCCCAGTATGTCATTATCAGATCCATTGAGTTATTCATCAAAACTTATACATATTAACAACACTAGTCACCACTTCATTATGTTGAAATAACTTAGAAAAGTTGACAGAATGAATATAAACACCATAGGAGGAGGAGCACTTTATTGACAAAAATTTCACAGATAGCTTCTTCAGGTGACCTGAAGAAGCTATCTGCGAAACGTTGTCAATAGTGCTCCTCCTCATACAGTGTTTATATTCACCACTACATTAGTTTTACCAATGTCTAAAAATTCACCATAAACATCACAAATGCTAAAACCATCATACCGTACTATTTCAATTTTACTTCCCATGAGATCTAATAAAAAGTCTTCAGTAGTGTGTAACTTAAGATGGTTTGGAGGTGATATTTAGTAGCTATCAGTAAAAGGTGGCGACAATAATGTATTGGTGACTATAAGGTTGTTTTCATTAGAATAGCCTATAAACTGATGAAGCATAGCAATAACTAAATATAAACTGATGAAGCATAGCAATATCTAACTATAAATTGATGAAGCATAGCAATAACTAAATATAAACTGATGAAGCATAGCAATATCTAACTATAAATTGATGAAGCATAGCAATAACTAAATATAAACTGATGAAGCATAGCAATATCTAACTATAAATTGATGAAGCATAGCAATAACTAAATATAAACTGATGAAGCATAGCAATATCTAACTATAAATTGATGAAGCATAGCAATAACTAAATATAAACTGATGAAGCATAGCAATATCTAACTATAAATTGATGAAGCATAGCAATAACTAAGTCAATAAGGTGAAGTTGGTTGGTGGAAAAAACATAATAATTCAGCTCACCTGAGTGTTCATATTTGTGTCGAGCCAGAGAGGACTGCTTGTTGAAGGATTTGTCGCACTGGTTGCACTGGAAGACTCCCCCTTCATCCTCACGCCGTCTCTTACGGCTCTCGTCTCCACTGTCATCATCCTGTAAGACAAACAGTACGTCAGAAAATTCTAATGCCAAACACCCAATAATGATATTGATACCAGTACTACATCTTAAGGGGAGGCTTTTAGTTTGTTCCCTAGACCTCTATCAAGACCTATTTGTAAATTTCTTGGTAGAAGTCGGTTCCTCTTAAATTACAGGAGCGCTATCGCTCGCCAGGATAAAATTGACACCTAAATGGCATGAAAGGTCTTAAAATTGACAGAAATGGGGCGAAAGTTCTCAAAATCCCCAAACTAATGGGGCAAATGTCTTAAAATCTCAAAAGCAATGGGGCTAAACATGAGGGAGACAGGGGTCCAGGAAAAAAATCCCTTAAGTGGAAATCTCCCCTTAAAGTACCGGTATACAGTAGTGGGTTATTGGTGTTAAGAACAGTGTTCATAAATATCGATCGGTTCATGAATATTTCGCTGCGAGGTCAGTCCTAAGAGATCTGTACCCCAGAAAATGTTCTATCCTCTCGCATAAGCATTAGGCTATTCATAATGCAGTTGTGTCCAGTACATTAGATTGATATCCAGTAGCCTATTCAATAAATGGATATTAATCATGGTCATGTGCTATACCATTAACCCCTTACGGACGGGGATGTTTGTAATTTATACTACCTGTGTGGCGGGCGTATTTACCCTAAACGACCTTCATTCCATGCTCTTTTTCATGCATAAACAAGAGCCAGAGCGTAATACAATTATGTATCCGTGACAGGGCGACAATAGAGCTTTCCAATGACACCTGAATCATCCTTGTACGACCACGGGTTCGCTTGCAACTATGTTGCAACACGAGTGCAAAAACACTAAAATACGGTAATTTCCTCAGTTAATCCTGGTTCTCGCGAGACCAGGGGTGTGGAGGGTTGTGGTGGGGATCTCAGTTACCTCGCTCGGTCCATGTCGAGCGGTCAGAGCCCCTCTGTCGTCCTCCCAACGCGTGGACTCTCTCTCAGAGCCGATAATGTGCTCAACTTCCTTTGCCCCTCAACTTTCTCTTCATAATTGCTGAGGGGCACAGGGCCCTGGGTGGGGCTTTGGTTTCCCGGGTGTTTCCGCACCCTCCTCAGCTCCCCGCCATGGAGTGGCTTCGGTCACCCAGGCTTTATTGTGGTCGGCAGGGAGGGTTCTGTGAGGGCGCTCAGTTATGGCCTTGGCCTTGCTCAAGGCCTTGGGGCTGTTCGGTTAGGCAGCTTGAGGAACAACAACAACAACTTCCCTTTCGACTATTGTCGGGCCCCGCGGGATAAGCCACTTTTTTCTCAGTCGACATATGTCGGGTACCGCGGCGCCGGCCTGGGTGTTAACTGTCTTGATGGTATAATGGTTAGTGTGTAAGATCTTATCACATATCATAACATTAATGCTGTAATATATTATAGAAAAGTATTTATAAAATTTAGTTAAAATAAAGACCATATTCAACTCACCCGAGGTCTCTTCTCACTGGAGTCGACATGTTCCGGGTAGAGGGGTGGAAGGCCCAGTTTGGCCCCGTGAAGTATCTGTGCGAGCTTGCAGTGCTCCGAGATCATAGATGGAAGGCCAGACATGGAAGCAAGACCCCCAGATTCTTTAGCTTCTCCCACATTGTTATTAAGTGAGTTGGGAGTGGGGGTGCGGGATTCGGACTTGTAGGAAATGGCTAGTGAAGTTGAGTCGGCATCCGAATCCGAGTAGACGGAGGCTGGCTTTGGAGAAGCTGAGGGAGAAGAGGTGGAAGATTTCTTGGTGGAGAGATCAAGGGGCTGCTCGTCATCATCATCATTTCCAGGACCATCAGCTGGGGTAGGGGAGGTGTGGCCGGGGTGGTGGATGGGGTACATGAGTGTAGGGGGTAGTAAGGACGGGTAGTACGGGCTCATGCTCAGGGGCTTGGGGGCAGCCTGAGAGGAGGTGGGCGGAGCAAAGCTGGGCGGGGTATAACTGCCAGCAACATGACTGGACGCTACACTGTAGTATGCAGGTGGGGAGTAGCTGGAGGGTGTGGGCGTGATGGAGCGACCCTCGCGCCGGTCACGGGCACGGGCATTCTGGAACCATACTTGGACCACTCGTACTGGGTGGCCAATCTTATCTGCAATTGCTAATAGATCTTCCTTCTTTGGTCGGGGATTCATGGTATAGCGGGACTTTAGAATTGACAATTGTTCATCCCTGATGACAGACCGTACTCGTACCTTCTTTCCATCACTTGTTGTTGTTTCTTCATCTATTATATGGCCGGAATCTGATTCTCTATCATCCTCCCTGTAGGATATCTGGCTGCTGTGGTAAGGTGATGGTAACATCGGCTGGGGAAGGGGCTGGGGGTGAGTTAGATGTATAGGTAAGTGATGGTGTGGCAACGTAGGTTTATGGTTTCCAGCAAGTCTTGCGGCAAGGCCCTCAATCAGGTGTCCCTTGAAACGTTCTGAGGCAGATGATACCTCTGGAAGGCGTGGACACTGACGGCATGCATGTAAGTAGGCCTCACTTTGACTCCTAAATGTTCTATCGCAAAGTCTACAAGAAAGATCATCACTGATGGCAGCAGAAGTTAGTCCAGAGCCTTGTGAAGCAGACGAGACTGTCTCCTCAAACTGATGCTTCGTCACACTAGTGTTCACACTCTCAAGCATCTTTTTTAGTGTTGACATTCCTTCCCTATCCACACTGTTTGGTATCTCTTCCCTCCTTTCATGCCTTCTCTCCTCCTGTTCATACTGGTGGTGTTGGTGGTGTTGGTGGTGTTGGTGGTGCAGGTGCTCTCTCTCCTCCTCCTCCTCATCTCTTGTCTCCTCCTTGATAACCAGCTCCCCGGGCTCTCTGTCATCATCGTCAATATCCTCCTGTGGCGCATCTTCACAGTGGTCCTTCTCCTGCTGAGCCTTGTTAAGTGCTGCCTGGGTCATGGTAAGTGAGAGGAGCGAGGAGTACTGGGGGTGTAGTTGTGCTGCCAGGATCAAGTTGTTCAGGGGGTGGTAGTGGGACAGTCCCTGGTGGAGATTGCCTGGGAGCCCTTGTGGGAATCCTGCTGCCATATTAGGGGTGTTAATGCCGTTTGGGGACATGAGCGAGGGTGGGGACATGAGCAGGGAGTCTCTGGAAATGGGTCTGGTCGGGGAGGAGTAGCCCAGGTCGGTGGAAGGTGTTGGGGATTTGTCTTTTGGAAGAATGGGCAGGTAGGAGCCGTTGATTACTGGTCGCTTGATGTTGGGTCCGGGAAACTGTGGGGAAGGCCTTGGCAACATTCCATTGGTCCTTCCACGTCCCAGCTGCAAGTTCAAACAAACAAAGATAAACTATGTGCATAGTTTCTACACTATCATAAATGTATATAATTAGGCAAATAAATAAATAATATCTATTCAATTTCAAACTTCCTTTGAATAATTTTCAAAGTTTTGAATAAGAGGTTCAAATCTGCACACTGCTGTGGAGTTGGCTCCCAGGCAGACACTCTACTAATGTTGAAAGTGTTGATGACTATAACAAAATAAATAATATCGTGGACTCTGACAATTATTGGAGGACATATGAAAAGAGTATGAACATAATAGATAGATAGATAGATGAACATAATGATATCATGAACTGACCTGGCACTTTTTGGAGGACATGTGTGATGAGTATGAGCCGGAGTGAGAGAAGCGCTTGCCGCAGTGCTCACATTCAAACGGCTTCTCTCCACTGTGGATTCTCTTGTGTTCCTGTGGGAAGACAAAGGACATTAGAACATATTTATAGGTTTGCTAGGAATTAGGAGTGAGTTCAATGATTTTTTACTACTGTGCTTTTGTTTCAGTTGAGTGCAAGGAAGTAAGTTCCCTTTCTCAACTCCATTAGGCTACCTTATACAAACCACTAAGAAAAACAAAATGAAACCTAGATGATAATATAGGTTCTGTGAGACTTTGTTTTGTTGCTGTGTTGTGTTGTCTCTGTTCGGGCTCTGTCTCGAGTCGGCCACCCAAAAAAGAAAAAAAAAAAGGGGGGGGGAGGTATGTGCCAGTATTATAGATAGATAGATATATAGTTGGTGACACTAGAATAAACCATAGCTACAACTACTATACTAAATAGTGAAGATTGTAGCATAAATATATCATGGATACAAGGAACAGTGTACGAAGGTGCTGGTACTATAATTCACCTGAACACAGGAAACATGTTGATACAGTACTTGTTTATTTTTTTCTGGGAATGAGTAACTATCTCATGTAGCTAATGATAAAACTCCAGGTAAAGAAGATAAATGTATGTATATACTCAGGCCCAATCCATTTCTTTAAAGTACCGTTCTACACCAAAATTACTAAAATGTTGTTATTACTAGCATTATTATTTTTAACATCGTTCTTAACACCAATAACCCCCAAATTAAATGAGGAAAGCATGTGATATATGCTAACACATGAATACAAAATACTCTTTGGGTTTTCTGTATTATTATGTATTATTTCTGTATTATTATGATTATAGCTACTTTCATATAGCAAATCATTGGCATGGGTTTATTATTTCAATATGTGGTGGTGGAGATCATAGTATTGATGGTGGTAATGGTTGTGATAGTCTTGGTAGTAGTGGGGGGATAGACACACTGGTGGTGGATGTAATGATAATGGTGGTGGTGATAATGATGGTGTAAAGTTGGTGGTGGTAGTGGTAACGGAGGGAAGAGACACTGGTGGTGGATGTAATGATAATGGTGGTGATGATAATGATGGTGTAAAGTTGGTGGTGGTAGTGGTAACGGAGGGAAGAGACCCTGGTACCTTTGATATCTTTTGATGAGTTCGCCACTCTTCTAGCGGCACCAAGGAGCGCGGCGCCCCTCGTTTTGGGTGGTGATTTGGTGCAGTACACTGTTTGAAGTGGTGGATGTAATGATAATGGTGATAATGATGGTGTAAAGTTGATGGTGGTAGTAATGGAGGTGAGAGACACTGGTGGTGGTGATGGTATAGTCTGTTTAGTTCAAGCTGATAGCAAATTGAATCCCTTAGCAGCTGATTTCTCAATACTTAGGGGGAGGTTTTTAGTTTGTTCCCTATATTTCCATCAAACTTACGATTACACCCCCTAGACCCCCTTTCAAGATAAATTTGTACATTTTTCGGTAGAAAAATGTCCCGGCCGAAGGCCGATTCCCCTTAAATTATAGACTCGCTATCGCTCGCCAGGAAAAAATCTACACCTAAATGGCACGAATGAGCTTAAAATTGACAGAAATGGGGCGAGGGTTCTTAAAATCGCCAAACTAATGGGGCGAAAGTCTTAAAACCTTAAAAGCAATGGGGCTAAACATGAGGAAGAAAGGGGTCCAGAAAAAAATCCTCCGGGTGGAAATCTCCCCCTAATGGACAAATATTTAACCCTTCCACGCACATATGACGCAGAGGTTGCCAGATTAGCAATAAGAAATAGAGTTCTCTCACTCTTATAATTACCTCTCCAAAATTAGTTTTCTGCCCACAGCTAACTCAAAGACAACTGCAGAGGTTGAAGTAACTAAACTAAAGGTTTCTAAATACCCCTGATGGTCACAAAGGCTTTAAAGTATCCCCAATTGGCTCAAAATCGCGTCATATGTCGGAGAGGGTTAACTACGGTCTCTGCACCCTATAAACACTAAGGGTTCATTCTCAGCAGCATATTTCGTTACAAAAGCTTCACTATAGCTGAGTAATGAAGATGAGGACATGACAATTTACCATCAGCTGGGAATCAATGGACTGTTGTTAACCCCTTCCGTATATACTGTCGACGTCTCTTAAATTGTATTCTTGCTACTATTAGACAACTTTATTCAGTTTAAAAAGGGTCTCTAGCAACTAACAGGCTTCGAACTATCTCGCTAAACCCTTTTTACTGCCATAGATCCTTCTTAACCCTCTCCGACATATGACGCGATTTTGAGCCTATTGGGGATACTTTAAAGCCTTTGTTACCATCAGGGGTATTTAGAAACCTTTAGTTTAGTTACTTCAACCTCTGCAGTTGTCTTTGAGTTAGCTGTGGGCAGAAAACTAATTTTGGAGAGGTAATTATAAGAGTGAGAGAACTTGATTTCTTATGGCTAATCTGGCAACCTCTGCGTCATAAATGCGTGAAAGGGTTAAGCTGCACAAAATCGTCTAAATATTGCTAGAATCCAACTAAAAAGATGTAGCCGGCATACAAGGGGTTAACGATAGTGTTGGCAGTAGCAGGGAAAACAGCAACAGTGGCGGTGGAGGTAATGATAGTGATAGTAGATGTGTGTGGGGTTGGGGGGAAGGGGGGTGATACTAGATGGGGGGGGGGGAGTGTGCGGGGGATGGGGTGACAAATGATACGCTGAAATGTGTTGCATACTTGGGGCCTTGGGTAAAAAGTTGAACAGAGAGAATAATCTATCTATCTATCTATCTATATACTCAGGGGGGGGGGGGGGGACTCAAGACAGCATTATTTATGAGATGTACAGTAGTTGTAAATAATTTATTGTACTTTATCATATACAGTAATTATTAATGATAATTATTTTCACAAGTTGTATATATTTTCTGGTTTTCATTTAGGCATTCTGTTATAATTCTAAACTTGATCTGTTAGCACATCCTCACTAATTACCACCTCTTAAAAAACATTAAAGTTTATGTATCTCTCTCTCCACTTCAAAACTTAGCTGATCATTTAAGGGGACGTTATATTATTTACAGTATTTATTTATTATTATTTTTGTTAATACCGGTATACATTTGTTTTAGTTTGCTTCTTAGACCTTTATCAAACTTATATACAAACATCCCAAAGGCCCCTGTTTGAGATAGATTTGTAAATTTTTCAGTAAAAAAAAATCCTGGCCAAAGGCCGGTTCCTCCTAAATTATAAGCTCATTATCGCTCGCCAGGAAAAAACTGACACATAAATGGCACAAAGGGTCTTAATATTGACAAAGAAATGGGAGTCTTACAATTTGAAAACTATCTATCTATCTATTTACTCAGGCCCAATCCCCACTTTTCCTAATTTTTTCTTCTTCTGTTTCCCTCTGTTTTTTTTTTTTTTTGGGGGGGGGATAAACATTAATGTGGCTAAACATGAAGAAGGGAGTTCAGAATAAAACAAATACTTCCCCTTAACACCTGTCATATGTCCTTGATATTTACCTTGACCCCTATCAATTACCACGACCCTATTCAAATTTTAACGTGAAGTGATGCTAGGCAGGGCGTCAAACGAAAGCCGAGTCTATTAATTTTAGTCTCCATTATTGTTGATGTAAAAATATATTAGGGTTTATAGTTCAACTTGTGTCTTTGAAAGTGACAAAATGGCCAAAACAATACAATTTCCTGTTTATTTGCTAGGGCTAGAAGTCCTTGTCACACTGTCATATTACCTTGATCTCAACACTAGGCTACCACTATAAATTACAAGCCTCTTTGGTATAATCCTGTGTAGCGGGGAAACCTGTACTTATATCTCAATAATTTGGTAATGTTACAATATATATTACATTCATATCAATGTTTCTTAGTAAATAGGCATCTGAAAAACAGTTCCTCCCGCTACACAGGATCTTACTGCCTCTTTTTCCAATTATTTACCTTGAGGTGATGCTTGAACTTGAATGCTTTGCCACATTCATCACATTTGAAGCGCCGCAGCACATCCGACTCCTGGTGGGAGATCATGTGTCGCTGGAGCCGGTGGATGTTGGCGAACTTCTTTTGGCACACCGTACAAGACTGTGGGGGGAAGTTGGTGTTAGATGGGTGTTCAATATATATGATAGTGTTAGACTGTGGAGGGAAGTTGGTGTTAGATGGGTGTTCAATATATATGATAGTGTTAGACTGTGGGGAGAAGTTGGTGTTAGATGGGTGATCAATATATATGATAGTGTTAGATTGTGGGGGGAAGTTGGTGTTAGATGGGTGTTCAATATATATGATAGTGTTAGATTTGCATGTACAAGATATAAAGGGGATTAGATATATATGGCAGTGTCAGATAGGCCTATTGCATGTGCTAGGCCTATATATAAAGGTGATAATGATTTAAGTGATCGCCATAGGCAGTTAATATGTACAATATATGCCTGCTTCCTCTAGCTGCCTTGATCTCAATGTGGATTCTACTAAATTACCGGTACTCTCTATCTTCCTGGTACCATACTAGGGGTTGAGAAAGTTCTGAAACCCATTATCCAGTGTAGCTATTTTCCCAAACACGGATCAGAATCTCCTGTATTCATTACTGGTATCGGTACTCAAAGTGCGCGGAGTTTCGATGTGAGTATCCAGGGTTGAGTCCTTGGAGTGCCACATTGATTTGTTGATTTCATTAATTGAGTTTAGAAGTGAAGTTGGTTGGTGGAAACAATATAATAATATAATTAAAGTTATTCATAATGTGTGTTCTACATCCTTTCGAATTTAACGAAGCCCACTCGGTCAGTAGGCAGTAAGCCAAACAAAACTGCAAGTACAAATCATGATAAGTAAGGTTCTGTGTTAGTTAGCTAGTTAGCTAGCTAGCTAGCTCTCTCTCTCTCTCTCTCTCTCTCTCTCTCTCTAATATGGAAGACATGGGGTTGACCTAAAAGAGAACAAAGAATGTAAAGTACGGTACCGTACGAAAGACGCATAGCAAGCGTGTTTATTTTCTATTAAAACTTTGAGTATGCGACAGAGGTGTGTGTGTGTTACAGAGAGAGAGAGAGAGAGAGAGAGAGAGAGAGAGAGAGAGAGAGAGAGAGAGAGAGAGAGAGAGAGAGAGAGAGAGAGAGAGAGAGAGAGAGAGAGAGAGAGAGAGAGAGAGAGAGAGAGAGAGAGAGAGAGAGAGAGAGAGAGAGAGAGAAACAAACATAATTTACTAGACTCTATAGAGTATTCACAGGTAGGTACAAAGGAGTACAAAGGAAATCAAGCAACAACAGGTCTAGTGACCCTTCTAGGTTGCTTGTCCTCCAAAACACTGAGGATCAAGTGACCAAACAGTGGTTTAGAGTGGGTAAGGGAACATTGGAAAGGGAACTACTGCCCTGCCACTAACGTGGCAGGACTAGGAAGTTAGTAGGGGACATATGGGTTAGTAACTGAGGGGAGGATAAGTTATTCATTTACAAACGCAGTCAGTCGCGGGTTTGATGCGAGATATTTGTCTAGGGGGAATTTAAATGAATCAACGGTGCTGCAGTCTATAACGTCTCGGGGAAGCCCATTCCACAAGTTGACAACTCGATTGAAGAAGAAATTCTTAGATTCGTGCGAGTTAAAAGATTTACCAATAATTTTGCAACCGTTTCCCCGCGTGTAATTAGATTGGTCGATAGTGAAGTACTTACTACAGTTCATATTGTCGATGCCTTTGATGATTTTGAACACTTGAATTAAGTCGCCTCTTAAGGTAGGTAGGTAGGGGATAGAAAGACAGATGATAATAGTGTACCAGTACCGGTGTTTTTAGAGGTGAGGTTAGAGGAAAAGTGCAGAAAGTAAGAAGAGTAGGGGTGCGTTGTCTTCAGTATTCGTCTTAAAGATTAAGGGGGTAGGGTTTTCTTCTTGGTATATTTATCTATTTATTCATATACATTTTTAGTTTCCTCGCTAGACCTCCATCAAGCTAATAAATAATGTTACCGGTATTTAGTTAAGAAAGGCCTCCAACAATTAACAGGCTTCGAATTATTTAACTAAATTCATATTTGTTTTTCACAAACTCGCCAATAAGCCTAACTATTGAAATAAATGAAAGTAATGAATACATGTGGTACTCCAAGGACTCGAACATAGGATACTCACACCGAAATTCCGCACACAGATCCTTCTTAAACTGCACACAATCGTCTAAATATAGCCAGAATGAAAATAAAGGGACGGCACTGCTACTGTATGGGTTAACTGAAATCTCTACTGACCACACTAGCGCCGTTGAGAAAGTCCCCGTCTTCGCCCATCTGTGTGTCCGGTGTGGGCGTAAGGGTTGTGTCGGAAGGCGGGCTGACGGGGGCTGTGGTGGGCGTGGCTGCCTCGTCCGTGGGCGTCTGGGGACTCACACCCTTCTCGCTCCCACCCTTGTCGCCCGCTGAAAGAAAAGGAAAGGTGTAAGATTATAAAGTGTGGAAATCGACATGTGAATCATATTAATATCGGTAAATAATAATAATAATAATAATTGTGAAAACTTGGTAATGCGATGCAGACATAGCAGGAGTGTATATTTCCATTAAGTATCGAACAATCAACTGCTAAAGGATTAAATCCCACCCACCCCTTACACTAAAGCTATCTACACGACTAAGATAGGACAGAAAGGAAAAATAAAAAGGAAAGGAAGAATAATGATAAGCATAGGCTATACAGTACATGAAGAAGAGGAGGGAGAAAGACCGAGGAAATAAGGAGGTGGGGGAGAGTGGAGGGAAGGCGGGAGAGGAATTTGATTTTGAATGGATCCCTAAGCTTTATTGCCAGACTAATTAATTCCGAAGAAAGAAACAATATAAATGATGTGAAGAGAGGAAGGAAAGGAGGAGTAGGAAGGGAACAAGACAGGAGGAAGGAGAAAAACAAAATATACAGTACGGTAGCCTACGCAGTAACTAAATGTCATGTACCAGTATATATTCAAGTAATTTACTATTACAAATGTAAATTAATGTATAAAATGTGCATATTCCATCAAGTACCGTTAACAATTTTATGTATGTGAGTGTATACTGCCTTCTCAATACTTAACCCATTCAGTACTGGTGACGTTCTTTTCATCATATTCTGGCAACTATTAGACGATTTTATAGTTTCAAACGGGCCTCCAGCAAGTTACCGGTACAGGTTTTGAACTATCTCACCTAACCCTTTTTACTTCCACAGATCCTTCCCAAACTGCACAAAATACTATAAATATAGCTACAATATGATGAAAAACACGTCGCCGGTACAGTAGGGGTTAAGTGAAACTATACCTTATAATTTATAGGCCTAACCTGAAATGATCGCGGGAGCGGGGGAGGATAGCATCATTCGCAGTTTCGAGGTTCGTACTTGGGGGTTCGTTCTCCGATTTTGGGTCCCTTACTATAAAGTTCTATTTTCGTGTCCAGTCCAGATCTACTGTAGTCTATGCTTATGCTAATTCATCCCTTTGAGATGTAATTATATATTTGTATATACACATTTGAATTTGGGAGAGAAAGACATGGGGTAGGGTGGGGTAGGGTGGGGTTGAGGGGCTTGGGGGGAGGGGGTAGATACGTTGATTCTGCACCTCGCCATCCCCTCACGTTTCTCTCCCCCACCCCCTGCCACGCAACCATCCCCCCCTTTCCTCCAACTCCCCCTCCCTCCCGCCCTTCCTCCACCACTTCTCCCTACTCCTACTTCCCCATCTCTCCCCTCCCCCATCCCAACTATCCTCTCCCACCGCTTCATCCCGCGCTTCGATCCCCTCAGAATCCTTGCCACTTATTATCGGGATTCACGCTTCGACAGAGATGCAAAAATGGTTAGTCCGGGAATGGAAGAGAGAGAGAGAGAGAGAGAGAGAGAGAGAGAGAGAGAGAGAGAGAGAGAGAGAGAGAGAGAGAGAGAGAGAGAGAGAGAGAGAGAGAGAGAGAATCAACGACAATCAGGTGGTCAGTGAGTGAGTTAATGAGAGAGCAAGAGAAAGGACACCATCATTGACAGTATGGGAGGTGAGTGAGGAGTGACTCATTCAATGTCGGCTAGGGACGAAATACGATACCTACCACAAAAAATGAGTCAATGAGTCCCGTTGGTGGATATATATCTGACGGATGAGTATAGAAACAGAAGTTACTGTCAGAAGGATAAAGGTTAGGCTAGATAAAGGATGTGTGGCTGGCGGGGGGAGATCATTTATATTGCCAGTATATTACGGTACAGGCACCATATATATTAGGTTAGACAGTTGATGGTAGAGGTAGCGAAGATATTTGTTAACCCCTTCTGTACCGATGACATAACTTTTATTATATTCTGGCAACTACTAAAGACTTCATTCAGGCTTCGAATTATCTCAATCAACGCTTTTAACTGTCACAGATCCTTCTAAAGCTGCATAACATCATCTAAATATAGCTAGAATATAATACAATACACGTCGCTGGTACAGAAAGGGTTAAGGAAGGATAGGGAGAGTGATAGTACTGTAGGATGGCGAGGCATAATGGATTGGGAAAATAAGTAGGCCTACCGGTAAATAAATATAAATACACATTAGCTATATGGACAGGCACATGCAACAAGCTTTCAACATTGCCTGTACCACATCAGATACGATTCACGATTGTTGCATAGGTGGGTTTATCAATAACACACACCTGGCAGAACAAGGTCACCATCGTCGGAAAACATCAGTCGCAAACAAGCATACGCACAGGTAGGTTATCATGCGTAAACCTTTGCTATGAGCTGAAAACGGATGCATGCGTTCAACATTCCTTAGTAAGATGGATATGTCTGGCTGAAACACACAGACACACACACACACACACAAAGCACGCAGGCACTTCAACTAGTTTAAACACAAGTAAGTACGGTACACATCTGCACTAAGATACCCATACAAAAGCCTAGGCTACCTACCGTTTCACACACACACACGTGCACTTAAGCACACTAATATAGACTACTTAACATTCTTCAGACAAACACACACACATAGCCTACACAAATTCAAAATCTGTCCAACCCATCCTGAGCTATTCACACACACGCACGCACTGGCACACAGAAAACGTGCCCACCCTACCTCACCTGAGCATTAATGATATACCCACACTATTCAACCTCGCCAGTATCAGTCGCATGGATCAAATGTGTTTTCTTTTTTATTCAGTAATGGTAGTTTAGGTCTGACATTAAATATATACGCTTTACCACATGTGAGTTTCTTTGAAATTATATATTATAATTTGGTTAAATTTGATATTATATCATACTTGATTTTTTTCCTATAATGGTATTTAATTTACGGCATCTGAATTTATTTTGTATTTATAGGCCTTTATCGGGTATATCATCTATACTGTCAGTTACTGGTTAACTACAGTAGCGTACAACTAGGCTATAGATATAATTGTGTATGATAAATCTAAGCTATATTAGTATACTGTATGTTTCGATTACTTCTGCTAACTCCCAGGTAGCTTATCGGTAGGCATACCACATAGGCGGAATCAAGCAAGGACTTTTCACAGCAATTTCTCGGTATTTTTTAGGTCAGACTGCTTTTGCATAATTGTTTAGATAGCCTATTATCTATACGGTACCGTATATAATTCATCAACCTAAGATAATCCATTTCTAGTGTCGATACCAATACAAGTCCCGAAATCATGGCCGGAAACACATAAATTGTCGATCGAAATTACAGGAAGAGGGGCTCGTATGATTCTGTACTTATGAACGCAAATCAGATTACGAGCGGCGGCAGTTCGTAGAGGCCTTGTCACACGAGCGGTTATATATACCGGTATATATATATAATTGTGTGTGTGCGTGCGCGTTTATTGGGGGGTACCGTACTTTCGATTATTTTTCAAACAGCTAACCTATGTTTTGTTTTTGTTTTGATTTTAATTAGTGTTGGCATCTTTGCTGGCGCCAGATGTGTTAGTTATATTTACTGTAGGCTATATTTTTATAAAACTTGAATGCAGAACTTTCCAGGCCAGAGTTGCCGAGGAGAAAGAAAGAACAAAAATAGCGAAAATAAAAAAGAACCCGCTCGTGAGTGACTTGGCCATAAATAGCGTCTTTTATTCTTAAGATGCCGTGACTTGCGTTCCACCGTACCCTAGGATCCCTTTGGTTCACCTTCTTCCGGGTCTTACCATAGACTACCCCGGTACCACAATTTCACTTTTATGCGTTGATTTTATCGATTCTAGTTTTTTTTTGTTTTCATATATTTTAATGTAAGCGCTGGTACTACTGTCAATGGAACAATTTTGACTCGTAGTTCGTAGTCTGACGGGTTCCAGTAGCTGTGTATTATAATTATCACATATTCAACAAAAAATGAGCCTAAACCGATAACTTCAATTTCTAGTAGCCTGGTTAGCCTACCTCATTGTATTCTTCGGATTCCATTTCCTTATATATATTCCTCTTCGTGCACGTTACTATTGTCACGCATACCACTATAGTAATTACCCCCCCCCCCCCCCCTCTCTCTCTCTCTCTCACACAATGTATCACCTTATCCCCCACCTGGTAAGCTCAATTTCTCCACACTACATTCTTCTTCCTTTCTTACCGGTTCTCTTATTTTTCTTCTTCTACATGCCACTAACCCCCCCCCCCCCCCCCCACCGTTGCTCCTCGCCTCTCCCCCACGTCCTCTCCACTTCCTCTGAGTCATCCACCTCAACTCTATTCCTCTTATCTTACAACTTTTTGTATACAACGACATACGGTACGGTGTGATGTTAAATCCTGTTCAAATATAATGCAGATATACAGTAGTACCGGTAGTAGCTTCTTATTTTGTCATTAAATACCGTACGCTACTAAAAACAAATATAATAATAATACTAATAAAACTTCTAAAGGATGACATTTCTTACCGGTATGTGAAAGGTAGATAAAAACAGAGCATAGCTTCCAAATATCAGCAATGTGTCCACGAATGTTGCTGTTTGCTGTTTATCCTAACCGAACATTCTTGCCACTATTAGGTAGGTTAGATTAGGTGACTATTATGCACACTTCTGATCCTCACTGAAGTTTCTCATCACCAATGAAAATTGGGTTGATGTTACCGGTAGGCTACTGGTTTTGATAATGAGAATATTACCGTAGTAATAACAAAAGCTAATCACACATTCACAATAAAGTCATACAAGTAGTCTAAATTATTTACTACCGTGCAGTATATAGGTCTATCCGGAATACGTTAACCCTTCTCTCGTATTGTACCGTACCATTGTATAACTAACACACACACCTAACCAATTTTTCCAATAATCTGTCTGGACGAGGATTTGAGGCAGCTTCCTCCTCCTCCTATATGGCCTATCATGCCTTGACCACCCCTTCCTTCCCTCCAGCTGAAATTCTCCTTTTTTTTTTTTTTTTCCTTTCTACCATGGCTCTCCCTCTCTTCCATCGTCCGTTTTCTGTATTAGATTCTTTCCCAGCTGTCTTTTAAGGGGAGATTTCCACTTGAGGGATTTTTTTCTAGACCCCTTTCTCCCTCATGTTTAGCCCCAATGCTTTTGAGATGTTAAGACGTTCGCTCCATTTATTTTGGCGATTTTAACTTTCGCCCCATTTCTGTCAATTGTAAGACTTCATAACACTTAGGTGTCGATGTTTTTCCTGGCGAGCGATAGCGAGCCTGTAATTTAAGGGGAATCGGCTTTCGGCCGGGACATTATTCTACCAAAAAATGTACAAATTTATCTTGAAAGGGGGTCGAGGGGGTGACATTTTAAGCCTGATGGAGGTCTAGGGAAAAACTAAAAATCTTCCCTTAATCCCTCTCAATTTCTTTTCCATTTTCTCTCCCCTACTTTCCTTGTCCGTCCTCCCATATTACGCTATCCCATGCGTCCCAACTCCATCTCTTAATATCTTCTAGATTACCTTTTCAATCCCTTCAGTTTGTTGGGGGAACTAGAAGATGGTTGCTCAGTCCGTCAAAATTGTGTAAGAAGCTGAAGAATATATATTGTTTTACTTATATGGAATTAGAAGTACTTTTCACGATAATTCCACATGTGTCCGCAATGTTCACAGGGTGTGATAAGCAGGGAATTTGGAAGAAAAATAATGGTAGGATCGGGGCCCCGGGGGAATAACTGCACTAAATCTGACCGTATGAGTTAGGGAATATCCGGCACGATATGAGTGAAAAAGAAGGTTAAATGATATAATACCTTGGCTACTTAATGCTGTAGCTAAAGTAAACTCGCTACGGTACATCACACCTACACACAATAATTTCTCCTCCCACATCATTCTTCTATGCACGTCCAACCCTTCTCTATCTATCCTACCCACTACTCTTTCCGAATGGGGTAGGTGGGAGGAGACGCTGACCTATCCCCCCCCCCCCTCCAACTCCAATGGATCCCCCCCCCCATCCTCCCGTGACCCTGACCCCCTGCGATCGATGCTGCGAAGAAAGGGCCAATCGAAAAGGATCGCGCGCGTTCTCGTGAAGTCGGTCGCCGAGAGAGAGTGAGAGTGAGTGGCTAAGAAAGAGAGAGGGAAAGGGGGAGATGAAGCGATTCTGAGAGGGGAAAAGGATAATAGGCAAAACGGCTGACGAAGAGAGAAGGGGAGAAAGGGTCGCCCGTGGTTACTATGGGAGAGGGCGGGGAATGAGAGGAAGAGAAGAGAGGAGGAAGAGAAGAAAAGAAAGTAGATTAAAGAGGAGGAAGAAAATAAACGAATGTTGGAGAAACAGAGGGATGCGAGGAAGAAACGGGGAATGAGATATAATGAGAAAGAAGAATGAAAAGTAAGTGAGGAGCAAAATATGAATTATATGTGAAAGCAGCGGAAACAAGAACATGTGAGGAGTGTAGGACGGAGTGACCTTTGCACTTACGCTTCACTCTTACAGTCGGTAGCTAGCCTAATCTATAAATATGGTGGATAATCTCAAAATACGCCATCGGTAGCTACCGTATTAATTTATATAAATACGATAGCCACAAGGCAAAATCACGGAAGCTCATTTAACAATAACGATAGCTATGACACGTTAGCTATCGTAGACGCCTAAAATAAATATACAGCAGCTCAGCAATGCAAAACACAGTCGCAACACTCTAAAAAATATCTAAACTAAACATAGGGTTATGACGGCCTAGACAGATTACAATACAAAGCAATCTAAAATTACGATACTGTACTCAAATCCCCCAAATCGATTAATAATCTCACTTGGATCACAACGTTATAACTGGTCAACAGCAATTACTAGAAGAATCATATGCCAGAAGCCTACCATGTAATCAAGCTCAAAATATATGTGAATATCTGAATCAGTTGGAAGCTCAGGAACGGAGAGAACAATGAAGAGGGGGTGGCTGAGAGAGAGAGAGAGAGAGAGAGAGAGAGAGAGAGAGAGAGAGAGAGAGAGAGAGCGAGAGCGAGAGCGAGAGCGAGAGCGAGAGCGAGAGCGAGAGCGAGAGCGAGAGAGAGAGAGCGAGAGCGAGAGAGCCTACCGTCCGTATACCTGCCATTCTAAAGGGGTAGTGTGGGACGGGCTTGGCGGTGGACCTCCAACGCTAAAATGGCGTTATTTGATTTTTCATTTTTATTTGATGCCACTTTCTAACTTACAAACCCCGTAATATTCTACTCCCACGTATTGTATTAGCTCAGGCCTACCTTCTATCCAACGGAAAGAAGACAAAAAACTAGTATACAAATTTAGGCTATACAGGTAGTCTTCATTAATCAGGTGAAACACATTCCCCGATTCCACCGCCATCACCACCAAAGTGGCTATACCGGCATAGGGACGATTAATATTTGTACTGACTACTGAGGGGAAGGGGAAGGTGAGGAGAGAGATGCACACCCATGGTAGTTAGATGATGGGGAAGGGGGGGGGGGGGGGGACCGCGTATAGAAAAGCGGGAGTAGGCTACATAAACTATACATAACAGCCTTTTGGATGCTGAAATTGTCTGGGGAAACTATAGGCAAAGGGAAACATAGCTCAGGCTTGATTAGCCTAGGCTATGTTTTGTTAAGTTAATACCGGTAGTGATTATATATATATATATATATATATATATATATATATATATATATATATATATATATATATATATACAGTATATATATATATATATATATATATATATATCTATATATATATATATATATATATATATATATATATATATATAGATATATATATATATATATATATATATATATATATATATATATATATATATATATATAAGGGGGGGGGGGGGGGGTCGCGTTCGTAGTTACCACAAACAGCCTGGCGAACACACCCAAGGTAGGGACCATTTTAGCTTATAGTTAAATTAATATAAGTGACACCACAAATAGAGTTAAGCTCCGAGTGTTTGCGGCTGCATTAATAGAAGCTACATGCCTAAAATTGTATCCGTACCATATACAAAATGTCCTAAAACAATGGGAAAATACAGGTATTGGTAGCTATAGTACTGGTAACCTATCAATAACCTATATGGCACATTTGTCCTTCTGATCTGATAACTTTATCACTAGAAAACAATGTACCGGTACTGTAAACTAATTATCTATGGTAACTGTTGGGGGTAAAAAAGCATTGTGAATAGACTAGGCCTATACGGTTTTGTCTATCTGTCTACCAATATTGGTAAAATTGGCTATCACCAATAGCTATCACAACCCACAACGAGGGACGCGCTCCTTGGTGCCACTAGAAACGTGGCGAACTCTACAATAGGCAAAAACTGAGTGAGAAGTGTGACATGTTAATGTAGGGAGGTGAAGGGGTAGGTTATGGAGTTAGTTGACGTTATTGTAGGCCACCGTAGCGAGCCTAGGCTAAAGTGGGGAAAACCTATTAACTGGGAGGGGGAGAGGGTGAAAATCAGGAGTGGGAGAGGAGGGAAGTTAGCCTACAAAAAGAACGGAAAATCCAAGGGGAGAAAGGGGGAAATCCGAAGATGCGAAAAGTAAAAGGACGATCTGAAGGGTACCGGTTAATATAAATAAGTACAAATATCGGGAACTTAGGGAAAAATGAGGTAAAGAGGGAGGGGGATTTCCAGAAGAGGAGAGGGGAGGGGGTAGAATAGGAAAGTTAATACTATATTGAGGGTAGGCGAATTCCGGATAGCATACCGTTAACACTGGTAGGTTACAGAATTTAGAAAGGGGAAAGTGAACCTTTGACAGTGGAAGGATAGTGGTGAATAAGCATCCAATGAGCATAGTGTCATAGGGAGGTAGGCTAAATATCAAGGACAGAGAAGAGGTAAGGATGGTGGGGCTGAGAAATGGGGACATAATCATGCAGGTGGTTGAGGTGGGTGGGGGTAAGGTTCATGTGAGGGATGATAGCTGGGGTGAGGGGCTAGTGAAGATGGGTGTGGGAAGTGAAAGGTGGGAGCATATGAAGGTGGGAGGGGATCTAGCGAGGGGTGAGAGAAGGGGTCAGAGTGGGGGTGGGCGGGTGGGTCGAAGTGAGGGGAGGTGAGAGAATGGCGAGGATCGTGTGAGGGGTGGGTGGGGGGTGGGACGGGGGATGGAGGGATAATGGTACACGTGCAGCTGGTCGCGAGGGGAGTTCCTGAATTTGAAATGCCCCGCGTCAGCCAAGGGGGGACAAAGGGCGAGCTGATGATGCACGGACCGTCTCCCCACGTACGATACCGTAGCCTACTGAACGATGCTCCCTCATTCGGCGTAATTTCATAACCTACGTTTTGTGTACCGGTACCGTATATACCTCACTTTTTCAATCACTAGCTAACGTACTGATAGGCTAACTAATCTTTCTGCAGCCTATCTAAAATTATGGTGCCTTCGTCACTCTCTTCCAAGTTCCCTGGTTCTCAAAATTGCAATCATCGCCTCTTCTTTCCCTCTACATTATCTTTCTGCAACCTATCTAAATGTATGGTGCATTCGTCACTCTCTTCCCTGGTGCTCAAAACTACAGTCATCACCTCTTTCTTCCCGCCATCATTCTCTCGTCCTCACCACCCCCACTATAACCTCACTCCCGTCTCCTGCACCAGACACATGAAAACACCACCTCCTCTGAGACTATTCGATCGCTGTAACATGAAACTACCCCAACCTTCACTGCCACCACCCTTCCTTCCCCCACCACAGCAACTACCCCACACTAGCACCATCATTATTCCCACAACCATCACTACCAGCCTACCACCTCCGTCACCACCACCTTCAACACTAACAAAATAGCACAAACTACCACTATCATTAACTAGGCTTATTTTGAAACAGGTACTAGATGTGCGATTTTTTTCCCTGTTCAGGCTCTGTCTCGAGTCGGCCACCCCCAGCTATGGGTTACGTGCCTGAGTATATACATACATACATACCAAGTAATAATAGTAATAACACAATTAGGCTAGAGATATTATAAAACATTAACGAAACTGGTAACGAAAAATAATAGGCCTTGAAAATTATTATAATCTCAAATAGTAGCCTACTACTATTCATAATTAGCTATTATGCCCGGATAATTACAAACTAAGGCTAGCTAAGCTCCTTTCCTAATAGACTATTAACATACTATAGGCTACTGGGGATCATAATTTTCCCTAACAGCTACAATGTAAGAATTCCCAGAGTAACCGTTAATTATTACCGTATATTAGCTATGGGTAAAGTACGATACGTTATCAAAAGTAGGCAGAAATAACTTATGTTTTCGACTAGGCCTATTAAGGGTATAAGCTGCATCACTATTTAGCCAAAGCACGTAGCACATCGCGAATAATTCCTTTACGGTACCGTACACCAATGCCACAAACTGCCAATATTCGTAGAGAAAAAAAATCAACTTATCTCCAAAACAAACATTGTATATCACTAGGCTAACCTACATCCACCACTATCATCACCCTTTAACTTTGATCTATTTTTTCAGGAAATCTTGTTTTACTATTATGACAGATTATATCTGAATTAGGCCTAAATTGTATACCAGTAATAATGTTGCCACCTTTAAAGTTTAAACATAAATTACCTTCGGTACCTTCAGTCTACCATTACAGAACACCGAAATGTTACTACCGGTACTAAAACAGTTGTGTGAATCAGTGTTTACATTTAACATGCAATTGCCAAAATTATTCCCCAAGCAATTTTCGTCCAGCATTATGTTATCCTTTGATAAAATTTGAATTTACAAGAAAAGCTCACTCATAAGCTGATTGGCAGCATTTAGTACCAGGTACCAGTATTCTTGAACAGTCAGCCACACGGAAGTAGCTTATAACAGCAGATAAAGTACGGTACCGTACCGGAATGGTATAACCCCAAAATTAGGTATCGATACGTTACAATAATTAACTCGGATAGAGAGTACCGTACTTAATATCATCTAGCAGAGTAACGGTACCATAGTAACCATACAGTATCGCAAAAATCGTAAAGCAACTTTGTGCAAGAACAACTTTCAGCGAGTCCCCCAATGAATAGAAGGAATGAAAACATATATTTCTAGCAAGTTTAGCAACCTACCCCCAAGACACCAATCAGGCTATCACCTCTAGACTAGTATAGCCCTACCACCTAGGCTACACCCTCACCTACTAACATACTTTCCGTTTTCCTCTCCATCAACTGCCAACGCTTCTTACACAATATACCCGTATATACAATATATGCCTTCCTTATGATATGCCAAAAAGTATAATACGGAATATATGGATGGGCTAGCAAACATACGGTGCCAGTGCATAGTCCATAATCGTAGGCAAACTACAGGCAACTGAACTATTAGTATCTACCGTACTGTATTGTCTCTGGTCTCTCTCACACACACACAGCACAGCCATAATTTGGTGACGAAATTTGTACCTGTATCTGGCACTCTCATCTTCCGTCGCAAGGCGCTTCAGGTGTTATCGTTGTTTTTGTAGCTTCTTGCCGCACTTATAATACGATCCACTTCACTTAAGAAACTTATGGAGATTCAAGAGCAAAAACTACGTTAAGTGTAGCATAAGTAAGATAAAGTCATTAGATTGGTACGGTAGCACACCGAGGTTTCAAAACAGGAGCGCGTAAGAGTGCGTGTTCACTTACTCGCGGCTCCAACAATACTAAGCAAGGGAGTGAGGTAACTGAGGTTAGTGGTTACTGAGGTAGCTATAGGAAATACCCAGAGAGTGAAGAGACGAGAGCAACGAGATAAAACGGGTGGTGTATGCTATGCTATGGATAGAAAACAACATAGGGAATGAGAATGCGACAACACATGTGGATAAGGTAAGACAATAAAACAACTGACAATATATAGCAGGGAGCCTAAAAACGGTAGCCTACCTGTTGTATAAGAAATTTGATAGAAAATTCGGAATGTAGGCCTACAGGTATGCCTTACATCACAGATACAAAGGTCAAGTTACATAAATGTCAACCTTAAAAGTAGTCGAGAGAGAGAGAGAGAGAGAGAGAGAGAGAGAGAGAGAGAGAGGGGGGGGGGGGGGGGGGGGGTGCAACGAAGATAGGTACCGTACCGGTACCGTATATAAAATATAAATATCGAAAGTGGTGTGCAATGGAAGGGAGAATAGTTCCATAGCAGGAACAGAAGTGCTTGAAGGCATTGTTATGTCTAATTATATATATACCGGTATATACTTGGTAGGCCTATATATATATATATATATATATATATATATATATATATATATATATATATATATATATATACCGGTATATATACATGCATCGTATGTAAATGTACCAGGTATTTTACCGGTAGCTACAGGATTCCGTATTTATGACAGTATAGTACGGTACCTGGTGTAAAGGACATGACAACAGCTAAGATTAAAAATAATAATAAATAAATGCATAAATATAGATAAATAATACAAAGCATAAGAACACTTACCATACGTTAAGCTACCAGTAAAAACAAATCAAACTAATATTACTAAACACCAACACGAAATGTTTAAGAACACAACTTACAGTAAGTATCGGCAACTTCATTTTAAGGAACTCGTTAGCCACCAGGAATAGCTACTGTAAATGTGCTAATTAGGCTATATTACTGGAGCATGTCAACTACGATTAACATATAGATTCCCGTATCTAAGTTATACGTTACTCTAATTATATATGTAATGTTAAACCAGTGACAAAGAAATAGGAGCACACGTGTACAGGAAAGGGTATGCCAGGCACACAGACTGATGCGATGACGTACGTCGTCAGGTCTTAATTACTTTTCCTACTCTTAATGTATCCTTTGTTTATTCTTCTCTTAAACTACAATTACATTTATATATTAAATTTAACATAGGCCTATAGGCCTATTGGTATTTTAAGTCCCATGAAAATGTAATCGAGCTAATGAAGTTTACTTAAGAACCTTTCTTTAAGATTAAATGTTTTGTGAAAAGGTACCCTAATCATGCTTTTTATTTGACTACATAGCCTAGAGCTTCGAATTTATTGTTTATGTGAGAAACTGAAACATCAAAGTATATGTACACTATTCGTTAACACCCTGAATTAAACAAACACACGTCAAATCCCTGTCATCCCTAACAACCTTTTCGTTCATCGATTATGCGTCCCCAAAGGCCCCCCATATGCCAGGCCCATACTCCTGTGAGCGGGGATGGTGTGCGAACTGCAGTGCTAACGTGCTAGGCCAAAATCAATGCCACATTACCATAATAAGCTCGCTATACCCCTTAAAGCCTAGTACTCTCCTGTCTCTCTTTCATAACCCCTCTCTCTCATTTATCTTGTTTTTCATGTACCTCCTTTTCTTAACAAACAACGAGTAATAAAAAAGGATACGGTGGCAGCCAGGTGTTATTATGTTTGTCACTTCATATCTCAGCTCACGGGTAAAAACAAGATTAAATGAAGCTACTCCGGAAACGAACGTTGGTGATAAGTGGAGAAACCACCTTGAGACCCAAGACTAAAGTCGAGTGTTCAACAACTACAATGTTGCTCAACCCTTGACGACTTTTAGAGTGTAAGCAAATGGGTTTTACGATTTAACGAGTTTATTTCCACTTCCTCTGGCAAGAGATAGACAAGTACAAACAAATAAGATTGTATGTGTCGATTTTCGCAATATTTTGCATAGGCCTAATGCAATATTTCAAATGACGAGCTGCAACATGCGAATATGAAATAAAAAAAAATTCATAGAAAAATGTCCTAAACAAGAACATTAGATAAATACACTATACATGAATATATTCAGATAAAACAGTGTCACTAAATACAAAAGACTATAAAATACAAAATTTTTAATAGGCTAGGCCTACAAAATAAATAATAAAAAAAAAAACTTAACCAAATTCTGAAGTTTCTCCCCTTATCAAACTAAGCGTCGTAAATTAGTTACTTCCGTCGTTACAAGCACCTACAACGTTTTCTGTGCTCCGTCAGGAATAAAGGGGAGCTCTGTAAGGGAGGTGGTGGGAGCCTAGGTAGCCTGAGGGGCCTGGGGGCGTCCTTGAGACATCCCAGAGCCAAGGGTTACGTGCCTATTGAACAAGGACGACATTTCACAGGTGGTGCCTCGCTGGTTGCTAAAGATAATAGCCTGGTGCATCAAGTTACATTGAGCAGGGCGGCAAGGCTACTACTGGGAGGGATGCTGGGGACCTGGGGAAGGACGTGCTTAGGATCAGGGAAGATTGGTATAGTGCAGGCTGAAGGGCAAGGCAAGTCATATCCGGGCGTGGTTGTTAACTAGGGCATGTTAACTCCACAGACTTTCACGCCAGGAATGTGTCCAAGTATTTACGGGGGTACGGTATGTTAATGGAATGCTAGCGACAACGGTTTTGTCTCCACTTAAACACAAATTTGTAGCTATTCCACACCTCAGTACCGGTAGGTTACCTTATGAAAAACAAACAAGCCTAGGCTATTACAATATATAGGCTAGGCCTAATCTATAGAAAGACTCCAATGCATATGCCTAGGTTAGCCTAGGCCTATATATATATACCGGTATATATATATATAGGCTATATATATATATATATATATATATATATATATATATATATATATATATATATATATATATATATATATATATTATATTATCCAAAGAAAAACAAAATCAGGTTAGGCCTACCAGGTACCGATTCTATCAAGAATCCAATTTAGGCCTATATAATTTTAATATATTTAAACGTTAAGACAAATAGGTTACCGCATAGCTTATTAGGCTAGATAGGCTAAATTAGGTAAACAGGAAATACATAGATCCTGAAATGTTCTGTAGGTTATACACATTTAACGCCGGTACAGTAGGTCAATGTTTACCAAGTAATTATCAACTAGGATATTACATGAAGACAGACTACCCGTATTAATATTTTACGGGAATTCACACCTCCGATAAATTTGTACCGGTACCTTGAGGCTTATAATAATTAGTCATCGCAACTTCTCTAACAGATTTGAGTACTAAACTCTCGGATAGCCTATAGGCTATAATATATAGGCTATAATATATATCATGAACATAACTATGTAGGCCTATGTTTACCTAAACAAAACCATAGCTAGCAGGCTAGGCCTAATTGATATAATACAAACCTGAACATTTATTTTCTGGTAGGTTAGGCCTAGCCTAGTCTACTTTGCAGTAGCCTAGTCTAAACAAATATCAAACGGGTGAAATACATAGGCCCTACTTAACCTAACCCTAACCTACACAAACATATTTGATTAATGTTCAAATTAGTTATAGCCTAGTCTAGCCTACTGCTTAAAAAATATAGCCTAACTATTTTCTGGAGATGCACTCATAAGCCTAGGCTAGCCTACTTTGCAAACAATAAACATGTGAAATAATTATAATTCAACGTACCCTAAGCATAGCTAGGCCTAATCATATTTAAATTCAAAACTTAAGTTGGCTTAGCCTAGCCACTAGGCCTAAAACTATTTTATGGAGGTGCAATCACTGGCCTACCTTGCAAAAAAAAAAAAATAATAATAACATAGGCCTAGGCCTACCCTAGCCAGGCTAGCCTAGCCTATAAGCTATTCCTAGGTTTAGGCCTAAAATAATACACGCAAACAATGCTTGTAAGTTTGGCTTATCAGTAGGCCTAGGCTAATATAAACCCACACCAGCAAAGAGTTATCAAAGGATGTGCGGCACACAGCGGGGGTTTGGAGGAAGAATTACAATATGATCCATAACATAACTAGATAATTAAGCTAGGTCTAGCCTAATAAAAACAAAATAATTAGGCCTAAATACAAAATTAAAAACAGTAAAATGTTCGTTTAGCCTAATTATACTTACAGAGGTAGTTAAAGACGCCAGCAATATTCCAAAGTCTGATAGAGTCGGTGTAAGAGGAAGGGGCATACATGGTGCTAACCCCAGCCATGGTGTTACTACCCCCACAGCTGTCTGCCCTGTCACCACCACCACCTTGTCCTCATCACCATCAACCAACTTCACCACCACCAGTCACCACCAATTAAAATCGTTCGTAACTTGAGATTTCTTCCCTCTCTCGTTCTCCACCACCGGATGACCCCCTCTTCTTGACCTGGCAATCAAGGGTCAGTTTTCAGGTCCGTTTCTCAGGTGCTTTGTGAGTGCCAGGGTAGGGCAGGTCAGGTTTAAGATCCGAAAGGTGAAATCGGATACGCGGTCAACTGGGTTCCACCACAGAGAGGCTTGGGTGTCGCTATGGCAGTGTGTGTGTGTGTTATGTGGAAGGCTGGACACTGGCTGACCAAAGCGAGTGTCCTACACTAAAGTTCAATAGTCCAGTTTGTTATCAAGGGAGTATAATTATATGGCACTTGGTTGGTTATTCGTTTGTGTTGGGCAGCCGCCGTTGTCAACTACGATGCTCAACATACACAGGTAACGGTCGCTGGGGTTCGTTGTTGTCGGGTCTACACTGAGAAATATTCCCTCCCGCGTTAGCACTCTTCATCACAGTCACACAGCGTCTCGGTTGTTATCCTTGTTGTAGCTTCGTGTCGCACTCATAACACGATCCACTTCAGTTACGGAAAGAAAAGGGAGACTCCAGAATTAAATCTACGCTTAAGTGTAGCATAAGTAAGGTTAAGTGACTAAGTAGGTAGCACCTTGAGGTTTCAAAACAGAGGAGCGCGGAAAAGTGCGTGTTCCCAGACTCGCGGCTCCTACATGACTGAGGGAGTGAGGGGAGTGACGGAGTCTGTGAGGGCCTCAGGTAGGGGGACCTTCAACTCGCCGCCCATTGGCCCTCACCGCTTCCGTCGCCCCGCCTTCTCTAAATGCCACTCCCCAATTAACAAAACTATATCCCAATTTTACTTCCCCAGCATCCAATATCTCGACAATTAAGGAACACAGGACGCACTAGCGCCTAATTCCACAACAGTGAGCCTCGGGTAAGGTCTAATTAGGCCTCCAGACGGCGTTAGAGAGGTAAATTTGAAGACGAATTTGCAGCGTTCACGACCAACGTCAGCCAGGGCGGTAAGTGATGCTCAGTACTACGGGAGATGTTGGTCTGTTCACATGCTCTCCTGGGCCCTGGCACTGCTGGGATGTGTACACTGGCTATCCTGCGTCCTTCATCTACTCTCCTTAATCCCTTCACCAGTTATTTTATGTTCGGTTTCTCACCAGTTGTTTCGTAAACATACATCATTCGTTACCGATCCCTCTCATTTCAATATATCTTGTGCAACCCTATCTCATAACCGTTTTTACATCGGGCTGTAGGACTTTCCGGCACAATGATGACTAACGCATTGCACCACCGTGCAAGCACACGCATCTCAATAAACAATGTGTGCTTGATAAAGATGTTTCTGATTATATACCGTACAATTGCAAAAACATTGTATATCAATACTCTGGCAAATGCCGATAAAGGATACTTATGGGATTAGGATACTCCAAAGCCAACATACAGTAATACAGTAATATAAATAAATAAATATATATATATATATATATATATATATATATATATATATATATATATGCCCAAATGTTAACACAAACAATAGGTATTAAAATATGTCTTGATAGCGTAATGCATAGTGCGCGCAATTTCGATGCAAGTATCGTGGGTTCGAGTCCTCGGAGTGCCACATGTATTTGTTGATTTCATTAATCGAGTTTGGATGTGAAGTTGGTTGGTGTAAAAAAAATAATATATATATATATATATATATATATATATATATATATATATATATATATATACATAAACGCGTAAACATTAAATATTAATTGACAAAACAGTATGTTAAGAGTATTTTAGTAAATATTCATTTATATGATCAAATTACTCGAGTGGCAGCATTCCTATACTGCAATATATTCAAGTTGTTGATTTTTGTTTAGTTTTGTTTTTCAATTAACTTAACCACTTCAATATTTTAGTACGAGATTAAATGGTGACCAACCTGTCCGTTGTCAGTATTACATATGGTACTACAGTAGTGGACACATGCTTGCCAACAACGATTATTCCCAGAACGAGAATCCTGGGTGAGAAATAAGTACAAAACACTACAACTTCAGCAATCTACAACTGATCGTCGAATTTCGCTCATTTCCTTCCCATACAATAATAAAAGTCCAATCAGATACTTGTTTTGGGGAAAGAGGCAAGTTTACGGCCCCGGAAATTCGACAATAAAGAAAACAACAACGAGGAGTTGTGGGAGTAAAGGCGGGTGACTGAAGTACGACAAGTCCTTTCCACCTACCAAATACATTTGATCATCAAGCAAACAAATAGCTAACAACAAGCACGGCACAATTATATATGAATCAAAATATATTAATTTCATGGATCTACCATTTAAATAAAGGAGATAAGACCAAAAAAAAAGTATAGGAGATCAGGAGAAATATCGTACATCAGAGGGCGGGGCGAAAGGTGGGAGGACCCAGGATGCGCGCGACGGTAGCTTCTCAAACCTGTTGGTGGTGTGTGGCGGCAACACATACCACTTGCTGGCTGCACCTTCATTATGTGCTGGACGCTGGCTGGCCTGCTCCTCTCCTCTCGCTCTCTATGTCACACACTGCTTCAACATTATTATGCTCTTCCGATCCTCATCCACTTTTATTTTCTGTGTTTGGTTCTTTCGGGTTCTCACTGTTTGTATCTTTATTTTCGAACTGATCTAAGTTATATTTTTTCCTTTTCACTGGACCACTGTTGAGTTACTGGCCTTTGCTTCTCATCTCTCTTTACCTCGAAACTCCAGCAATTTATTTACTTCCGTTTTACATTTATTGTCTTTGGTTCTCCTTCGTCGGTTTCTAACTGATCCTCGTATCCACTTTCTTTCGTCTTCCATCGAGCTTCAAATGTGTTAGTATTTGATACTGACTGGCCGGCCTTCCTTCTTTTTCTTTCGACTCTTCCCATGCGTTGTCTTCCGCTCCTCGGGTTATTTTATACTTCTCGTTATTTCATATTTCGTTATGCCTCGTTTATTTCGTGCGTTGTCATACTGTATATTCGAGGTTGATGCCCTAACTATATGTTGATACTTTTTTGTCCGAAAGTCACTTTTCCGTTCCTTTATTATTTCATGGGTAATGTTAATATTTTTGTCTAGCATGTTGTTTGTTAGTTATTTATATATTTTTTCTTTTGCAATAACTCATTATTTTTCAATAATCTTTTCTAAAAAATATAACTTATTCACATTTTGTTCGCATTATTTGGCATATATATTCCTAGTTCTACTAAAAAAATGTAATCGGTATATGTTTTACATTACGTCAAAAAAAAATTATATTAACACACAATTGCATATTAGTTATTGCTCTTATTTAATATTACTGTGCAAGTATGTATTCGATTTTCATCTGAGCTCTTCCAGATTTTGTAATTTCCATTTAACTTCTATCACACTATATGATTATGTATTTAAGTTCTGATATTATGATGACTTAAGTGTTAATTCAAATGTTCGTAGAACCTTTGCAAAAGGACAAATACTGTATATAATGTATTTTTTTTTAACTGGAATGGCACAGACAAAATCGATAGTTCACCAAAAATCTGGGATAATTATTTGTGAAATGTAGTGAGAACATTAACTTGACACCTATAACTTGAGATGATAGTACTGTTGTATTTTTTCCAGCTGACTGTAAACTGCCATGTCCTCTCCTTATTTACTCACCAATTACGAAGACCATGTGAAATATACTGTCAAATATGAAAACTTGGTATTTTTAGGATGCAGATACATGGTAGTTTCTTATTTTTCCAGTAACTATCGAAAAATCAGTTACAAAGGGATTCAGTTTACCGTCGGCTGGAGAAGAAAAAAACTAGTCACAGGGTCATGACAAACACAAGTGAACTAAAGGGACAGTAACTTAACGTTCAGCTTATGAATAAGCAAACTTTTTGGCGACCTATTAATTTTGACAGTACGTTTGTGGAATATCCGTGATTTGTGGCCCTGCACTTTAAGGTATGTTGATATACTGTATGTTGCTTCGTGTATTATTCATCCTATGTATAATGAGGTGTATTATGTAATGACGTGTGTACAGTATGTTAAAGAACATGTAACAGAATGTGTTATTCGTCATTATGCATTATTTGAGCGTTAACATACATTAATTAATATGTGCATATAGTATGAAATGTAGTATGCTAGCAAGTATGAGTAAGTATATATATATATATATATATATATATATATATATATATATATATATATATATATATATACACACACAAGTTGCGTATTCTGTATGTGGTAAGCAATTTTTGTTTAACATAAACAATAGTACCGGTAACTTTAGTAATACATATTACCTTTCAATATACCAACACAGACAGCCATTTACATTTTATTCTAGTATTTCCCATCAAGTTCTTATTTTGTATTAAATCTCAATTTTATCTTTTACAACAGCCTTTACCTGCATCCATCTCGTCTCAAATTAATCAAACATTACCGGTAGCTATATTCCTTATTATTACTTAAATTTCTTATAATTATTAATAATTACTCTTATTTCTCATTGTATTACTTATAACTTCTGCGTAGTATCAATTGTTTAGCCACGACGAGCCTTAGTTTCTTAAGGGGACATGGACCGTTTTTCTGGTCCCTTTTTTCTCTCGTGTTTAGCCCCACTAGTTTTGAGATTATAAGACGTTCGGCCCATTAGTTTGGCGATTTTAACACATTTCGCCCCATTTCTTCGTCAATATTTAGGCCTTTCGTGCTATTTAGGTGTCGATTTTTTCCCTGGCGAACGATAGTTAGCCATTAATGTTGGAAGAATCGGCCTTCGGCCGGGAAATGTTTCTACCAAAAAACGTACAAATTAATCTAGAAGGGGGATCTAATGGATATTTTATTTTATTTTTTAATTTGATGGATGTCTAAGGAGGAAACTAGAAAAATAATGAATACATGCAAAAATCGCCCCGAAAGTGAACCATCCCCCCTTAAAGATCTGTCTATAACTACATGATTTGTCAGTTTTGGAAGAACCAGTGCGAAGGATTAAAGGTTCCTTTGATTTTTTCCTAAGATTTATCAAAATCATCTAATGATAGCCAGAATAAATATAAAATGGCGCTACCGTACTGAAGGGGTTAATGTTTGTATAATGAAGTATTCAGTAGTAGTAGTAGTAGTAGTAGTTAATAAAACTTTAAATACAAAAACGATAAAAACCACAAGATAGTACAGAATACATTAATTTTGTCTAACACACATTTAATTAAAACTATTATGTGATATGAATATCGCATGTGATAATATCATTAACTATGATGTATGTTATTTAACGTATTTATGTCTTGCCTTTTTGAGCGAGTTGCATCTCATGTTTTGTACTCATGTGAATAATGTAAAATTGTATATATGAATACATATCTGTGTGTATAGTCTGTAATGCATGTACAAGTATGTATTGTATGTATGTACTGTATAGATTTGTTTTGTGTGTGCTTGCATGATGTGCAGTGTATATTATGTATACTCTAGGAATATACAGTATATACCAATGGATATGTAGGCTATGCATGTATGTGTTTATGTAAGTATGGTTTAAGACTGACCGTGGGAAAGTGTAGATCCTTACATCAAAAGCCTCCCAGGTAGACTTCCCCCTCCCCCTCCCTTCGCTGCCCCTCCCTCAGCCTCCCCGGCTCCCCCGCCCCCCCCTCCTTCATCCTCCCCGACTTGCCCCTCCCTCTCCCTCCTCTCCAGCTCTCTTCTTTCTCATCTTTACTCCTCTGTTCTCTTCCTGTTTGCCTCTTCATATATTCGTCTCGGTTTTCTACTTTTGGCTCTTCTCCATAATTCCAACAGTGCCACTACAATCCCAGGCTGGCTAACCAGAGACTATTCTAAACAAGTCCTAAAGATAGTTCCTTCCTTTCAGTCATTATTAGTATATACATAAAGCTAAAGTTGTCTGGTCACTGGTCAGATCTGGGGTAATATGAAGCAACTTGATTGATTGAGCCCGAGAACTTTCAGTCTTCTACTGTACTTCTCCGCTTGTTCTTCCTCTGTCCATTTGCTCTTCTGTCCTACTTTACTCCAGCCATCTGGTCTTGGTCTGGGTATTTTATAGTTCTTCCTCTATCCTAACCTTTCTACTCTCCTACTTTACTCTAGCCATCGTATCGCATCGTAATTTACAGCTTCTAATGTCTTTGAAAGTGATGCAATGGCCAACACAATCGAATGCACTGCTAATTTGTCCGTTTCATAGTCATTAGTCTTGTCGATTTATTGAATATTTTAGTAGTTTCCTCCCTAAACTTTCATCAAGCTTAAAAAAAACATCCCTCAAGATCTCCCCTCTAGATAAATTTGTACATTTTTCGGTAGAATAAAAATTTCACCTTAAATACAGGCTTGCCTTCGCTCGTCAAAGGTCATAAAATCGCCAAACTAATGGGGGGGGGGGACTACCTCCCCTTAAACACTACATACCCTGCTTTGACACCCAACCCTACATATTCACACTTATTAATTCTGCATACCCCTTCAATCAGGTGACGACTTTTATGTTTATATTAGCTACCATCCGACGATTTTACTCAAGTTAAAAAAATAAAATAAAGAATAAATAAATAAATAAAATAGAATTAATTAGAAAATAAACATAAAACATAGGAAAAGTGGGGATTGGGCCTGAGCATATAGATAGATAGATAGGATCGATCTATTAAAATCTAAGGGTTATGGCTATCCAAGTTAATCCTCAAACTCTGACAGACCTTTCCCAAAATGAATAAAGATCGTCTAGGGGTAACTGGACTTGGAAAAAGGCGTTGTCTGATTAAGGGAGTCCACCTCGCATTTTTTTTTCTCCTTCTCTCCCTCTCTCTTTGGCTTGTATATATCGGCCCCATTCAGCCTACTGTTTAAAGAGGTTTACCCTCATCCAGGTGTCAATATTTTCCTGGCGAGCGGTAGCAAGCCAGCATATACAGTACAGGTATACAGTATATATTTTTGTTTTGACAGCAAGCTAAATTTGTACATTTTTCGATAGAAAAATTTCTCCGGCGAAGCCGGATTTCTTCATACAATGCTGACTCGCTATCGCTCGCCAGGAAGAAATCGACACCTGGATGGGGATAAACGTCTTAACACAGTTGGCTGAATGGGGTCGAATGGATACAAGCCAGGGAAAGAGAGAAAAGGAGAGAAAGATAAAAAAAAAGCCGGTGACCCCCCTTAAAAGAATTAGGAGAAGGAAGAAGGACGACTTTTATCAAAATATTCTGGCTAACATTAGACAATTCAGTGCAGCTTACGAATAACGCGTTTTTTTTCTTCTGTGTATCAAGAAGACAAAAGGAAGGTTGCCTGTAACGAGTGTCTCCCCCAAAGCCAAAAGAATGACAGAGCCAAATTTATTAAGCTTAAACAGTAATTCATAATTGACCATTCATATTAAACTAGAGGATATAGTTATAGGTCATCGGAAATCGCCTTTATTCACACGAGATAAATATCGAGTAATAATATTTAAGGAATGCGGAAACTATAGTCTATTCGCTGTAAGTAGGCGAGAAATCATGACCTCTATCCTCTGTAACTCAAAAAACGACTAGAGTAATCGAGCTAATATTTTAACCATTTGGGAAGAGTCAGTCAAGGAATAGATGTGGAAATCTACAGCCAATTTGTTCTACCCCTTTTTGAGTTACAGAGGATAGAGGTCATGATTTCTCGCCTACTTACAGCGAATAGACTATAGCAATGCCGTTGTTTGGAGCACTGTCCAAAGATTCGAAACTCGCATAGATATTATACCTCTCAACCCTCGACTATCTGTGTTGTTTACAATTGAATATCACCCTTAACCCGTTCTGTACCAGCGACGTATTTTCTATTTTATTTCAGCTACATTTAGACGATTTTATGAAGCTTAGGAAGGATGTATGGTAGCTAAAAGGATCAATTGAGATAGTCTGTACCCTTTAAATGAGCATACGTCCTTCTTAAGCTGTAACAAAATCGTCTAATAGTTGCCAGAACATAATGAAAAGGACGTTACCGGTACTGAACGGGTTAAGCAATCGATTGCTAATGCATCGTGAAAGATAGGAACTAAATAAAGGATGAAAATGAATTTACCAGGGCTTGTGCCTCGCATATGCATATCTATTCCAAGTCTCAATTGTTCTGTCCATGCAAAACCTTCATGGAGTTTCACGTTAGTTATTAAAGGGGGAGGTAGTCGCTTTTTCTGGACTCCCTTTTTGTCTATATTAAGACCTTTCGGGCTATTTCTGGGTCAATTTGTTCCTGGCGAGCGGTAGCGAACCTGTAATTTTAGAAGCCGGGACATTTTTCTACCGAAAAATGTACACACTTATCTTGAAAAAGGGTTTACAGGGGTTTTCTTTTAAGCTTGATGGAGGTCTAGCAAGGAAACTCAAAATAATATTAATTTATATGTATACCAAAAAACAAAACAAGCAGTACTCCCTTTTACTGGAGGGATTGGTGAGGGAGGAGGGGGCAACCTTCCATACTATGATATTGGTGAGGGAGGAGGGAGCAACCTTCCATAAACAAATGCTATATTGGTGAGGAGGATGGGGTTGCAAAACCTTCCATACTATGATATTGGTGAGGGAGGAGGGGGCAACCTTCCATACTATGATATTGGTGAGGGAGGAGGGGGCAACCTTCCATACTATGATATTGTGAGGTAGGGATGGGGGCAACTTTCCATACTATGATATTGGTGAGGGAGGAGTGGGCCATCTTCCATACTATGATATATTGGTGAGGGAGGAGGTGTGCATCCTTCCATACTATGATATTGGTGAGGGAGGAGGGGCAACCTTCCATACTATGATATATGGTGAGGGAGGAGGGGGCAACCTTCCATACTATGATATTGGTGAGGGAGGAGGGGCAACCTTCCATACTAATATATTGGTGAGGGAGGAGGGGCAACCTTCCATACTATGATATATGGTGAGGGAGGAGGGGGCAACCTTCCATACTATGATATTGGTGAGGGAGGAGGGGGCAACCTTCCATACTATGATATTGGTGAGGGAGGAGGGGGCAACCTTCCATACTATGATATATGGTGAGGAGGAGGGGGCAACCTTCCATACTATGAATATTGGTGAGGTGAGGAGGGGCAACCTTCCATACTATGATATTGGTGAGGGAGGAGGGGCAACCTTCCATACTATGATATCGGTGAGGGAGGAGGGGGCAACCTTCCATACTATGATATTGGTGAGGGAGGAGGGGGCAACCTTCCATACTATGATATTGGTGAGGGAGGAGGGGGCAACCTTCCATACTATGATATATTGGTGAGGGAGGAGGGAGCAACCTTCCATACTATGATATATTGGTGAGGGAGGAGGGGGCAACCTTCCATACTATGATATATTGGTGAGGGAGGAGGGGGGCAACCTTCCATACTATGATATTGGTGAGGGAGGAGGGGGCAACCTTCCATACTATGATATATTGGTGAGGGAGGAGGGGGCAACCTTCCATACTATGATATATTGGTGAGGGAGGAGGGGGCAACCTTCCATACTATGATATTGGTGAGGGAGGAGGGGGCAACCTTCCATACTATGATATTGGTGAGGGAGGAGGGGGCAACCTTCCATACTATGATATTGGTGAGGGAGGAGGGGGGCAACCTTCCATACTCATATATTGGAGAGGGAGGAGGGGGGCAACCTTCCATACTATGATATATTGGTGAGGGAGGAGGGGGCAACCTTCCATACTATGATATTGGTGAGGGAGGAGGGGGCAACCTTCCATACTATGATATATTGGTGAGGGAGGAGGGGGCAACCTTCCATACTATGATATTGGTGAGGGAGGCGGGCGCAACCTTCCATACTATGATATATTGGTGAGGGAGGAGGGGGCAACCTTCCATACTATGATATATTGGTGAGGGAGGAGGGGGCAACCTTCCATACTATGATATATTGGTGAGGGAGGAGGGGGCAACCTTCCATACTATGATATTGGTGAGGGAGGAGGGGGCAACCTTCCATACTATGATATATTGGTGAGGGAGGAGGGGGCAACCTTCCATACTATGATATATTGGTGAGGGAGGAGGGGGCAACCTTCCATACTATGGATATTGGTGAGGGAGGAGGGGGCAACCTTCCATACTATGATATATTGGTGAGGGAGGAGGGGGCAACCTTCCATACTATGATATTGGTGAGGGAGGAGGGGGCAACCTTCCATACTATGGATATTGGTGAGGGAGGAGGGGGCAACCTTCCATACTATGATATTGGTGAGGGAGGAGGGGGCAACCTTCCATACTATGGATATTGGTGAGGGAGGAGGGGGCAACCTTCCATACTATGATATTGGTGAGGGAGGAGGGGGCAACCTTCCATACTATGATATATTGGTGAGGAGGAGGGGGCATCCTTCCTTACTATGATATTGGTGAGGGAGGTGGGAGCAACCTTGAATACTATGATATTGGTGAGGGAGGAGGGGGCAACCTTCCATACTATGATATATTGGTGAGGGAGGAGGGGGCAACCTTCCATACTATGATATTGGTGAGGGAGGAGGGGGCAACCTTCCATACTATGATATTGGTGAGGGAGGGGGCAACCTTCCATACTATGATATATTGGTGAGGGAGGGGGGCAACCTTCCATACTATGAATATTGTGAGGGAGGAGGGGCAACCTTCCATACTATGATATGTTTGTGAGGGAGGAGGGGGCAACCTTCCATACTATGATATATGGTGAGGGAGGAGGGGGCAACTTCCATACTATGATATTGGTGGGGCAGGAGGGCGCAACCTTCCATACTAGGATATTGGTGAGGGAGGAGGGGGCAACCTTCCATATATATTGGGAGGGAGGAGGGGGCAACCTTCCATACTATGATATTGGTGAGGGAGGAGGGGCAACCTTCCATACTATGATATTGGGAGGGAGGACAACCTTCCATAAATATTTGGTGAGGGAGGAGGGCAAACCTTCCCATACTATGATATATTGGTGAGGGAGGAGGGGGCAACTTCCATACTATGATATTGGTGAGGATAGGAGGGGGCAACCTTCCATACTATGGATATTGGTGAGGGAGGAGGGCGGCAACCTTCCATACTATGAATATTGGTGAGGGAGGAGGGGGCAAACTTCCATACTATTGATATTGGTGAGGGAGGAGGGGCTTCCATAATATATTGGTGAGGGAGGAGGGGCAACCTTCCATACTATGGATATTGGTGAGGGGGAGGGGGCAACCTTGCATACTATGGATATTGGTGAGGAGGAGGGGGCAGTCTTCCATACTATGATATGTTGGTGAGCGAGGAGGAGGCAACCTTCCATACTATGGATATTGGTGAAGCGGGAGGAGGGGGCACCTTCATACTTGGATATTGGTGAGGGCGGATGGGGGCAACCTTCCATACTATGATATGGGTGAGGGAGGGATGGGGAAAACCTCATACTATGGATATTGGTGGGGAGGAGGGGGCAAACTTCAATCTATGATATGGTGAGCGTACAAAGGGAAGTACAAAGGAAATCAAGCAAACAACAGATTCTTAGGTGGGACCCCTTCTAGGGGTTGCTTGTCCTCCACAAAACACTGAGGATCAAGTGGTCCAAACAGTGGTTTAAGAGTGCGGTAAAGGAGAGGGAACATTGGACAGGGAACTGACTGCCCCCTGCCACTAACGTTGGCAGGGGACTAGGAAGTTAGTAGGGGGACATATGGGTTAGTAACTGAGGGGAGGATAAATGTTATTCCATTTACAAACGCAGTCAGTAGTAGTCGCCTGGCGTTTGTGAAAATGCGAGATATTCTGTCTAGAGGGGCGGAATTTAAATGAATTCAACGGTGGCTGCAGTCCCTGATATCTATAAAAAAAACGACGTCTCGGGGGAAAGCCCATTCACAACAAGTTGACAGAACACTCGATTGAAGAAGAAGATTCTTAGATTTCGCTTCGTTTGCGGAGTTAAAAGATTATTAAACCCAATAATTTTTTGGCAACCGTTTTCCCCCCTCCCCCCCCTTCCCCTCCCCCCCCCCTCCGCCTCCCCGCGTGTATTAGATGGTGGGTTCGATAGTGGAAGTACTTACTACAGTTCATACTTGTCGATGCCTTTGATGATTTTGAAACACGTTGAATTAAGTCGCCTCGTTAATCTGCGCTGGGTGTAAAAGGAAAATAGATTTTTAATTCTCTAAGAGGTAGACCGCTCTTCAGTTATGGTTTGTTCTTTAGGCTAGGGGTATCATTTGGTAACTCTACGTTGAAAACTCGTTCTAGCTGTTGGTTATATCTGTTTGGTAATAAGGGCACCAGGATTGAACGCTAGTATTTCCAGAAGAGAGGCGGACTAAGGAATTGTAAAGGGTTAGGATAAAACTTCTTATTCTTCTTTTGGATTTTATGCTCAAATGACCGGCCTATTAAATGCCAATTATTTTGTTGGCCTTCTTAACCAACTAACAAACTTTCTGAACATTTTGTGACAGGCCAATCCGGTTTTAGGTTACTCGTTATTGGTTTACTCACCTCTTTACCCTCCCCGATCAGTTTCTTCTTTTCTCTGTTTACATTCTAAAGCTGAGATGCCATTCATCGAATAGTTTGCTTTCCCCCCCTCATGGTTAGGTATCCGACATGTAGTACTTTACATTTTATATAATCCGCATTGAAACTCATTTTTTTGCGCAAATTTGGGCCCAACATGACAATTTTATTCCCTAGATTGTGTTGTCATATTCGTCAACTTGGTTCTTTTTTTTTGAGAGTACGCTTATTTTTGCAATGTTTGTATCGTCAGAGCAAATTTTGAGATTGTGCATGTGAGACCCTCATCATAATGCTTCGTTTTGATGTGTGAAATTAAGCAAAAGAGAATTGGTCCTAGTACCGATCCCCGGGGTACCCCGCTACTTTACAAAGTGGTCCATGTAGATGGCCTTACCGTTTATATAATGACATACCCTTTGCTTCTTTCCTGTTGTTGCTTGAGTCCAATTTTTTCCCTATCCATTTTCATTTCAACACAAAACACCGTCTTTGTATTCCATTCGCTTCTTCCCTGTTAGTTTTAGCAGTACAACGTTTTGTGGTGGACACCTTGTCAAAGGGGCCTTTTTTTTTTGAAAAAATTCAACGGTATAATAATATCTACAGCTTACTTAAAATCTCACTCGTAGAGGTTTTGAGGATATCGTGGAAGAAAGTCCTAATAAAGAGGTTTGTTTTTAAACAACACAGGAACGTTTTTTTTTATTTTTTACGAAACAGCCGTGCTTGAGGTATCTTTTTAAGTATGTTTATTTTTTTCTCCAATGGTAGGTGATTTACGCAGCTTCTGTCTCGTATGACCCGTTTTCCCCGTTTTCCTTCTTCTTTCTAGCATTTTACCATATACAACCTTAGGTTAAAGCTAATTTGGACGATAGTTTACTGGGTAGGGTTTGCTGCCTTTTTTTTTTTTTTTTTTTTTTGAATATCGGTGTTACGTTGGCTCTAGCTTCCACTGATCAGAGCATAGTTCCAGACTGGCAATGGATTTTTATTTGAATAGTAATGTCCAGTGGTTTGGAGAGATCATTCTTTTCTTAGCTTTCCCTTTAAGAACTCCTAGAGCGAGATTGTATCAGGTCCTGACGTTTTTATTTAAACCTTGAGTTAAATCTAAATCAATTCATAACTTCTCTCTCTGT
>CM064522.1:6307557-6353341 GCA_032716605.1 Paralithodes platypus | reverse complement strand
AGAAGAAGGAGTCTAAGTAGGGAGATAAAATGGGATAGGGAGGAAGAAAGAGGGGGAGAGAAGGGAGATTAATAGGGGGAGGTAGAAGAAAGGAAATAAACATGGGAAAGGGAGGAAGGAAAGGAAGGGAGAGATTAGGGAGAGGAACTGGGTGAGGAAGGGAGATAACTAGGGAGATAAATAGGTAGATGTATGTATGTATGTATGTATGCATATACTCAGGCACATACCCCATAGTTGGGGGGTGGCCGACTCGAGACAGAGCCCGAACAGAAACTATATTTAAAGTTCCAATTCTTAGGGTTCAAGGCCACTTTCGCGTTCCCTCGTCCCTTTCTTTGTCTCATCTAGTAGGTGAAGTCTAGGTAAATAATAATGGGAAAGGGATGAAGGAACAGAGGGAGATAGAAGAAGGGAGAGAAAGGGGGAAGGGAGGTAGAAGAAGGGAGATAAAATGGGAAAGGGAGGAAGAAAGAAGAGAGAGAGAGAGAGAGAGAGAGAGAGAGAGAGAGAGAGAGAGAGAGAGAGAGAGAGAGAGAGAGAGAAGGGAGAAGAAAAGAGGCGAAAGGGAGGGAGATGAAAATGGGAAAGGGATGAAGGAAGAGAGGGAGAGAGAAGAAGGGAGAGAAAAAAGGGGGGAAGGGAGGAAGAAGAAGGGGTCTAAGTAGGGAGAGGATCTGTGGGAAAGGCATCTCTTAAGTAGAATTTTAAAGCGAGGGGATTAAAAATTACCCTCATAAACCAGCCCTCATGCCCTCAGCCGCCTTTCAGGGGGGGGGGGGGGAGAGAGAGGGGAGGCATTACTCTTGACCCTCTCTCCCTCTCCCCTCTTTCCTCCTTCCTTCCTCCCCTCTTCCCTCTCTCCCTCTCCCTCTCAGCTTTCTTCACCTCTTTTATTTCCCCCTTTATATCTTCTTCTCTCTTTACGTGCTCCTTCATCCTCTCTTTCTTCTTCCCCTCTTTTACAAGTTCATTTATCCCCTTTACTTCACGTCCCATCTTTCTCTCTCCCCTCATTCCATCTGGTGCCTCCTATCCTCTCCCCTATTTACATCTTAGATCCTGTTTAACTTTCCTTTACATATCTTCTTTTCCATCTTTTTCTCTCATCGTTCTTCATACATCTTCATTACATCTTCATATATCCTCTTTCTCCCCTCTTTCCATCTTCATATATCCTCTTTGTACCTCTTTCTCCCCCCTGTCTTCTCTCCTCTTTACATCTTCATATATCCTCTGTCTCCTCTCTTTCTTCTCTCCTCTTTACATCTTCATAACTCCTCTTTGTGCCTCTTTCTCCCCTCTTTCTTCTCTCCTCTTTACATCTTCATAAATCCTCTTTGTGCCTCTTTCTCCCCTCTGTCTTCTCTCCTCTTTACATCTTCATATATCTTCTGTGTACCTGTTTCTCCCCTCTGTCTTCTCTCCTCTTTACATCTTCATATATCCTCTTTGTACCTCTTTCTCCCCTCTTTCTTCTCTCCTCTTGCAGCTTCTTGTATTCCTTTCACTCTTCATTTCCTATACATCAGTCACTTTTTACTTACTCCTCCATTTCTTGTTTCCTCTTTATTCTTCTTGATCTTCCCCTCTAACCCCTCCTCTCTCTCTCTCTTCTCCCCTCTTTACACCTTCACTCCTTTTTCACCTTCATGTTACTTCTTTTGTTATGTCCATTTGTTTGTTTTTTGTTTCGTTCACATCTTCTACTCCCTTCAAATCTCATAACTTTTATTTGCACAGCTTAATTTAATTGTTAATTGAGAGAGAGAGAGAGAGAGAGAGAGAGAGAGAGAGAGAGAGAGAGAGAGAGAGAGAGAGAGAGAGAGAGAGAAAGAGAGAGATGGGGAAAGCAAGACCCTTCCCTGTTTAATAATACTAAACTAAAGCCTTCATTCGTTATTTGTATCCCAAGCCTCCCTTCTCTTCCCACCTATTCAGCTGTCATCACCCATGCGTCTCTCAATCAAGACACACACGCACACACACACACACATACCACATGTACACATATATATCACACAGGCACATACCACATACGTACACACACACACACCACACACATACATACCACACACACACACACATACCACACACACACACATACCACAAAAACACACACACATACCACACACGCAGACACACACACATACCACACACACACATACCACACACACATACCACACACACACACATACCACACACACACATACCACACGCACACACACATACCACACGCACACACACACATACCACACACACACATACCACACACACACATACCACACACACACATACCACACACACACATACCACACACACACACACATACCACACGCAGACACACACACATACCACACACACACATACCACACACACATACCACACACACACATACCACACACACACATACCACACACACACACATTTTACGAATAAGTTAGATAAAAGTTGGACTATACTCAGAACATGAACCTCAAATCCTGTCTACTACAACTATATGTATACAACTCACTCTCTCTCTCTCACATATTTTAAGAATAAGTTAGCTATGTTGGACTAGCCACAGGACGATATGCACCTATCTCAAATCCTGTATGCTACTACTAGATGAATACAACTCTCTCTCTCTCTCTCTCTCTCTCTCTCTCTCTCACCCCTGTCCTCCCACCATCTGTCTTCACCTGCATAATGTGGAACTCATGGTGGCTGATGACGAGGATAAAATAGAAAAATGAAGAAAAGAGAGAGAAATATATAAGAGGGAGAGGAGGATGATAATGTACAAATTTAGCCAGCTGTCTAACTTATTTATCCAAATTATGGTGCCTCGCTGTCGCTCGCCAGGTATAAATCAACACCTGGATGGGGATAAACGTCTTAAAACAGTAGGCTGAATGGGGCCGAATGGATACAACCCAGAGAGAGAAAAAAAAAACAGGCCATCCCCCTTAAAATGCGTCATGATCCTCAAAGGGTTAACTACAAGAGCAACAAAAACAACACTTACAAACACAAATAAACAAATACACAATTCTAATATAAAGGCTTATAAGAAACACCCCCCATTAACCCCTTCAGTACCGGTGCCGTCCTTTTAACTTTATTCTGGCTACTATTAACCCCTTTTGTACCGGATATGTATGTATGTTGTATTAATATTTTGTGTCATGCCCCAGCTAGGGTTCGAACCCGGGCCAGTAGTGCAGCACTCCAGCACCTAAACCACTAGACCACCGAGGAGCTTAAAAGTAGAGGCTTCATTTGGATTTATATCCCAAATATTTCAGCTATATTTAGACAATTTTATGCAGCTTAGGAAGGATCTGTGGTAGCTAAAAGAGTTAATTGATATAGTTTGTAGGCTCTTAATTACTACACGTCCGTCCTAAGCTGAATATAATCGTCTAATAATTGCCGGTACTGAAGGGGTTAAAAGATTATATTCAGTTTAAAAATGGCCTCCAGCAAATAATAGGCTTCGAACTATCTCACTTTCCAACCTCAGAACCTTCTTAAAGGGAGATTTCCACTGGAGGGATTTTTTCTGGACCCCTTTCTCCCTCATGTTTAGCCCCATTGCTTTTGAGATTTTAAGATGTTCGCCCCATTAGTTTGGCGATTTTAAGAAGTCACCTCATTTCAGTCAATTTTCAGACCTTTCGTGCCATTTAGGTGTCGATTTTTTCATGGCGAGCGATAGCGAGCCTGTACTTTAAGAGGAACACATTTTTACTTACAAATTTACAAATTTATCTTGAACGGGGGTCTAAGGGTATAATTTTAAGCTTAATGGAGGTCTAGGGAACAAACTAAAAAAAAAAACTTAAACGGCACAAAATCGTCTAAATATATTACATGAATAACATGAAAAAGACGTCGTCGGAACAGAAGGGGTTAAATGTAGGCTGAGGGAGGAAGAGGGCACCGTGTAGGCCTACCCATAACAGCATTCAGGGGTTGTGAATGAAGGTAGGCCTATGGCAAGGTTACAGCAGAGTCCGGTTACATGGCGGTACCTTGATACAGAACACATATACACACACAACACAGATACGCAATAACACACATTACACACACGCACGCACGCACGCACACACAACACAGATACGCATTTACACACACACACATACACAATTACACACACAACACAGATACGCAATAACACACACACACACACACACACACATAAACACACACACACACACACACACACACACACACACACAGAGCCCGTAGCCTAGTAGGTAGAGCTCTCGTCTCACACACGAGGGGTCGGGGGTTCAATCCACGGCCGGGCGGTGACAAATTGGGCTTGTCTCCTTTCATGTGTTAGCCTCAGTTCACCTAGCTGTAAATAGGTACCTGGAATAAGTGGACGACGTTGTGACGTCCCCTCTGGGGTTGGCAAAAATGGTACAAGGCGAGATGGGTATCATATGGTTCACCTAAGCTGATGGCTACCTAAGCCTTCGGGCGAGACGGTACCGTCTATAGTGAGAATGGTACCATACAGATCCACCCTAAGCCTTCGTTTCTGATGTCACCAATTGGCTAAAATACAGACTACACACACATCCACAGCCATTCCAACAGTACATAAAACACTTAACATGCATTTCACGCAATACATTCCCAGTTAAGGAGGCGCGATAATAATGAGCTTAGCTCGCATTGCGTGGATTCCCCTTGACGAACAAGTAACTGAGTAACACATTACGTATCGCTCAGACACACAACATTTCAGCATTTCCGAAATATTATGGATACACAGTTTAGTTCCTTGGATGGGACGTTAGAAATGTCCACTACCTCCAGGTTCCTATTTACTGCTAGGTGAACAGAGGCATGGGGTTAGAAGGAGAATGCCCATCCGTCTCATCCTGCCCGGGAATCGAACCCTGGACATTTCTACTGTGATTTGAACTCTGTATTATTGGCCCACACGGCACCTTACTGTGATCTACAACCCGTTAACCCCTTCTGTACCGGCAACGTCTTTTGTATTTTCTTCTAGCTAATTTACACGATTTTATGCAGTTTAACCCCTTCAGTATCGTCTAATTGCAGCCAGTATAAAGTTAAAGGGTGCCTCTTTACTTAAAGGGTGCCTCTTAACTTAAAGGGTGCCTCTTAACTTAAAGGGTGCCTCTTAACTTAAAGGGTGCCTCTTAACTTAAAGGGTGCCTCTTAACTTAAAGGGTGCCTCTTAACTTAAAGGGTGCCTCTTAACTTAAAGGGTGCCTCTTAACTTAAAGGGTGCCTCTTAACTTAAAGGGTGCCTCTTAACTTAAAGGGTGCCTCTTAACTTAAAGGGTGCCTCTTAACTTAAAGGGTGCCTCTTAAGGTGCCTCTTAACTTAAAGGGTGCCTCTTAACTTAAAGGGTGCCTCTTAACTTAAAGGGTGCCTCTTAACTTAAAGGGTGCCTCTTAACTTTATTCTGGCTGGCATTAGACGATTCCACTTAGTTTCCAAAGGACCTCCAACATTTAACATATCTACTCACTTCACCCGTTTTTGCTACCATAGATCCTTCTTAAACTGCACAAGATCGTCGAAATATAGCGAGAATAAAACTGAAAAGACGTCACCGGTACAGAAGGGGTTAAGAAGGATCTGTGGTAGTAAAAAGGGTTAACTAAGATACTTCGAAGCCTGTTCATTGCTGGAAGCTCTTTCTAAACTGAATATTATCGTCTAATAGTAGCCAAGCATAAAATGAATAGGACAACACTGGTACTGAATTGGTTTAAAATAAATGAGACTGCCCATCCGTCTCGTCCTGCCCGGGAATCGAACCCTGGACATTTCGACTGTGATTTGAGGTTTCTAGTTTGTTTCCTACTCCTCCAGCAATCTTAAAATTTCACCCCCTTGACCCCCTTTCAAGATAAATTTGTACATTTTTCGGTAGAAAAATTTCCCGGCCGAAGGCCGATTACTCTTAAAATTACAGGCTCGCTATCGCTCGCTCGCCAGGATAAAATCGACACCTAAATGGCACGAAAGGTCTTAAAATTGACAGAATGGGGCGGAAATTCTTAAAAATCACCAAACTAATGGGGCAAACGTCTTAAAATCTCAAAAGCAATGGGGCTAGACATGAGGGAGAAAGGGGTCAAGAAAAAAGTCCCTCAAGTGGAAATCTCCCCTTAATGAGGTATGAATGTATTTTTTTAAATAATTAATAAATGGACATGGAATCTTGGGAGAAAAATGAAGATAATGAAAACGTGCATATACAGTATATGATGTAAGAATATAAAAACTACTGTTCATAACTTGATAAGAAATAGACAGATATAGATAGACAGATAGATAGATAGACAGACAGATAGATAGATAGACAGATAGAAATAGACAGATATAGATAGACAGATAGAAGATAGACAGATATAGATAGACAGATAGAAATACAGATATAGATAGATAGAAGGATTGATTTACTTTCCATAATAGTTATATTTTTGCCTCTCCCTCCCTCCCTCCCTCTCTCCCTCCCTCCCTCCCTCTCTCTCTCTCTCTCTCTCTCTCTCTCTCTCTCTCTCTCCCTCCCTCCCTCGCTCTCTCTCTCTCTCTCTCCCTCCCTCCCTCCCTCCCTCGCTCGCTCTCGCTCTCTCGCTCTCTCCCTCACTCTCTCTCTCTCTCTCTCTCTCTCTCCCTCTCTCTCTCTCTCTCTCTCTCTCTCTCTCCCTATAACTGACTCACAGACTAACAGTGACGTCATCATGTGGGCTGCGAGGTGGGTAGGGACGGGGGGTCGAGGGGAGGAAGAAGGTAGTGGCATATTATGAACCAAAGGTCACACACGTGTATGTTTTCAGCAAATTTATATCGACAATTTTCCTCTACTCCAGACTTTGTTTTTGCATCGGTATCGGCAACTATACTCCATTCATCTTAACCGGGCAAGAAATATGTAAAGAGGCATGGTATTAATTATGTAAAGAGGCATGGTATTAATTATGTAAAGAGGCATGGTTTTAATTATGTAAAGAGGCATGGTATTAATTATGTAAAGAGGCATGGTATTAATTATGTAAAGAGGCATGGTATTAATTATGTAAAGAGGCATGGTATTAATTATGTAAAGAGGCATGGTATTAATTATGTAAAGAGGCATGGTATTAATTATGTAAAGAGGCATGGTATTAATTATGTAAAGAGGCATGGTACTAATTATGTAAAGAGGCATGGTATTAATTATGTAAAGAGGCATGGTATTAATTAGCTAGAAAAGACATTGCAAAGGGGATAGTTTGAAACATCACATTTCCGGCAATGCTGCTGTGCTGTATAGCTATTATTGATTGCAATTATTAATTGCATAAGGTTTTTATGCAATTAATAATTGCATATGAGATTGAAAAATTAATTGATAAAGTGGGAAATTGTGAAGGGAATAATTAAGGTATATACAAAAAGGAGAGAGAGAGAGAGAGGAGAGAGAGAGAGAGTTACATAGAGTTGCATAGATACACAGACTGCACAGACCTTGCGGCGGTCCCTACTAGGCAGTCCGGACTTAATGCTGAAATAGAATTTGTCACAAAGTGGAAGGCAAGGATAGCAAAGCAGAACGCTCTCTCCCCACCCACCACTCCCTCCGAAGAATGAAATAATGAAGTTGAAAAATATTATATATATATATATATATATATATATATATATATATATATATATATATATATATATACCGTATACAGTATATATATATATATTTAGATACATGATATACAAAGTAATGCTTGACACTTAGATACTATAATATAATTCAGGTGTGACTAACCATTTCATTAACTGTATGCAAATCCTTACTGATCGAGTAATATGAAGTGTGTATTCATATAATTATACAATCACAAATTTACTGGATAATGTAGAACAAGAGAACGATGACAGATATATTCAATACAATGCATTTTATATTTTACATTGTGTGTGTGTGTGTGTGTGTGCGTGTGTGTGTGTGTGTGTGTGTGTGTGTGTGTGTGTGTGTGTAAACAAACAAAGAGGTAAGACCCCCAGGTAAAGGGAGACTAATTATATTCCACTTTAATATGTCGGCTCTGTCTGTGTTGATGTGGGGATCAGAGAGAGAGAGAGAGAGAGAGAGAGAGAGAGAGAGAGAGAGAGAGAGAGAGAGAGAGAGAGAGAGAGAGAGAGAGAGAGAGAGAGAGAGGGGCAATGGATAAAATATATAAATATATAGCCTGTTTATTTGCATTTACCTGTGTGTGTGTGTGTGTGTGTGTGTGTGTGTGTGTGTGTGTGTGTGTGTGTGTGCACTCAAGTGCTTGGATGCATTTGTGAGTCAGGTTGTGTAGATTGATGGGGTGTCTAGCTTCTATGATCATGTGTAAGTGTGAGAGTGAGGGGTATGTGTAAGTACCGTATGTGCGTGAGGGTGTGTGCGTGAGTAGGGTGATAGGCGAGTGTAAGTGTGTGTGTGTGTATGGGTGTGTGTGAGCGTGGGTGTGTGTGAGCGTGTGTGTGTGTACTTACTCTAGTTACTCTAGTTACTCTAGTTGTATTGCGGGAGTGAGCATGCTCGTTATTTCCCGCCTCCTATATGTGTAGGTGTTATATGTATCGTTGGAATGGCTGTGGATGTGTGTGTAGTCTGTATTTTTAGCCAATTGGCGACATCGGAAACGAAGGCTTAGGGTGGATCTGTATGGTACCATTCTCACTATAGACGGTACCGTCTCGCCCGAAGGCTTAGGTAGCCATCAGCTTTGGTGAACCATATGATACCCATCTCGCCTTGTACCATTTTTGCCAACCCCAGATGGGACGTCACAACGTCGTCCACTTATTCCAGGTACCTATTTACAGCTAGGTGAACTGAGGCTAACACATGAAAGGAGACAAGCCCAATTTGTCTCCGCCCGGCCGGGGATTGAACCCCCGACCCCTCGTGTGTGAGACGAGAGCTCTACCTACTAGGCTACGGGCTGTGTGTGTGTGTGTGTGTGTGTGTGTGTGTGTGTGTGTGTGTGTGTGTGTGTGTGTGTGTGTGTCAGGTATCTTGTTAATTAGTGAGTCAGGTGAAGAGGCGACGTTCCCACGGTAGCTACTATTGCTGCTTCTTGGTGAGGGGAGAGAGAGGAGGGGAGGTAGGAGGAGATGGTGAAAGGAGGAAGGAAGAGTGGAAGGGAGGTAAGAGGGGAGAGAGGAGGGGAGAAGGGAAAAAGAGGAGAGGGTGAGAGGGGAGGGAGGGGAGAAGGGAGAATGAGGAGACAAGAGGGGAGAGAGAAAGTAAGAGGAGGGGAGAGAGAAAGTAAGAGGAGGGTAGAGAGAGAGACAAGAGGGAGCAGGAAGGGGACATGAAGAGAGGATAGAAATTAGGAGACATACGAATTGTGGGAATGCAGAAGATAGCGATAAAGAAGGAAGGAGATGAAGGAGGAGGGAAGAAGATAGAAAAGAGAAGTTAGGTTCCCACGGCTGCTGCTGCTGGAGAGAGAGAGAGAGAGAGAGAGAGAGAGAGAGACAGAGAGAGAGAGAGAGAGAGAGAGATGAGGGGAAGGATGAACATATGCAAATCTAGGAATCAAAATAGGATGAAGGGAATTATTAACGGTACCATTAATGAAGGGAACTAAAACATCCACACAAGCCGTACAAATAGGATGAAGGGAATTATTAACGGTGCCATTAATGAAGTTCTGATACTAAATAACCTCCACACAAGCCGTACAAATCGATTACAAAATAAGTGTCTACGAGGTTGTAGTTAAGTATGGCATAGATTACGTAATACGGTGATCAGCTCAGAAACAGTAAAACACTTCAAAATTAAAATAGATGATCATAAGAATGATATGGGTTGTTGTATTGGCAACTTTAAGACTTTTCACCCCATTTCTGTGCCGATATTAAGACCTTTCGTGCCATTTAGGTGTCGATTTTTCCTGGCGAGCGATAGCGAGTCTGAAATTCTAGAAGGAATCGGCTTTTGGCCGGGAAATTTTTCTACCGAAAAAATTACAAATTTATCTTGAAAGGGGGTTTAGTCACTGGGTGTTTTTGAAAGCTTGATGGAGATCTAGCGAGGAAACAAACAAATAAATAAATAAATAAATAAATAAATAAATATATAGGCCAGAAAACAAGCACTACCCACTTAACCCTTTCAAGCTCCAATACGCGTTTCTGTCCTGTTTTTGGCTACTATTAGACGATTTTATTCAGATTAGTATCGGTATATGGAAGTCAAAGGGTTGATTAAGACAGTATTTACCCTTTTTAATACCCACAGATCCTTCCTAAGCTGCATAAAATCGTCTAATGATGGCCAAACTAAACTGCTAAAACGCGTCAGAGCTTCAGAGGGTTAACTATGAATAGCTATAGGTGTTGTGGTCTTGCTGATACCCCTGACTGATATGTTGAGTCTAATACCAAAATACTGGGACACAGGTCATTTGGTTAGCGACATCCAAGGTCTATTTATATACAATGTGTGTGTACTGTATATGTGTATTATAGACCTTTGTGTGTACTGTCTATGTGTACAGTATATAGACCTTTGCGCCACCTTGCTCGCAAAATCACGGGGATGAACGCTGCGGCAAGGCATAGTTCTAGTCCGCCAACCTTCTCTACCTTACCTTAACCTTGAAATGTGTCGGTGGTTTAACAAAAAAAAAAAAAAAAAAAAAAAAAAAAAAAAAAAATATATATATATATATATATATATATATATATATATATATATATATACACATATATATATATATATATATATATATATATATATATATATATATATATACCGGTATATATATATATATATATAGAGCTAAACGAATAAAACAAATATTAATAAATCTTTTACATTGATACTATTGTACAGGAAGAGATAAATATTACTCGCAAAATAGGAATAAGGAAGGGCGAAAAGATGTGAGAAAGAGGAAGTTTGGGAGGAAGGGGGCAGGTATCCCCCTCTTTAACCCCCCCCCCCCCCCCCCACCCCCCAATAACGGGAAACCAATACTACCTGGTGATGGCCAAAGACATTTCAACCCCACACTCTGCTTGGTTAACTCACAGAGAGAGAGAGAGAGAGAGAGAGAGAGAGAGAGAGAGAGAGAGAGAGAGAGAGAGAGAGAGCGAGAGCGAGCGAGAGCGAGAGCGAGAGAGAGAGAAAGCACCGCATACACTCATACAGCACGCGCAACGTATGCACACAAATAATGCACTAATAGGTACGAGTATTACGCAAATACACACACACAATACACACACACAATACACACACACAATACACACACACAATACACACACACACAATGTTTTTTTGTTTTTTTGTTCTTGCTTTGGTCTTTAATATACAGTAAGTTACTATAAGTTAGACTTAAACTGTAAGCTGTTCCTCTGTACAATTTCATCCTACAGCTGCATTTGTCAGTGTTATTATCATGATTACAGTATATATGTACAGTATATATGTACAGTATATATGTACAGTATATATGTACAGTATATATGTACAGTATATATGTACAGTATAAACTAACAAATGGTATTACACATATACAGACATGTGCACATTACCTGAAGTATTACTAGCGGAAGTACACAAAAACACTTCCTGGCACACACACACCCACACACACACACAAACAGACACACACACACACATACATACCCACACAGACACACAGACACACACACACACACGGTACCTGAGGTGCTAAGCTCCCAACAGTTTACTGTCTCTTTGGAAGGACCGCTCTTACACAACTCTATCTTCACCTACTCATATTTCCCTTAACCCCCCATCTGTCTGTCTGTCTGTCTCTCTCTCTCTCTTTGTCTCTGTTTCTCTGTCTCTCTCTGACTGCATCTGTGTGTGTGTGTGTGTGTGTGTGTGTGTGTGTGTGTGTGTGTGTGTGTGTGTGTGTGTGTGTGTGTGTGTGTGTGTGTGTGTGTGTGTGTGTGTTTACCCCGTACCGTATACATGTGTTTATTTGGTGATTGGTGTATCTGGTGTTTCCGAGTCTCCATAATCCCACTTCCTGTCCAGTACTTCCGTCGGTCACTGTGTCTCCATAGCTAGCTCTCTCTCTCTCTCTCTCTCTCTCTCTCTCTCTCTCTCTCTCTCTCTCTCTCTCTCTCTCTCTCTCTCTCTCTCTCTCTCTCTCTCTCATTCTTCGGAAAACAATAAAATTAACCTGCAATCAGATCTAAACAAATTCACGGAGTGGTCAGAAAATCCTATTACGTCCTCATGTGGCAGTCAAAGTCAACCTGTTGACTATTAGGATAAGATAGGATAAGGAATTGTGGATTTGCAACCTCATTGGCTACAGGCTCGAAATAAATCGGGGGGAGGGGGAGGGGGGGGGGGGGAGACCACACACACACACACACACACACGTACACGCCCACAAGTACTGTATACACACACACACACAACTACTGTACACACACACATATACTGTACACATACAAACACATAATGTACACACACACACACACACACATAAGCACACACCTACTGTACACACACACACACACACACACATCTACTGTACACACACACACACACATACATACCTACTGTGTACACACCTACTGTACACACACACACAATCTACTGTACACACACACACACACACACCTACTGTGTACACACACACACACACACCTACTGTACACACACACACACACACCTACTGTACACACACACACACACACACCCACCTACGTACACACACCCACCCACCTACGTACACACACACACATACGTACACACACACACACACCTACTGTACACACACACACACCTACTGTACACACACACACACCTACTGTACACACACACACCTACTGTACACACACACACACACGTATTGTATACATACATACACACACAGTACAGTACACACCTTCCGCCAGTCACTGTCACCATGTGTCTTATCCTTTCTCTCACACCTCTCTCACACTTCCTTTCTCTAGCTCAGATAAACCTACTTCCGCTCACTAGCTCTGTCTGTCTCGTCTGTCCTCTCTCCGTCTCTCTCTCTCTCTCTCTCTATATATATATATATATATATATATATAATCCCAATGATTGAATTTTTATAAGTAAATAACTAAATATTTCTATGCTGTTTACCTCACTCCTAATTCTACTGACTATCCAAAATTAATTGACTATCTAACTTTTAAGGTGGAACACATCCTATCCATCTTGCAAAACTCTCCATCTTGGGTGGTATCAGTGTTCACCATCACCAATTTGTCTCCTCTCATTTCACTGACCAACCTGCTGCGGCAGTTTGTCACCCACACACTTGCAAGTGTGGTGGGGGGATGGATGCTCAAGGTCACCATGCCTTGTCATGTAATTACAACGCAGGCCGCCTGCCAAGACACTCTGCACTAAATGATGTCATAAAACGGGCCCTGCAGAGTGCTAACCGTGCATCAATCCTCGAACCACATGGACTTCACAGAGAAGACGGCAAACGGCCAGATGGGATGACCACTTTCCCTTACAAGAATGGCCGGTGCCTCGTGTGGGATGCCACATGTGTTGACACTTTCTTCACAACCAACATCGCCAGAAACGCCGACGAAGCAGGTGAAGCCGCCCGGATAGCAGAAAATAAAAAGCGAGAAAAATATCAAGCCATCGCCAGAAATCATCATTTCGAGCCCCTGGCATTCGAAACTTCAGGAGTCTTCGGCCCTACCACCCTTAAGATGGTGAATGAAATAGGCCGTAAAATCAGAGAAGTTTCAGGAGAACCCCGGGAAACCCTCTGGCTCAAGCAAAGACTAGGGATGGCTATCCTCCGGGGCAATGCCACCAGCGTCATGAGCTCAGTTCGACAGGACTGGGGCATGCCACTGTGTGAGGCCCGGGCAGGAGTGGTGTATCCGTAGTCTTTCCACAGTAGGGTAAAACAAAACATAAACTTTATTTGTATGTAACATGTGTGATGCACATAAATAAAAGGGGATGTTTCGGATGGTTGAAAGCCACAGTTGCTCGCGCGTTTGGAGCTAGCAACACGTATTATGAAAAACATGTATCCTCCTTCATTCACTGTCCCCCCCTTCACTCACTCAACCCCACAATTTGCCGAAGGATAACAGGTTTTTCACAATACGTAGACGGAGGTCTTTTTAAAATTACCTGCTGAACAAGCCTACATATTTTCCATCCTAAATGATCTAGAACAATTAGTCCAGCACCCTACCTGTATCCCGGAACGCCTAGGAGATCAGCCCAATATCCTAGACATTTTGCTAACTTCTAATCCTTCTGCTTATACTGTAAACCTTTTCTATATGTAGGGCTCCTTCAATCACAACCTTATCTCTGTTACCTGTCCTATCTCTCCAGTACGGCCATCTGATCCTCCCAGGTGGCGGCGCTTGTGGCACTTGGGCGCCGTCCACTAGGAGGCTCTACGACAGTACTGTACTTCTTTGACTTTCCCTGGAATAATTTTTGTTTCCGTGGCCGCGGAGCTCAGACAGAGTGTCGAGCGCATTACTTTGGTAATCCTGTCAGGCATGGCATTTTCGTTCTCTCAGACTAACGCACATAAAACTTGGTTTACTCACGCTTGTTCTACTGCTGTCCACAATAAGGAGGAAGCATACAGACAGTACCAGTGCTCCCTCAACCTTTCTGCTCAGGCGGTACCACTGTCACTTCGTCCTCTGACAAAGCTGAACTCTTTACTCAAATTTTTGCCAAAAACTGAACCTTGGAAGATTCTGGTGATGTTTTTCTTTCTCCACCACCCTCTTATATACTTATGCCTAATTATTTATTTTTTTCTCCAAAGATATACTATCTGCCCTTTCTGGGTTTAATACTAAGGTGTATGGACCATATGGTGTCCCTTCTATTGTACAAAGACACTGTGGTTGTTGGTTGACTCCTTGTCTAGGTAAACTCTTACACCTATGTCTTTCATCCAACGCCTTTCCTTCTTGTTGGAAGTTAGCTCTCATGCAACCTCTCCAAATGAGGGTGACTGCTCTCAATCCTCCAACTATCGGCCAATTGTCCTCACATTTTGTATCTCTAAAATTTCGAATCTACTCTCAATTCAAAATTTCTTAATCCTCTGACAATCCATAACCTTCTTTCAGATCACCAGTATGGCTTTCTTAAAGACCACTCTACTGTTCATCTACTTTCCTGCATTACTAACTCTTTGTAATAATCCCTTATGGACTACGGTGAGACTTTTTCTATCGCACTAGACATATCAAAAGATTTTGGTACAGTCTGGTACAAATAACTTATTCCAAACTACCATCTTTTGGCTTCTATCTCTTTATCTGTGCCTTTTTATCTCAAATTTCCATTCTGGCCGTTCCATGGCTGCATTTGTGGATGGCCATCATTCACTTCCTCATTCTGTCAACTCTGGTGTTCCTCAAGGTTCTGTCCTTTCCCCAGTTCTATTTCTAATTTTCATTAATTATTTTCTCAACTGTACCTCTAATCCTATTCCGTCATATGCTGATGACTACCTTTCACTATTCAACTAGTTTCCCACAACCTCCTTCCTCAAAGTCACTCCAAAACTCACGTGATGAGGCCATGGCGCGCCTATCCTCTGATCTTTCAATGATTTCTAATTGGGGCAGAGAAAATTTTGTTACTTTCAATGCTTAAACAACCCAATCTGTCTAGTCTTCATAATCTTCCACACGACTATCCTGTATTCTTCAACAATACACTCCTCATCTTCTCTCAATATCTTTGGTGTCTCCTTTTCCTCTAAAATTTTCTGGAAAAGCCATATCACCACTCTTGCCTAAACGGCTTACCAGAGGTTGGATGTGCTCAACCATCTCTGTGAGTTCTTTATCGTCGCACAGCTTTTTGTTCTGTAGAGGGGCACAGTGCGCTCATGTATCGAGTATTGTTCGAGTGTGTGGGGAGGTTCCTCCCATACCGCACTTCTCGAAAGGGTAGAGTCGAAAGCATTCCGTCTTATCAACTCACCACCTCTTACTAATTCCCTACAATCTCTCTCTACACACCGGAATGTTACATATCTTTCACTATTCTATCACTATTACAACAGTCAGTGTTCTTCAGAGCTCTCTCAGTGCATACCTCCTCCCTTACGGCAAGTAGGAGGCACCCGCCTTTCAACACCTTCCCCCTCCTATTCTGTCCATCTCTCTAATCCAAGAATTAAATTTTTTTATGTCTCTTCTAATCAACAAGTGAAGTCTGGAACTCTGTCCCTCAATCAATATTTCCTTCATCCTATGACTTAGATTGCTATAAACGGCATGAGTCCAGGCATTTTGACCCAACGTACCTTGAATTTTGCTCTCTGTCACTCTTTTGACTTTGAGTGAGACACTCATTACAGGCAGCCTGAATTTTGTATCCTTCATACATATTAAAAAACAATAGCGTGTGTGCTTTGTGCGCGTGTGTGTGTGTCAGTATGTGTGAGTGTGTGTGTGTGTGTGTGTGCGTCGGGTGGAATTATGTGTGTGTGTGTGTGTGTGTGTGTGTGTGTGTGTGTGTGTGTGTGTGTGTGTGTGTGTGTGTGTGTGTGTGTGTGTCGGTGATTGGAGTATACATACTATATATGATATTGAAGCATCAGTTTCCGGTACACCTTCAACCCTTCTGTACTGTACAGTACATCTCTGCTCTGTGTGTGTGTGTGTGTGTGTGTGTGTGTATGTGCGTCGGTGTGTGTGTGTGTGTCGGTGATGGGAGTATACATACTGTATATGATATTGAAGCATCAGTTTCCGGTACACCTTCAACCCTTCTGTACTGTACAGTACATCTCTGCTCTGTGTGTGTGTGTGTGTGTGTATGTGCGTCGGTGTGTGTGTGTATGTCGGTGATGGGAGTATACATACTGTATATGATATTGAAGCATCAGTTTCCGGTACACCTTCAACCCTTCTGTACTGTACAGTACATCTCTGCTCTGTGTGTGTGTGTGTGTGTGTGTGATCAGTGCTCAAGAGCACTGACAAGAGTTAAGACACTTAAAGAAAATGCCTTCGCTACACGGGGTCCGAAGCTCTACAATGCACTGCCAAAAGAAATAAGAAACCAAAACTACCCAACCGTTGAAAAATTCAAAAAGGACTTGGATGATTTCCTGTCATCACTGCCAGACCAACCAATCCTACCCCACTACTACCTCCGTGCTGCCAGCAACAGCATTCTTGACCAGCTGGCACAGAGGAGGGTAGATGGGATGTACAGTGGCGGCGCCGCAACGGCGTGGACCACGGGGTGCTAACTGACAGCCCTCAACTACAACCACAGGAGTGTGTATGTGTGTGTGTGCGTCGGTGTGTGTGTGTGTGCGTCGGTGTGTGTGTGTGTGTGTGCGTCGGTGTGTGTGTGTGTGTGTGCGTCGGTGTGTGTGTGTGTGTGTGTGTGTCGGCATGTGTGCGTGTGTCGGGGTGTGTGTGTGTGTCGGGGTGTGTGTGTGTGTCGGGGTGTGTGTGTGTGTGTCGGGGTGTGTGTGTGTGTGTGTGTCGGGGTGTGTGTGTGTGTGTGTGTGTGTGTGTGTGGTCGGCGTGTGTGTGTGCGTCGGTGTGTGTGTGCGTCGGTGTGTGTGTGCGTGTGCGTCGGGGTGTGTGTGATGTGTGTCGGTGTGTGTGATGTGTGTCGGTGTGTGTGATGTGTGTCGGTGTGTGTGATGTGTGTCGGTGTGTGTGTGTGTTTCGGTGTGTGTGTGTGTGTGTGTCGGTGTGCGTGTGTGTGTGTGTGTCGGCATGTGTGTGTGTGTGTGTGTGTGTGTCGGCGTGTGTGTGTGTGTGTGTGTGTGTGTCGGTGTGTGTGTGTGTGCGCGCGTCGGTGTGTGTGTGATTGTGTGTGTGTGTATGATATTGAGGCATCAGTTTCCGGTGCACCTTGTATTCCTTTATTTTGTATATTATTAGGCATTTTTAAGAAGCTTATTAACCCTTTCAGTATAAACCATGACGCACTATTGCCCTTTATTCTGCCCATTATTAAGAACTTTATTAAGCTTAGCAAGGTTCTATAGGATTCAGAGGGTTAATTGAGAACGAGTTTCACCTGTTGAATGCTAGAGGTCCTCCTTAAGCTGTTTATGATCTAGTTTTAGCCAGAATAATTTGGAAAAGTAGTCGTATGTGCGATTTCTTACGATTTTCACCGGCGTGACATGTCGGACAAGAAACGTATACCCTCGCATAATAATCGCATGCTTCGGCCGGCCTCGCATGGACCCTCGCGGGTCGTCGCAAATGTTCGGTTTGTTTTAAATTTGGGACGAGGACTCACGAGGGTTCGTTGCCCTCGCAAGCATCGTCGATCATTGCAGAATGATCCGCGAGGCCCTCGGGGATCATCGACGACGTCGGCGAGGGTGTCGCACGAAAAAAAACGTCAAAATGTTCCAAAACGTCGCACGATGGCCCGCCGATGATCTCGGATGTTCCTACAACATCACCGATGCCCAATAATCAACGGCGATTTCCTCGTCGATTAATCGCCGCCGTGCGGATTAATACTCGCCGAGGGTGTACCCGCCAGGGGTACACTCTGCACAAGGCAGCAGAAGGCATGCGAAGGGCCTTGCTACGCCGCCGACGCTCACGACACACCTCGGCGAGGCCAAAGAGGATGTTCGACGAGAGGTGTGTAATAGAAAGGGATTATCACCCTGTACCTCAATTTTAGTTTTGAGGTGGGGTGAGGTCAGGTCAGGTCTCCATTGTATCCATTGTACGTCTGTCAGAGGTGAGGTCAGGTCAGGGGGTATATAGGCCGCGGTACAGCTCCGAAAAGGTCATTCCACAGTTTCCAGTCAACAATCAACACACCACTCTCCAAACTACCAACACTCTCCATTTTACCATGGCTCCCAAGGCACAACCAACGCTGAAGAAGGTGGCGAAGAAGGTGGACAAGAAGAAGGTGAACAAGAACAAGGCGACCACGACAACTGTTGAGAGTGAGACGCCCGTCATCCAAGCCGATGATGTTCTGCTTGCCATGCCGGGTGCTGAAGGAGAGGGGACGTCAATGGACGTGGATAGGCCCCAGGAAAATCAGCCGAGCCAGCAACTTTTTCCACACAGGAAGAATTGGTGGTTGAGGTCCACAGGAGCCAAGATGACATCGACCAGATCAACATTACCCCGGGGGAGAACTCGTCCTCCGACAGTGACGACGCTGCTGCCACATACGGAGTCATAACTGCCACCATGGAAAACGACCTGGCAGATTGGATCCAGAATCACCCAGCCCTATGGGCCAAGTCAGACGCTCGTTACCATGACAAGAACTACAAGGTGGGCATTTTCGAGAAGCAAGGGAAGCAACTGAATTTACCAGGTAAGTGGGTACGAGTTATTTGTAAATCTATATAATAGTTGTGTGATGAATGTGGTGCTATGAACAAATTTACACAATAATCTAACAACATGACAAGTGAAAAATGTGATATTTCTGTCGATTTCTAGCGCTTGCCCCTTTTATTTTTTTGTTAAATAATCTCATCTCAATCTCACCAAATATCGACATATTCTCTTGATGTTTTTAATGCACTCTCTCTTGTTTCCTTTTCAGCAGCTCATGTGTCCAAATTTTATGGAAACATGAGGACACGGTACGGGTAACTCCTCAACCTCACCAGGAAGAGCGGCTCCAAAGCCAAAACCCGGACAATGAGGGATCAGTGGATTTGGGACACATTTTCCTTCCTCAAGGAAAATTTTTCCCAAAAGGAACCAAGGATCAGCAGCAAGAAGGTACGAACAATGATATATGAAAACATTTGCTATATATAGTAACGTATATTTACATGCTCATATTAACTTTCAGTTGTGTGTAAGATTATTACTATGTTTGACAAGTTCGATATGGTATTTATTGTATTTTACTTTCAGATCCAGAAAATATTGGAGCCACAGCAGAACGTGGAGGAGGAGGAGGACGAGGAGGAGGTGGTCGTCGTGGAGGAGGACGAATCACAGGTGGATGACGCGATGGGCCAGCCATGGGAAGAGCTGTCAAACTCTCCTGTGATACCCTCAACACACAGAAGGGATGTGGGGGCAAAACGTGGACGTCTGGCGGTGCCCCCGGCCAAAGAAGATCCCCTGTATTTGAACAGAGTAAGCATTTAATCGTAAAATATATATATATATATATATGTATAGAGATAAATATATTTATGCCTTATTACTCAAACTTTATAAGTTCTTTAAACAGAAAACAGAAATCATATTTCCATCATCACACTTCATCATGGTCATTAAATATCTTTTAATTGATATTGTTGTGGCATTAATGTATGTTTTTTTACTTATTCAGCTCCTCAGCAAATACGAGGACTCCATCGACACACAGGAGAAGCCGGCCCATGGTAAATCATTGCTCCACACACAGATACGGAGCTACTGTGATGCCCTGGAGTGTAAGCTCATGAGGATAGACCTTCTGATGAGTTGATGTGCAACTTTGATCGGCAGGCACTACAGGCAATCCAGGCATCAAGACCTGGAGTTGTGGCGGCACCTACAACCATAGTTCCTGTGGTCACGAGCCTGGCGGACACACCAGTAACGGTCCAACATTTCCGCTTCTTCATCTGTTTTCTCCTCTCCTCTTCCTCCTTCCTTTCCCTCTCAGCTTCCTTCCTTGCCCTGTCAGCTTCCTTCTCCCTTCTGGCAAGCTCCAATAGGCATTTCAAATAAAGTAGATCCGTCCGCTGGGTGGCAAGGGCCCGCTCAACACGTTCATTCCTCCGTAGATGCTGCGTAATCCTCTCCATCTCAAGATTTAACAGGCACGTTCAAGGGTCGAGGTTATAATGTGGTGGTGGTGAAGAGTAGCTATGCTCGGTGTGGCTGCTCAACTCAGATTGTTCTCTGTGACCGAGTCAAGGTCTTTATATACCACAGGAAGGTTGGGGGGTTGTGGGTGGTTGTTGGGGCTAATTACTTGCGCGATTGTAACGTGAGTAGATGCTAATGCCACTGAATTTAGCACATTCACGTGACATTCGCTCAGGTTCGCACACCTCGGCGACGTATCTGCGATGGCGTTGGCGACGATCGCCGTGGATTCGTTCGTTCATCGCAGGAATTTGTGCCCGGAAAAATATTCAGACAACCTCGCCGAAGTAATCGCCGGACCATCGCTTGAACCGCCGAAGACGCCGCAGAACATTCGGCGAGTCTTCTTTGACCATCGCATGATGTCGCAAGATATTTTTGAAAACGTGACATTCCTCGCAGAGATCTTCGCCGAAACATCGCTCACTTCGCCGATAACGTCGCAGAATGATGGCGATTGCATCGCATTCATCGGTGACATCTTCGCCGAGTATAATTAGTTATCTGTTTGTAACGGTAAAAATCGGAGACGTCGCGGAAATTAGTTGCGAATTGACAAGACTACGTCCTCGGCGACGAAAATCGTATGAAGTCGCACATGTGGGAAAGGGGCAGTAGTATTCTGAAAGTGCGCATTATCTATCATTAGACGATTGTATTCAGCTTAAAAAGAACCTCTCGAGTGACAACTTTTAACACTAGGTCACCTGACGTCTTGTGAGAGTTATTGTGTGTTTGTGTTTCTTCCTCAAATTATTATTGATGGTTGCTTGTGATTGTATTATTGATGGCTGTGATTGTATTATTGATGGTTGTGTTTGTATTATTGATGGTTGTGATTGTATTACTGATGGCTGTGATTGTATTATTGATGGCTGTGATTGTATTATTGATGGCTGTGATTGTATTATTGATGGTTGTGATTGTATTATTGATGGCTGTGATTGTATTATTGATGGCTGTGATTGTATTATTGATGGTTGTGATTGTATTATTGATGGCTGTGATTGTAGTATTGATGGTTGTGATTGTATTATTGATGGTTGTGATTGTATTATTGATGGTTGTGATTGTATTATTGATGGTTGTGATTGAATTATTGATGGCTGTGATTGTATTATTGATGGCTGTGATTGTATTATTGATGGTTGTGATTGTATTATTGATGGTTGTGATTGTATTATTGATGGCTGTGATTGTATTATTGATAGCTGTGATTGTATTATTGATGGCTGTGATTGTATTATTGATGGTTGTGATTGTATTATTGATGGCTGTGATTGTAATATTGATGGCTGTGATTGTAATATTGATGGCTGTGATTTTAGTATAGATGGTTGTGATTATATTACTGATGGTTGTGATTGTATTATTGATGATTGTGATTGTATTATTGATGGTTGTGATTGTATTATTGATGGCTGTGATTGTATTATTGATGGCTGTGATTGAATTATTGATGGCTGTGATTGAATTATTGATGGCTGTGATTGTATTATTGATGGCTGTGATTGTATTATTGATGGCTGTGATTGTATTATTGATGGCTGTGATTGTATTATTGATGGCTGTGATTGTATTATTGATGGCTGTGATTGTATTATTGATGGTTGTGATTGTATTATTGATGGCTGTGATTGTATTATTGATGGCTGTGATTGTATTATTGATGGCTGTGATTGTATTATTGATGGCTGTGATTGTATTATTGATGGTTGTGATTGTATTAGTGATGGTTGTGATTGTATTATTGATGATTGTGATTGTATTATTGATGGCTGTGATTGTATTATTGATGGCTGTGATTGTATTATTGATGGCTGTGATTGTATTATTGATGGCTGTGATTGTATTATTGATGGCTGTGATTGTATTATTGATGGCTGTGATTGTATTATTGATGGCTGTGATTGTATTATTGATGGCTGTGATTGTATTATTGATGGTTGTGATTGTATTATTGATGGCTGTGATTGTATTATTGATGGTTGTGATTGTAATATTGATGGTTGTGATTGTATTATTGATGATTGTGATTGTATTATTGATGGCTGTGATTGTATTATTGATGGTTGTGATTGTATTATTGATGGTTGTGATTGTATTATTGATGGTTGTGATTGTATTATTGATGGTTGTGATTGTATTATTGATGGTTGTGATTGTATTATTGATGGCTGTGATTGTATTATTGATGGCTGTGATTGTATTATTGATGGTTGTGATTGTATTATTGATGGTTGTGATTGTATTATTGATGGTTGTGATTGTATTATTGATGGTTGTGATTGTATTATTGATGGTTGTGATTGTATTATTGATGGTTGTGATTGTATTATTGATGGCTGTGATTGTATTATTGATGGCTGTGATTGTATTATTGATGGTTGTGATTGTATTATTGATGGTTGTGATTGTATTATTGATAGCTGTGATTGTATTATTGATAGCTGTGATTGTATTATTGATGGCTGTGATTGTATTATTGATGGCTGTGATTGTATTATTGATGGTTGTGATTGTATTATTGATGGTTGTGATTGTATTATTGATGGCTGTGATTGTATTATTGATGGCTGTGATTGTATTATTGATGGCTGTGATTGTAATATTGATGGCTGTGATTGTAATATTGATGGCTGTGATTGTAATATTGATGGCTGTGATTTTAGTATAGATGGGTGTGATTGTATTACTGATGGTTGTGATTGTATTATTGATGGTTGTGATTGTATTACTGATGGTTGTGATTGTATTATTGATGGTTGTGATTGTATTATTGATGGTTGTGATTGTATTATTGATGGCTGTGATTGTATTATTGATGGCTGTGATTGTATTATTGATGGTTGTGATTGTATTATTGATGGCTGTGATTGTATTATTGATGGCTGTGATTGTATTATTGATGGTTGTGATTGTATTTGCCAAGTCGAGCAACTATTGCATTAGTTTTATCCCCAGCCTAAAAATAAATAAATAAATATATATACCGGTATATATATATATATATATATATATATATATATATATATATATATATAACAAAATAAAGACCCCCCCCCCCCACCCCCTACCGAGATCCTTCTTCAAGAAATCTGTATTCTAATTAGGCCTTCTACGGTCAAAATAGATACTGATTTTAATAGCCAAAGGGGTGGGGGGGGGGGGGGACCCATTTTATATCTTATAACAACGACCGCGGCCCTACTGTGCTGCGGCCTAAACGTCATTGAACCCTTGATAAAAAAAACAAAAAACAAAACAAAAACTTTATGGTACCATACAAGGGACTGTTGTTTGCATTTTTCGGATGACAAACGTCCTGGCTTAAGACTGGTTTTTCATAAACCGCAGACTCGCTACCGCTCGCCAAGACAAATATCTGTACGTGAATAGGGTGACAATAAGCGCTAAACTAATAGGGCGAAACGTTTTCAAAGCGCCAAAGATATGGAAAGAAACCGGGAGATATCCAAAACGATCACCCCCGAAATACATAGGGTTAAGTTTATAATATAATTCTGTAAGTATTCGTGTGAAACGTTTTATTAAGGCGAGTAATGTTTTATTAAGGCGAGTAATGTTATGGTAATTCAGGCTAATAAACGATTTGATTCTGCTAAGGAGGGATTTCTAATACTCACTCACTCACTTTCACGCTCTCTCTCTCTCTCTCTCTCTCTCTCTCTCTCTCTCTCTCTCTCTCTCTCTCTCTCTCTCTCTCTCTCTCTCTCTCTCTCTCTCTCTCTCTCTCTCTCTCTCTCCTCTCTCTCTCTCTCTCTCCTCTCTCTCTCTCTCGCTCTCTCTCGCTCTCTCTCTCTCTCTCTCTCTCCCCTTCTCTCTCTCTCTCTCTCTCTCTCTCTCTCTCTCTCATTAACCACCCTAATTTCTTGGACTCATTCACCACGTTATTTCTTGGACTCTTCACCACGTTATTTCCTTCAAATGCTTCCTTTCCACATGCTCTTCCTCTCATTCCTCCTCCCCCCCCCCTTTCCCTTCCCCTCCCATCCTTCCCCTCTCCCGTCCTCTCACACTGACTGACCGGAAGTACATAATTATGATAGGGGGGAGGGGGGGAATAACCTGGGGAGGGGTCAAAGGAGGAGGTGTGATAGGCACAGGTCCTATAACCTCGTCTTGTGAAATATGATAGATACCCACATGATAAGTGAGATCAAAATACTTCTTTAGCTTATGGTTACGCCTCTCTCTCTCTCTCTCTCTCTATATATATATATATATATATAGATATAGATATATATATAGATATAGATATATATATATATATATATATATATATATATATATATATATATATATATATATATATGTGTTATTTAACTAATAGTGCATTTCCTAACAGTCTGTTTTTTTTTTTTTTTTTTTTTTTCTATGTGATTGAGGGAGGCAAAAGGCATAACTGCCTATAGCGAGTGCCTCCCCCATAGTTGAAAGAGTGACAGGGCCAAAATCAAGGGACGTTCGAGCCAAAATGCCTGGACACACGGAGTTTTGAAGCAATTTAAGTCATAGGAAGAGGGAAAGACTGATTCTGGGAGAGAGTTCCAGAGCTCAGATGTTGAGTAGAAGAAAGTTTGAGAGTAACGTTTCACTCTTGGGTTGGAGAGTTGCACAGAGTAGGGGTGGGATTGAGTTGCAAGACGGGTACCACGTGCCCTACGTAAAGGAGGTGGTATGCACTGGGATAGCTCTGAGGAACACTGATTATTATAGTAGCGATAGAATAGCGAGAGAGATGCAACATTGCGGCGGAGAGAGAGAGATTGCAGAGAGTTGGTGAGTGGACGGGAGTTAATGATACGAAAGGCCTTCCTTTCAACCTTGTCTAGGAGAGCGGTGTGAGAGGAACCTCCCCACACATGTGAACAATACTCAATACAAGGGCGCACTATGCCCCTGTACAGAGCAAGAAGCTGTGCAGGGGAAAAGAACCCCCTAAGGCGGTTGAGCACACCCAGCTTCTGGGAGGCTGCCTTAGCAAGACTGGTAATATGGTCCTTCCAAATGAGAGCAGAAGAAAAAGAGACACCAAGAATATTGAGAGAAGATGAAGGGTTGATTTTTGTATTGTTGAAGAATAAGGGATAGTCCGCTGGGAGATCCTGACGGGTAGATAGATGGAGAAATTGGGTTTTGGAAGCATTAAAGTTAACAAGGTTTTCTCTGCCCCAATTGGAAATAGTATTTAGATCAGAATTTAAGAGTTCTATGGCTTCATTACGTTTGTCGTTGAGGGATTGCTGGCTGGGGCGTTCTGAAAAACTAATGGAAAGTTGAGTCGTCTGCGTATGAATGGATGGGAATTAAGGTACAGTTAAGGAGATCATTTATAAAAATTAGAAAGAGAATAGGAGATAGGACAGAGCCCTGAGGAACACCGGAGTTTATAGGGTGAGGAAGTGAACAATGGCCGTCCACAACCGCAGCTATGGAACGGCCAGAAAGGAAATTAGAGACAAAGGCACAGATGGAGGGATAGAAACCGAAGGAGGGTAGTTTAGAAATTAAAGATTTATGCCAGACTCTATCGAAGGCTTTCGATATGTCTAGTGCAATAGAAAAAGTCTCACCGAAGTCCCGAAAGGAGGATGACCAAGAGTTAGTAAGATATGAAAGAAGATCACCAGTAGAGCGACCCTTAAGGAAGCCATACTGGCGATCTGAGAGCAGATTATGAGAAGAGAAATGCTTAAGAAATTTGGAAGCAAGAATAGTTTCAAAAAAAGACAAGAGATAAGAGCAATTGGACGATAGTTGGAGGGTTGAGAGCGGTCACCCTTCTTTGGGACAGGTTGAATGTGAGCAAACTTCCAAGCATTGAAGGGAAGACGTTAGAGGATAGACAGAGACGAAAGAGTTTGCCTAGGCAGGGAGTCAGCACGGAAGCACAGTTTTTGAGAACAACAGGAGGAACACCATCCGGACCGTACGCCTTATTAGTGTTAAGCCCAGAGAAGGTAGAAAGTACATCTTTAGAAGAGATTAGGATATTAGGCATAAGTAAGAGAGAGGAGGGCGGAGAGGGAGGAATAGCACCGGAATCATCCAAGGTGGAGTTTCTAGCAAAAGTTTGAGCGAAGAGTTTAGCTTTGTCAGAGGAAGAAGTGATGGTTGTGCCATCAGAGTGGGAAAGGGGAGGAAAGACGAGGAAGAGAAATTGTTGGAGAGGTTTTTGGCTAGATGCCAGAAAGCTTGGGAAGAGCTAGAGTTGGATAGTTCAGTGCATTTATTATTGATGAAAGAGTGTTTTGGCAAGTCGAAGAACAGATTTGGCTTGATTCCGGGCAGAAACATGAAGAATGAGAGTCTTGAGTTTTAAGGCGTCGGTACCGTTTGAATGCTTCCTCCTTATTGCGGACAGCAGTAGAACAGGCGTGAGTAAACCAAGATTTTTTAGCATTAGTCTGAGAGAAAGAGAATGGAATGTATGCTTCCATGCCCGATAGGATTACCTCGGTAATGCGTTCAGCACTCTATCCGAGGGTCCCCGGCCATGGAAGCAGAAATCATTCCATGGGAAATCAAAGAAGTACTGCCGAAGAGCCTCCCAGTCGGCAGCGCCAAAGTGCCACAAGCGCCGCCGGCTAGGAGGATCGGGTGGCTGTACTGGAGAGATAGGACAGGTGACAGAGATAAGTTTATGGTCGGAGGAGCCCAAAGGAGAGAAAAGATCGACAGTATAAGAAGAAGGGTTAGAAGTTAGAAACAGGTCAAGAATGTTGGGCCGATCTCCGATGCGATCCGGGATACGGGTGGGTTGCTGAACTAACTGCTCTAGGTCATTTAGGATAGAAAAGACGTAGGCTAAAGGCTAAGCAGATATCGTAGCAAATTACAGAATAAATGAAAATCAGTGTATGCTAATGACATGAGTACATTAAATTATGATACTGTGACAAATTAAAACACCAATAGTGATATGTCCTTCCCATACTTCCCTAGTTCGCCATTTCACTCCCTACCTAGCAATTATTCTCCTCTTTATCTTGTATTGCCTTCACACCCTTACCGTTTATCCTGTTTATCTTGTTTATCATACGACCTTTACCATTATTCCTTGCTTTACTTCATTCTACTCTTTATATAACTATTATAATATATCTTATCTAAATTATCATCCTTCTCCCTCCCACCTCTCTCTCTCTCTCTCTCTCTCTCTCTCTCGCTCTCTCTCGCTCTCTCCTTCTGTTATAGTCTTGTCTTCCACTTTCCTGTATTTGGGGATCTGTTATGCTCTACTAGAATTCAGCCCTGACACCTCTCTCTCTCTCTCTCTCTCTCTCTCTCTCTCTCTCTCTCTCTCTCTCTCCTCCTCTTCCTCCTCCCTCTCCTCTCTCTCTCTCTCTCTGTCTCTCTCTCTCTCTCTCCCTCCTTTCTCTCCTCTTTCTCTCTCTCTCTCTCTCTCTCTCTCTCTCTCTCTCTCTCTCTCTCTCTCTCTCCTCTATCTCCTCTCTCTCCCTCTCTCTCTCTCTCTCTCTCTCTCTCTCTCTCTCTCTCTCTCTCTCTCTCTCTCTCTCTCTCTCTCTCTCTCTCTCTCTCTCTCTCTTCCCATCCTGCTCCCCTCCTTCTCTTTCCTCCTCCCCCCTGGTCGTTAACAAGAACAAATGGTCAGTAATTAAAAGAGGACCTGGGTTGACCTCTGACCTACCTGAGGGGTCACTGAGGAGGAGGTCAGTGAGGAGGAGGAGGAAGAGGAGATGGTCAGCGAGGAGGAGGAAGAGGAGATGGTCAGCGAGGAGGAGGAAGAGGAGATGGTCAGCGAGGAGGAGGAAGAGGAGATGGTCAGCGAGGAGGAGGAAGAGGAGATGGTCAGCGAGGAGGAGGAAGAGGAGATGGTCAGCGAGGAGGAGGAAGAGGAGATGGTCAGCGAGGAGGAGGAAGAGGAGATGGTCAGCGAGGAGGAGGAAGAGAAGGAGGGGGTAGAGAAGGAGGGGGTAGAGAAGGAGGAGGAAGAAGGGAGGAGAGGAGGAAGGGGGGAGGGAAGAAGGATAGAGTACAAAGGAGTACAAAGGAAATCAAGCAACAACAGATCTAGTGACCCTTCTAGGTTGCTTGTCCTCCAAAACACTGAGGATCAAGTGTCCAAACAGTGGTTTAGAGTGGGTAAGGGAACATTGGAATGGGAATTACTGCCCTGGAACTAATGTCCGTGGCAGGAGAGATAGAGGCTATGGTGCAATAAACAGAAGTTAACCCTTTGAAGATTATGACGCATTTTGACAGTTTATTCTGGCCCTCATTTATCGATTTCATATCAATTTCAGAAACGGAGGGACGAGGTAAGGAATGATTAACCCTTTCTGTACCGGCGACGTATTTTTAACTTTATTCTGGCTGCTATTAGACGATTTTATTCAGCTCAAAAATAACCTCCAGCAATTTACAGGTTTCAAACTATCTCACTTAATCTGCTTTACTACCACAGATCCTTCTTAAACTGCACAAAACCATCTAAATATATATAGAATAAAAGTATAAAGACGTCGCTGGTACAGAAGGGGTTGAAAGATGGAGATTAGGAGGATACCGATTAGTACAATGGTGGCTAAAAAGAGGCAGAATAGGACGGTGAGTATTATGAAGCTAAATATAAGGATAATGAGAATATTTAGCACGATAAAGATTAGGAAAGTGAAGATTATAGTAAGATGATCAGGATTAACCCCTTCTGTACCGGCGGCGGATTTTTTATTTGATTTCAGCTACATTTAGACGATTTTATTAAGCTGAGGAAGGATACAATTATATGGTAGCTGAAAGGATGAATGTATATACTCTAACAGCCTATGTATTGGTAGACGTCCTTCCTAAGCTGAACAAAATCGTCTACTAGTTGCCTGAATATAATGGAAAGGACGTCGCCGGTACAGAAGAGGTTAAGGGCAGATTTTTACTGAAAGGATTATTTTTTTTCAAACCCCTTCTCCATCATGCTTAACCCCATTAGTTTTGATATATTAATACGATCGCACCGTTAGTTTGACGATATTAAGACATTTTGCATAATTTCTGTCAAATTTAAGACGATCGCCCCGGCCTCTTAGTTTGGCGATTTTAAGAAATGTCGCCCACTTTCTGTACATTTTAAGACCGTTCGTGTCATTTAGGTGTCTACTTTTTCCTGGCGAGCGATAGCAAACCTGTAATGTAGGTGGAACCGGCCTTTGGCCCGGAAATTTTTCTAACCGAAAAATGTAGGCCTACAAATCTATATCGAAGGTGATTCTTGGGAGTATTCCAAAATTACAGGCTCACTGTCGTTCGCCAGGAAAGAAATCGACTAACTAGCCTGTTTACGACCACAGACCCCTCTTGAACTGCACACAATCGTCCAATTATAGGTAGAACAATATGAAAAAGACGTCGCCGGTACAGAAGGGGTTAACGTTTGGAGGTCAATAAATGAAGCTTACGTATTTTAACAACTTGAGAACAAATTGTATATCGGAGAGTGAGTGAGAGCAAAGTTTGTGGACCTACAACTCACTATATCCTCATCTATTACATATTTATATTTGGCTTTCGTTTTCTTTACCCTTCTTCGTCTTATGTAAGATTACGATATAATATGTTTAAGGGGTAGTGTATGTTTAAGGGGTAGTGTATGTTTAAGGGGTAGTGTATGTTTAAGGGGTAGTGTATGTTTAAGGGGTAGTGTATGTTTAAGGGGTAGTGTATGTTTAAGGGGTAGTGTATGTTTAAGGGGTAGTGTATGTTTTTTGGTTTCTATATTCATGTATTATATTTATTCTTAAGTTTCCTAGCTAGACCTCCATCAAGCTGTAAAGAAACATCCCTTCGACCCTCTTTCTAGATAAATTTGTAATTTTTTCGGTAGAAAAATTTCAAGGCCACAGGCCGGTTCCTTCTATAATTACAGGCTCGCTATCGCTCGGCAGGAAAACATCGACACTAAATGGCACTAAAGGTCTTTGTTGACAAAGAAATGGGGCGAAAGGTCTCGAAACCGCTAAATTAACGGAACGAACGTCTTAAAATCTCCAAACTAATATGCTAAACATGAGGGTGAAGGGGGACCAGAAAAGCGACCCATCTCTCCTTAACCCTTTCAGATGATTCTATTGTATGAACAGCCATTGTATATTGTATGGAAATACAATAATCTTAGTCTTGGTTTACTTTGAGCGAGGGTGCGATACAAGGGTGTTCCGTTATCAAGGACTGTACCCCCTAGTGTCAACAGAAGTGTCGGGTTAAGGGGGGGTGACCTGCTTTTTGTTATTTCTGTCCTTTTCTCTCTTTCTCTGGCTGGTATCCATTCGGCCCCATTCAGCCAACTATTTTTAAGACGTTTATCCCCATCTAGGTGTCGATTTCTTCCTGGCGAGCGATAGCGAGCCAGCATTATATGAAGAAATCCGGCTTCGCCGGAGACATTTTTCTATCGAAAAATTTACAAATTTAGCCTGCTGTCAAACAAAAATAAAAAATATGCTGGCTCGCTACCGCTCACCAGTTAAAAATTGACACCTGGATGGAGATTAACGTCTTAAAACAGTAGGCTGAATGGGGCCAAATGGATACAAGCCAGAGAAAGATAGAAAAGGACAGAACAAAAACAGGTCACCCCCATTAAGGGGAGATGGGTCGTTTTCATTGCCTCATTAACAGTATATATCTTATTAATGTTATTAGTTTCCTCCCTAGACCTCCATCACGCTTATAAACACCCGCCCAAGACACTCCTTCAACATAAATTTGTACATTTTTCGATAGAAAAATTTCCAGGCCGAAGGCCGGTTTCTCTTAAATTACAGGCTCGCTATCGCTCGCCAGGGAAAATCGACACCTAAATGACACGGGAAGTCTTAATATTGACAAAGAAATGGGGCTAAAGGTCTTAAAATCGCCAAACTAATGAGCCAAACGTCATAAAATTTGAAATCTAATGGATCTAAACATGAGGAAGAAGGGAGACCAGAAAAGCGGCCCCTCTCCCCTTGACAACAACCTGAGATACAAACTGTACATCAGAGTGTGAGCCAGAGCGAGAGTGTGAGAGAGAGAGAGTGTGTGCGATAGAAGTGTTGAGAGAGAGAGAGTGAGCGAGAGCGAGAGTGTGAGAGAGAGAGAGAGAGAGAGAGAGAGAGAGAGAGAGAGAGAGAGAGAGAGAGAGAGAGAGAGAGAGAGAGAGAGAGAGAGAGAGAGAGAGTGCGATAGAAGAGTGTTGTGAGAGAGAGAGAGCGAGAGAGAGCGAGAGTGTGCGATAGAAGTGTTGAGAGAGAGCGAGAGTGAGTGTGCGATAGAAGTGTTGAGAGAGAGAGAGAGAGTGAGAGTGTGTGCGATAGAAGTGTTGTGTGTGAGAGAGAGAGAGTGTGCGATAGAAGAGTGTTGTGAGAGAGAGAGAGAGAGAGTGTGCGATAGAAGAGTGTTGTGAGAAAGAGAGAGAAAGAGAGTGTGCGATAGAAGTGTTGAGAGAGAGAGTGTGTGCGATAGAAGTGTTGTGAGAGAGAGAGAGAGAGTGTGCGATAGAAGAGTGTTGTGAGAGAGAGAGAGAGTGTGTGCGATAGAAGAGTGTTGTGAGAAAGAGAGAGAGAGAGAGAGTGTGCGAAAGAAAAGTGTCGTGAACGAGAGAGAGAGAGAGAGAGAGAGAGTGTGTGTGCCATAAAGAGTGTCTCATTATCAAGGACTGTATCGCGTCGAGTTAACAGTAAAGTGTCGGATTAACACAGTGACCTGATGTGACCCTTGACCCAGACACAGGTGGTGGTGGTGTTGTGGGTCACTCCTCCGTGTTGTCCCTTAAGAGGGTAGGTGTTGTTAATTGGTTTATTTCATTATTTCTATATGATTTATTTAGTTTCCTCCCTAGGCCTCCATCAAGCTTTAAATAAAAAAAAACATCCTCAAGATCACCCTTGGAGATTATTTGGTCAATCTTTCGATAAAGAAATGTCCAGGCCTAAGACCGGTTCCTCCAAAATTAGAGGCTCGCTTTCGCACGCCAGGGAAACAAAAATCGACACCTAAATGGAACGAAAGGTCTTAATATAGACAAAGAAATGGGTCGGAAGGTCTTAAAACCGACAAACTAATGGGGCGGACGTCTTAAAATTGGAGCTAAACATGAGGGAGAAGGTGGTCCAGAAAAAAGAAACCACCTCTCCATTAACTAGTACCCGAGGTGCGATATGGAAGGGCCGGTGGGGGTGAGGGGGGGTGAGGTTGGAAAGAGGTCGGGGGGGGTAACCCTTTTAGTTAGCCGATATCTTTCTGCCTTGTCTACCTACTTGAATAGGACCAAGTCTAACCTAACACTTCTTAAAATAATCCTTAGGTCGAAAACAGCAAAATACAATTCATTTATGTGCTGTAAAAGGATCTATCGATAGAAGGTAATCGCTTCTAACCAACACCTATTACTATTAACCCCTTCTATACCGACGACGTCTGTTGGATGTTATTCTACCTACATCTAGACGATTTTGTACAGCTTAAGATGGATCTGTGGTACCAAAAAGGGTTACGTGAGATAGTTCGAAGCCTGTTAATTGCTGGAGGCCCTTTTTAAACTGACTAAAATCGTCTAATAGCAGCCAGAATAAAGTTAAAAAGACGTCGCCGGGACAGAAGGGGTTAAACACTCCGTATTTATATTTATTTGTGTTATTTTGTGGATAGGAATGATGACAGACAGAATTACGATACATCCAGTTAGGTTAATATGCTTAGGGTATCTTAAGTATGGTGGGATATAGGCAGTGGATATGGGCAGTGGATATGGGCAGTGGATATGGGTAGTGGATATGGGTAGTGGATATGGGCAGTGGATATGGGCAGTGGATATGGGTAGTGGATATGGGTAGTGGATATGGGCAGTGGATATGGGTAGTGGATATGGGTAGTGGATATGGGCAGTGGATATGGGCAGTGGATATATGTAGTGGATATGGGCAGTGGATCTGGGTAGTGTATATGGGTAGTGGATATGGGTAGTGGATAAGGGCAGTGGATATGGGTAGTGGATATGGGCAGTGGATATGGGTAGTGGATATGGGTAGTGGATATGGGCAGTGGATATGGTGGATATGGGTAGTGGATATGGGTAGTGGATATGGGTAGTGGATATGGGTAGTGGATATGGGTAGTGGATATGGGTAGTGGATATGGGCAGTGGATATGGGTAGTGGATATGGGCAGTGGATATGGGCAGTGGATATGGGCAGTGGATATGGGCAGTGGATATGGGTAGTGGATATGGGCAGTGGATATGGGTAGTGGATATGGGCAGTGGATATGGGCAGTGGATATGGGTAGTGGATATGGGTAGTGGATATGGGCAGTGGATATGGGCAGTGGATATGGGCAGTGGATATGGGCAGTGGATATGGGTAGTGGATATGGGCAGTGGATATGGGCAGTGGATATGGGCAGTGGATATGGGTAGTGGATATGGGTAGTGGATATGGGTAGTGGATATGGGCAGTGGATATGGGCAGTGGATATGGGTAGTGGATATGGGTAGTGGATATGGGCAGTGGATATGGACAGTGGATATGGGTAGTGGGTATGGGCAGTGGATATGGGTAGTGGATATGGGCAGTGGATATGGGCAGTGGATATGGGCAGTGGATATGGGCAGTGGATATGGGCAGTGGATATGGGTAGTGGATATGGGCAGTGGATATGGGCAGTGGATATGGGTAGTGGATATGGGCAGTGTATATGGGCAGTGGATATGGGTAGTGGATATGGGCAGTGGATATGGGCAGTGGATATGGGTAGTGGATATGGGCAGTGGATATGGGCAGTGGATATGGGCAGTGGATATGGGTAGTGGATATAGTCAGTGGATATGGGTAGTGGATATGGGCAGTGGAAATGGGTAGTGGATATAGTCAGTGGATACAGGCAGTGGATATGGGCAGTGGATATGGGCAGTGGATATGGGCAGTGGATATGGGCAGTGGATACGGGCAGTGGATATGGGCAGTGGATATGGGCAGTGGATATGGGCAGTGGATATGGGCAGTGGATATGGGCAGTGGATATGGGTAGTGGATATGGGCAGTGGATATGGGCAGTGGATATGGGTAGTGGATATGGGCAGTGGATATGGGTACAAAGGAAGTACAAAGGAAATAAAGCAACAACAGGTCTGGTGACCCTTCTAGGCTGCTTGTCCTCCAAAACACTGAGGATCAATTGTCCAAACAGTGGTTTAGAGTGGGTAAGGGAACATTGGAAAGGGAACTACTGCCCTGGAACTAATGTCCGTGGCAGGATTAGGAAGTTAGTAGGGGACAGATGGGTTAGTAACTGAGGGGAGGATAAAATAAAGTTATTCATTTACAAACGCAGTCAGTCACGGGTTTGATGCAAGATATTTGTCTAAGCGGAGTTTAAATGAATCAACGGTGCTGCAGTCTATAACGTCTCGGGGAAGCCCATTCCACAAGTTGACAACTCGATTGAAGAAGAAATTCTTAGCTTCGTGCGAGTTAAAAGATTTACCGATAATTTTGCACCCGTTTCCCCGCGTGTAATTAGATTGGTCGATAGTGAAGTACTTACTACAGTTCATATTGTCGATGCCTTTGATGATTTTGAACACTTGAATTAAGTCGCCTCTTAATCTGCGCTGGGTTAAAGGAAATAGATTTAATTCTCTAAGACGCTCCTCGTATGGTTTATTCTTTAGGCTAGGTATCATTTTGGTAACTCTACGTTGAACTCGTTCTAGCTTGTTTATATCTGTTTTGGTAATAAGGGCACCAGGATTGAACACGGTATTGTGTGGGAGAGTGAGAGTGAGATAGAGAGATAAATAGTTACATTGATACACAGACTGCACATAACTTGCAGTCCCTACTAGGCAGTCCTGCTACACAGTGGAAAGTAAGGATAGCAAAGCAGAAGACTCTCTCCCCAGAGAGAGATAGAGAGGGACAGGAAGAGAGAGACAGAGAGTGGATATGGGCAGTGGATATAGTCAGTGGATGTAGGCAGTGGATATAGTCAGTGGATATAGGTTCTAACCTTGGCGAAAAAAGACACTGGAAAAAATATATCGCTTCCTCGTTAATCTTTTCAGGTTCTTAAGATGCCGCTTAGTACTTACATAATCTCATAATTAGCTCTCCAAAATTATTGTTCTGCCAATAAGCTCGCCCAAAGACATCTTATATTACAGGCTCGCTATCGCTTGCCAGGAATAAAAATGATTATAACTCGCCGGGGAAAAAAATGACACCCAAATGACACGAAAAGTCTTAATATTGACAAAGAAATGGGGCGAAAGGTTTAAGTATCGCCAAACTAATGAGCCGAACGTCTTAAAAAAAAAAAAAAGTAAAAAAAAAAAAAATAAAAAAAAAAAATACCTGATGGTTCTAAAGGCTATAAAGTATCCCGGGAAGACGCAGGTGCTTCTTCCCGTACACGAAAGGGTTAAACACCTGAGTTTGACAGTATTAATGTCTTGGGTGCGATATGGAGAGACCCAGGGATTATAGGGAGAGAGGTCGTTTTTCTGGCCTTCCTCCTCCTTCATGACTAGCCCCATTAGTTTTGAGATTTTAAGACGTTCGGCCCACTAGTTTGGCGATTTAAAGACCTTTTGCCCCATTTCTTTGTCAATATTAAGACTTTTCGTGTCATTCTGGATTCGATTTTTTCCTGGCGAGCGATAGCGAGCCTGTAATTTGAGAGGCACCGGCCTTCGGCCGGGAAATTTTTCTATCGAAAAATTTACAAATTGATCTTGAAAGGGGGTCTAGGGGGTGTTTTTCTAAGCTTGAGGGAGGTATAGGCTAGGGAGGACACTAAAAAATAAATGACTAAATTAATTAACACACCAACAGATCAGACAATATCCCCTTAAAGACACTGGGAAAAATGTATCACTTCCTCGTTAAGGGGGTGACCTGCTTTTTGTTATTTCTGTCCTTTTCTCTCTTCCTCTGGCTTGTATCCATTCGGGCCCATTCAGCCAACTAATTTAAGACGTTTATCCCCATCTAGGTGTCGATTTCTTCCTGGCGAGCGATAGCGAGCCAGCATTATATGAAGAAATCCGGCTTCGCCGGACACATTTTTCTATCGAAAGATGTACAAATTTAGCCTGCTGTCAAACAAAAATAAAAAATATACTGGCTCGCTACCGCTCACCAGTAAAAAATTGACACCTGGATGGGGATAAGTCTTAAAACAGTAGGCTGAATGGGGCCAAATGGATACAAGCCAGAAAAAGATAGAAAAGGACAGAACAAAAGCAGGTCACCCTTCTTAATAGCCAGAGTTTGACAGTATTAACGTCTTGGGTGCGATATGTTGAGTCGATGGATTAATATAACAGCCTTCCCCAACACAGCCTTCCCCAACACAGCCTTCCCCATAACAGCCTTCCCCATAACAGCCTTCCCCATAACAGCCTTCCCCAACACAGCCTTCCCCATAACAGCCTTCCCCATAACAGCCTTCCCCAACACAGCCTTCCCCATAACAGCCTTCCCCAACACAGCCTTCCCCAACACAGCCTTCCCCATAACAGCCTTCCCCATAACAGCCTTCCCCAACACAGCCTCCCCATAACAGCCTTCCCCATAACAGCCTTCCCCATAACAGCCTTCCCCATAACAGCCTTCCCCATAACAGCCTTCCCCATAACAGCCTTCCCCATAACAGCCTTCCCCATAACAGCCTTCCCCATAACAGCCTCGTTAACGGCGTCAGCAAACACAATTAATTCAACCCCGCAGGCTAGAACCTTTAAGGGGGAATGGCAGGATTTATTTATTTATTTATATATATTAATATATCATTATTTCCCTCCCTAGACCTCCATCAAGCTTAATATTACACCCTCTATAGACCCCCTTTCAAGATAAATTTGTACATTTCCCGGCCAAAGGCCATTTCCTCTCAAATTACAGGCTCGCTATCGCTCGTCAGGAAAAAATCGACACCTAAATGGCACGAAAAGTCTTAATATTGACAAAGAAATGGGGCGAAAGTTCTATAAATCGCCCAAACTAATATGCCGAACGTCGTAAAATCTGAAAATGTATGGGTCTAAACATGAGGGAGAAGGGGGGACCAGAAAACCGCCCTCCGCCCTCCCCCCCGCTTAATCTCCCCGGGCAGAACCATTGTCACTTCTCTTCCAAACTTTGATATGGTAGGTGTATTTTTGGCCACCCACCTGCACATATATATATATATATATATATATATATATATATATATATATATATATATATGCCTCCCATTCTACAGTTTAAGGGGGGGGGGGGTGACCTGTTTTTGTTCTGTCCTTTTCTATCTTTCTCTGGCTTGTATCCATTTGGCCCCATTCAGCCTACTGTTTTAAAACGTTTATCCCCATCCAGGTGTTAATTTTTTACTGGTGAGCGGTAGCGAGCCAGCGTATTTTTTTATTTTTGTTTGACAGCAGGCTAAATTTGTACATTTTTCGATAGAAAAATTTCTCCGGCGAAGCCGGATTTCTTCATATAATGCTGGCTCGCTATCGCTCGCCAGGAAGAAATCGACACCTAGATGGGGATAAACGTCTTAAAATAGTTGGTTGAATGGGGCCGAATGGATACAAGCCAGAGAAAGAGAGAAAAGGACAGAAATAACAAAAAGCAGGTCAACCCCCTTAAGCCGGTATCACACGAGCGCTTTTTCCCTCAACATTTATCCTTAACACTGGTCTGGCAGCTTAGGAGGCCAACATGTATAATATTTCTGTTACCTAAATTCATCCACCATCAGTTTAGTTTCCGATGCCAGTGCCAAAATATTCCAGAAATGTTGCCAGAAAAATTTTGACGATCGAGTGTTGAGTATAAAAGCTCTCGTGTGATACCGGTTTTAGGCGTGTTTACTGCATATCTGACAAGCAGGTATCTTGTATTCCTAAGCAAATATTTCCTTCCACAGTGGCGTTAACCCTTTCTATACCGGCGATGTACTTTTCATCAAATTCTGGCCACTATTAGACGATTTTATGAAGCTTAGAAGGAGGGTGTGGCAGCTAAAAGGGTTAACTGAGCTAGTATGTATAGCCTTTTAATGGGTAGACGTCCTTACTAAGCTGAACAAAATCGTCTAATAGTTGCCAGAATATAATGAAAAAGTACATCACCGGTACAGAAGGGGTTAAACCCTTCTGTACCGGTGATGTCTATTTAATATTATTCTAACTATAATTATACGATTTTAAAATATTATTCTAGCAATATAGCAAAATGGTTAAATGAGATAGTTCGAAGCCTGTTACTTGCGGGGGGGTCCTATTGTAACTGAATACAATCGTTTAATGGTAGACAAAATATAGTAAAAAAATACGTCGCCGGTACCGAAGGGGTTAATGGATGGAATCACTTGGACAATTACACTACTTTTATATAATATGGAAATGCTAACCCACATATTTTCTTTAAGTGGGGGTCACCTGCTTTTGTTTTATCTTTCTCTCCTTTTCCCTGACTTGTATCCATTTGGCCCCATTCATCCAACTGTTTTAAGACGTTTATCCCCATCCAAGTGTCGATTTCGTCCTGGCGAGCGATAGCGAGCCAGCATTGTATGGAGAAATCCGGCTTCGCCGGAGAAATTTTTCTATCGAAAAATGTACAAATTTAGCTTGCCATAAAACAAAAATACAGTATATATATGCTGGCTCGCTACCGCTCGCCAGGAAAATATTGACACCTGGATTGGGGTAAACATCTTAAAACAGTAGGCTGAATGGGGCTGAATGGGGCCGAATGGATACAAGCCAAAGAGAGGGAGAGAAAGATAAAAAAAAAAGCGAGGTGGGCTCCCTTAAGGAACGCTCATTTCTACATTATATATTCGGTATCAGGTGTTGCGAGGGAAATAATTGGTTAACCCTTTCACGGTTTTATGACGCAGAGGTTGCCAGATTAGCAATAAGAAATAGAGTTCTCTCACTCTTATAACTACCTCTCCAAAATTAGTTTTCTGCCCACAGCTAACTCAAAGACCACTGCAGAGGTTGAAGTAACTAAACTAAAGGTTTCTAAATACCCCTGATGGTAACAAAGGCTCAAAAAGTATCCCCAATAGGCTCAACATTGCGTCATAAGCGTGAAAGGGTTAAGGGGGGATATGATTTTTGATGGACCCCTTTCTCCCTCATGCTTAGCCCCTTTCGTTATGAGATTTGACGACGTTCGGTTGTAGTACATTTATAAATACATAACACCTAGTTCAACATACGTTTTATCCATCAGATATCTACATTCTCTGTTCTATCTTGATGTGTATGGCTCCAACTTCCTTATAACCTGAAACTCGCAAGTGGTCAATTTGCAGAATAATCTGTTATAGTTGTATCGGGTAATGATGGAGTGATGACAAAGGCTAGCATAAAAAGTGATGTTCTGGGTTCGAATCCTAGTTGCCGAGGGTGTCAAGGGGCATCATTACTTAATTATATTACTTATCCCTTCTGTACCGGCCACGTATTGTTTACTTTAATGTCAGCTATATTTAGAAGAGTTTAATGAAGCTTAGGGATGATGTAGTGTAGCTAAAGGGATTATTTGATATAGTCTATAGTCTTTGTATGGGTAGACGTCCTTCCTAAGCTGAATAAAATCGTATAACTCAGAATATACCGTAATGAAAAGGACATCGCCGGTACTGAACGGGTTAAAGGAGACTGACTGTTTGGTCTATTAATTCATGTATTCATATATTTGTTTAGTTTCCTCCCTAGACCTCCATCAAGCTTAGAAAAACACCCCCTAGACCCCCTTTCAAAATAAATTTGTAAATTTTTCGGTAGAAAAATGTCCGGGCCGAAGGCCGGTTCCTCATAAAATTGCAGGCTCGCTATCGCTCGCCAGGAAATACTCGACACTTAAATGGCACGAAAGGTCTTAAAATTGACAACGAAATGGGGTGAAAGGTGTTAAAATCGCCAAACTAATGGGCCGAACGTCTTATAATCTCAAAACTAGCGGGGCTAAACATTAGGGAGAAGGGGGTCCAGAAAAACGGTCTGCCTCCCCTTAAGATAAGAGGTCTTTCGAAAGTCGCATACCGTCCGTTGATGTTGCCTATAAACGAATAAACCAAATACATACTACATTCTTGAAGCACCTGATCTATGGAAAAAAAGTGATCAAAATGAACAAAATCGCCTATAGTCCGTTCATCCTAGGTTGGGCAGAAATCGTAACCTCTAACCTCTGTAACTCAAATTTTAAGGGCTAGAACAAATGAGCCGTCAATTTATACACATATTCCCTAGCCAAGTCAACTTAGAATTAACTGACTATATAATACTAGACAAAATAGCATAAGAAGACGACATGGCGGCAACAAGACATGTATCAAACGCAAGCATATAGGAGCTAAACTGAGAGAGTGAGAGAGATTAACCATTGCTGGACATAAAAAGATACAAAAATATATATAAAGACGATCAGAGAGCATATATGGGGTAAATTAAAAAAAAAGTTAAGAGGGTCAAAAGGAGAGAGAAAGTGAGAGCAAATAAAATATCTATACGAAAAAGCTACATGACAGCCATATAGAGATATAAAAAAGACCCCAAAAAAGAGAGCATATAATATGGGGTGAATTAAGAAAGTTAGAGGGTCAAAAGGAGAAAGAAAGTGAGAGAAAGAAAGTAATAGAGAATCTCGAGGTCCTTCCATCGCCCCCTTCTCTCCACAAGTTGGTCTAACAAGCAGCTACAATGGTCAACTTTACCGAGAGAGAGAGAGAGAGAGAGAGAGAGAGAGAGAGAGAGAGAGAGAGAGAGAGAGAGAGAGGAGAGAGGAGAGAGGAGAGAGGAGAGAGAGAGAGAGAGAGAGAGAGAGAGAGAGAGAGAGAGAGAGAGTCTCAACTAACATGAATACATGACATATCAGGTCAGGTGGTAATGTGAACTTGTTTGTGTGTGTGTGTTTACGAGGTAGTGAATGTGTGTGTGTGCGTGTGTGTGTTTTAAATTCTATAACAATGAGTGAATATGAATAATACTATACCCTACATTGAGCTTGAATAAGAAGTATCTAAAATAAAAATAACTGATTCTGTGGTGGCATTATATAGACACACTTTATAAAATACGTCTACAACATAGGCTTACTTGAGACTGGGAGTGAGGTGTAGTTAAAGACAGAGAGGCTAACATACATACACGATAAAACAGTAATAAACAAATACATAACTAAATTAATAACCAAATAAACAACCAAATATAAATAAATAAATATATATATATACAGTATATATACACACACACACACACACACACACACACACACACACACACACACACACACACACACACACACACACACACACACACACACACACACACACACACACACACACACACACACACACACACACACACAAGGTGTCACGAAATAGATGTGCCAAACTTCAGGATGCTTCAGCTGATGATTCTGAGCATAAAATATTCTATAACAAAAATTCTTAATCTCACCCGTCTAAGAGGTATTGAAGGTTATATATATATATATATATATATATATATATATATATAGATATATAGATATAAAGTCGCCTGACACCTATGAGGCTATATCCAAAAGTGAGAGAGAGTTATAAGGAACAGTTAGTATCTCAGAGACGTAGCGGTCCATTCAAAAAAGAGAGAGAGAGAGAGAGAGAGAGAGAGAGAGAGAGAGAGAGAGAGAGAGAGAGAGAGAGAGGAGAGAGAGAGAGAGAGAGAGAGAGAGAGAGAGAGAGAGAGAGAGAGAGAGAGAGAGAGAGAGAGAGAGAGAGAGAGAGAGAGAGAGAGAGAGAGAGAGAGAGAGAGAGAGAGAGAGAGAGAGATAGATAGATAGATAGATAGATAGATAGATAGATAGATAGATAGATAGATATAGATAGATAGATAGATGAGATAAATATAGATATATTGTAAAAGATGGTATACAACGCCGAAAATACACAAATACTTCCCTATATAAGTACGTATGGAAACTTCTGCACTGATCAATCAACATGACAGTTGATAATGCAATTTCATACACACATACAAGTTTAAATACCGTGTTTTCCACAGAGAATGGAGTTACAGTCTCAGGTCCCAAATGGCGGCTTTCCAGACGGCCCTATCAAGGGCTGACTCTGTTGTTAAATTCTTGATTTTGAGATCGGACCAGAGTACCTGATCCCACGTCATTCTAGGTCTACCCCTACGCGCAGGTCCCCCCGCGTTCACAGTCCGGCATTTCTTCACCCAGTTCTGATCATCCATTCTCTCCACGTGTCCAAAACAACCACGTCGGCCTGTGCGCATCACTTCACTTCAATCTCAACACTACAAATAATGAAACCTATTGCACCTAATTGGTAGACAGATAAACCAATTATTTACCTGTGTGTTCCAAAAGTCCTCGTGCACTCTCTCCAGTCGTCCATCCTTACCTGTAAAATGAGATAAATAGTTTTAACTAATGTGCTACGAATGAGATAAATAGTTTTAACTAATGTGCTACGAATACTCGATATTAATAATAATAACTTAAATAATACTTATAAGATCATACCTTTTGAAGGATAAAAAATACACACATATATATATATATATATATATATATATATATATATATATATGTATAAATTGTATAAGGTGTTGATTTTCGGTGTGAGCGTCCTGGGTTCGAATCCACGGACTGCCACGTGTGTTTGTAAATTTCATTAATCGATTTTAGGAGTATAGTTGGTTGTTGGAAGGAACATTATAATATATATATATATATATATATATATATATATATATATATATATATATATATATATATATATATATATATACATTAACAGCAATACAGTAGCAATAGCCTATATATTAACTTATCTACCTATACCCTGCCAGACGTCTTGATCCCCCCGGGGGTGGCCACAAATGATTCGCCTCCATATTCGAGATAATTCGTTCGGTTTCTTAGGGTCGGGTTCACACCAAGCCCGGAACCAGACATAGTCCGACGCAAATGTGCTCGATCGGTTACATCAAACAAAAATCGACATGGAGTAATGCCGGTATAACACGAGAGCTTTTTCCCTCAACATTTATCCTCAACACTGGTCTGGCAGCTTATGAGGTCAACATTTAAAATATTGTGGTTACCTAAATTTATCTACCATCAGTCTAGTTTCGGATAACAGTGCAAAATATTCCAGAAATATTGCCAGAAAAATGTTGATCATCGAATGTTGAGTATGAAAGCTCTCGTGTGATACCGGCTTAACCCGTTGCATTACCTTACATTTTGGGTCAGCCTTTCAAACTGGCTCACCAGATTATGTCTGATAAAGCTGTGTTGGTGGTGTAATGGTTTAGATGCTTATGATCTGGGTGTGGTGTCCCGAGTACGAATCCCGGGAGGACCATATGCTTTCAATAGTTTATTCAAGTACATTGGGGTTTGCAATTGATGATTAATGTTAAAAACGGGGTGTTAATTATAATCTGGTGTGGCAGTGTGAAAGGCAAACCCACACATAACAAAGCCACTCCAACAGCTTCCTCTCTCTTCAACACCCCTTCTCCCCTATCTACACTCTTCAGAAAAATAGGAAAGTAGAAAGTAGCTATGAGGTGCCGTTGTAAAGGTGTATGCCTCAATACCTTCACCTGACCTGTAAAGTTATTCCATGTCGTTTTTCTCTGATGTAAATGATCGAACAAATTTCCGTCGGAATATGTCTGGTTCCGGGGTTGGTGTGAACAGACCCTTAGCCGGTTTAAGGGGAGATGGGTCGTTTTTCTGGTCCCTCTTCTGCCTTATGTTTAGCCCCATTAGTCTTCAGATTTTAAGACGCTCGGCCCATTAGTTTGGATATTTTAAGACCTTTCACCCCACTCTCATGGGTCGTTTTTCTGGTCCCTCTTCTGCCGTATGCTTAGCCCCATTAGTCTTCAGACTTTAAGACGCTCGGCCCATTAGTTTGGATATTTTAAGACCTTTCACTCCATGTCTTTGTCAATATTAAGATTTAAGACTTCCGTGTCATTTAGGTGTCGATTTTTTCCTTGTGAGCGACAGCGAGCCCGTAATTTAAGAGGAACCGGCCTCCGAATGGGACACTTTTCTACCGAAAAATTTACAAATCTATCTTGAAGGAGGGTTTTGGTGTTTTTCGTTTTGTTTTTAAGTTTGATGGAGGTTTAGGGAGGAAACTAAAAATAATAATAATAATACAAAAATACATAACTGAGCAACAAAAATGCGCCCATCTCCCCTCAAACCCCTTCACCACCATGCCGTAATTTCTATCATATTCTGGTTACCATTAGACGATTTTCTTCAGTTTACAATTTACCTCTACGACTAAAATGGGTAAATATGATCTCAATAAACCCTCTTATTAACATAGGTCCTTCTTAAACTGCATGAAATCGTCTAGTTTTAGCCAGAATCAAAGGTAAAAAGGCATCGTGGTACTGAAGGGGTTAACCCCTTCTGTACCCGCGACGTCTTTTTTAGTTGATTTCAGTTACATTTAGACGATTTTATGAAGCTTAGGAAGGACATATGGTAGCTACAACGATTAATTGAAATAGTCTGTAGCCTTTTAATGGGTAGGCGTTTTTCCTAAGTTGAACAAAATCGTTTAATAGTTGCCAGAATATAATGCAAAGTACATCACCGGTACAGAAGGGGTTAAGGGGAGGGTTTGCTATCCTAACAACCCATTATATTTTAATAAGCTGTATTTATTTTATCGAATTACAAGAAGGATGATAGAAGTATTGATTTGAATATTTAACAGTACCGTATTCTAATATTATGTATGTATGTATGAATGTATATATGTATGCATGTATGTAATGTATGTATGTATTTACTCAGGCACATACCCCATAGTTGGGGATGGCCGACTCGAAACAGAGCCCGAACAGAAACAACATTTGAA
>CM064522.1:6270057-6302557 GCA_032716605.1 Paralithodes platypus | reverse complement strand
AGAGAGAGAGAGAGAGAGAGAGAGAGAGAGAGAGAGAGAGAGAGGGGGGGGGGGGGGCTAGCGCGGGAGGAAGCACTTTCGTTTATAAAGACAACAAATTACCCGCGCGATTACAAAGCTGCGCGGGAAATGGATGGCCACAGTTCTCACCATTCTTAAATTACTGTTGCCAAGATTGGGAGGAAGGTTAATACAAGGTGTGGGAGCAGAGATACAGGCATTTATACATCCTCCTCATCAATAGGTGGTGTGGGAGCAGAGATACAGGCGTTTATACATCCTCCTCATCAATAGGTGGTGTGGGAGCAGAGATACAGGCGTTTATACATCCTCCTCATCAATAGGTGGTGTGGGAGCAGAGATACAGGCGTTTATACATCCTCCTCATCAATAGGTGGTGTGGGAGCAGAGATACAGGCGTTTATACATCCTCCTCATCAATAGGTGGTGTGGGAGCAGAGATACAGGCATTTATACATCCTCCTCATCAATAGGTGGTGTGGGAACAGAGATACAGGCGTTTATACATCCTCCTCATCAATAGGTGGTGTGGGAGCAGAGATACAGGCGTTTATACATCCTCCTCATCAATAGGTGGTGTGGGAGCAGAGATACAGGCATTTATACATCCTCCTCATCAATAGGTGGTGTGGGAGCAGAGATACAGGCATTTATACATCCTCCTCATCAATAGGTGGTGTGGGAACAGAGATACAGGCGTTTATACATCCTCCTCATCAATAGATGGTGTGGGAGCAGAGATACAGGCGTTTATACATCCTCCTCATCAATAGGTGGTGTGGGAGCAGAGATACAGGCGTTTATACATCCTCCTCATCAATAGGTGGTGTGGGAGCAGAGATACAGGCGTTTATACATCCTCCTCATCAATATGTGGTGTGGGAGCAGAGATACAGGCGTTTATACATCCTCCTCATCAATATGTGGTGTGGGAGCAGAGATACAGGCGTTTATACATCCTCCTCATCAGCCCAGGGGGTAAGGGGGAATGGCCGTATATATTTGTTTATTTAATTTATCTTTTTATTATGTTTTTTTTATTTTCCTACCTAGACCTCCATCAAGCTTAAAAAACACCCATAGACGACGTGCTCATATATTTATCTTTGTACGGTACTATGTTGTTTAGCTTCCTCTCTAGACCTTCATCAAGCTTAAGGGGAGGTTTTTAGTTTGTTTTCTACTCCTCCAGCAATCTTAAAATTTCACCCCCTTGACCCTCTTTCAAGATAAATTTGTAAATTTTTCTACCGAAAAATGTCCCGGCTGAAAGCCGGTTCCTCTTATATTACAGGCTCGCTATCGCTCGCCAGGATAAAATCGACACCTAAATGGCACGAAAGGTCTTAAAATTGACAGAAATGGGTCGAAAGTTCTTAAAATCGTCAAAATAATGGGACGAACGTTTTAAAATTAGAAAAGCAATGGGGCTAAACATGAGGGAGAAAGGAGTCAAGAAAAAAATCCCTCAAGTGGAGATCTCCCCTTAAAACAAACACCCAAAGACCCCCAGGATACATTTGTACATTTTTCGATGAAAAATGTCCTAGCCAGAGGCTGGTTACTACTATATTACAGGCTCACTATCGCTCGCTAGGAAAAACAAAATCGACGCATATAATGTAAGATGAGATTGACAAAGAAATGGGGAGAAAGGTCATCACATCGCCAAACTAATGGGTCAAACGTCTTAACATCTGAAAACTAATGCGACCAAACGTGAGGAAGATGGGGGTCCAGGCAAACCAGAGACTCGCCTAGACCCTTTAGTAAAATGAGAGTGGACAACTAAGGTATAATAATCTACGGCATCATTGTTGTCACTTGTCCTCGTAATCAGTATGAACATATTTGACTGATAATTAATCAAATTAATGTGTAAACCTCATGTAATTCAGTTTGCAAATATAACAATCGATACTAAACAAACTATGAAACTATCTATTCATTATGTTAAATGATAATATTTGTACATGCATATATTATAAACAACATATTTATTTAGCTCAATAAAATCTTAACTATATAAGGAAACAGCAAATAAGAGGTTCATGATTTATTATAAGCGTCTACCCTCTAATCACCGTAGCGTTCTGGATACATGTATTACTTAAGACGTGGACATTAAGGGGGAGTCACCGTTTTTTTTTTTATCTTTCTCTCCTTTTCTCTCTTTCCCTGGCTTGTATCCATTCGGCCCAATTCAGCCAACTGTTTTAAGACGTTTATCTCCATCCAGGTGTCGATTTCTGGAGAGCGATAGCGAGCCAGCATTGTATGGAGAAATCCGGCTTCGCTGGAGAAATTTTTCTATCGAAAAATTTACAATTTTAGCTTGCTGTCAAAACAAAAATATATATATATGCTGGCTTGCTACCGCTCGCCAGGAAAATATTGACACCTAGATGGGGGTAAACGTCTTAAAACAGTAGGCTGAATGGGGCCGAATGGATACAAGCTAAAGAGAGAGGGAGAGAAAGATAAAAAAAAAGCGAGGTTGGCTCCCTTAATGGAAATCACCCAAACAGTGTTGTATATTGTGAAGAAATGTGGTGGCTAAGAAAACTTGAGACGACGTTAACGGTGTCGTCCTTTTAACTTGATACGATTTTATTCAGCTTAAAAAGGGCCTGCAGCAATGAACAGGCTGCGAACTATTTAACATTATTCCTTTTACTACCACAGATCTTTCTTAAACCTCACCGAATCTTCTAAATATAGCAAGAAGATAATTCAAAAGACGTGGCCAGTACAGAAGGAGGTAATGCTAGTCAATATCAAGTGAAAGACAGTTGAGACTACAATATGGCGTTAAGGTGAGAGGATGTATAATCTCTGTCTCTTAAAGGGTCTCGACTTGGGTTCGTTCTTTCGTTGACAGTCTCTTCGCTCACATCCGGAGTAGATTCATCCATATTTAGCTTATTCCAACCTAACCTATTCTAGCCTAACGTAGCTTAGCCTATAACTTAACATATTCAGATTTTCTCTTAATCTAAACAAACCTAGTTGTAACCTAATTTAAAAATATAGCTTAACCTTACGTTAGGTCCTAACAATCTATTACTATATGAACCGTAAGTTAGTCTTACATTAATGTCAGCCAGAAATAACTAGCAAAACGTAATAAACAAACCCAACCTCAACCTAAATTATCTTATATTAACGAATCTCTGACCTATTTTAAATTAGACACCTTCTCTCTAGATTTCTAGAATATTCTAACCTAAGCTAGCTAGCTTAACCTTACAGTAGACTAATATATTATATCCTCATCTAACATAACCTAGCTTAATCTAACCTATTCTAGCCAATCCTAACCTATTACATGCACTACAACCTAACAAATCCATACATTACCGGTACATTTCGTTTTAGAAAGATAAATCATAATACATAATTTGGGAACTAACGGTAAGGTAAATTGTAATGTGTGGACTAGGGATTGCCGAGTGACATAGTCGGCTCAAACACGATTGCCAACTTCAGTATATAGTTAGCCATATGGGTGTGATGGGCTGGGCGTGAGAGGGTTATGCCACTGCCGCCTGTGTTTTACTTCACGAGATATAGAGGCGGCTGTGATTATACCCTGTATGAGAGCGTCGGTTTTCTGATGACATCCGTTGTGCTACGTTCTTATTCATATTATCACCAACCCACCAATTAACTTACAAATAAACCTAATTAATGAAACTAATGAATATAACCAAAGCTAACCTTAAGGGGAGATCTCCACTTAAGGGATTTTTTTTCTTGACCCCTTTCTCCCTCATGTTTAGCCCCATTGCTTTTGATATTATAAAACGTTTGCCCCATTAGTTTAGCGATTTTAAGAACTTTCACCCTATATAAAGACCTTTCGTGCCATTCAGGTGTCAATTTTATCCTGGCGAGCGATAGCGAGCCTGTAATTTAAGAGGAACCGGCCTTCGGCCGGGACATTTTTCTACCGAAAAATGTACAAATATATCTTGAAAGGGACTCAAGGGGGTGTAATTTTAAGCTTGATGGAGGTCTAGGGAACAAACTAAATACCTCCCCTTAAATTAACCTAAACCAGCGAATTTCAAGGTGCGGGCAAAGAAATGTTAGTGTTGACGAAAGGACCTGAAGGCAACAACAACCACAATAACCTGTAACTCCCAGGATTACCTTTACAACCAGAGAGACAAGGTAGAGAGACAAGGTAGAGAGACAAGGTAGAGAGACAAGGTAGAGGGAAGAGTAAATAAAAGGCTGAGCAAAGGAAGTTCCCCCGGACGAGAGGGAACAAGAGGATTTAAGATTTGTTACATGAGGCCGAAGAAATGGTCTGGGTGGCATCGTGTTACCCCAGTGAATGTGGGTGGCTGGGGGGGGGGGGGGATGGGTGTGGGGGTGAGGGCTACAGTGCGTTACAAGGGATAGTTAGTATCTCTAAGACCTATAAGGGAGATAGTCTGAATTAAAATTAAATGCATTTTGCATTACACAGACTACAGAGTGTAAAGCTTATTATTACAAATTCTGAGGGAAGTTTGGGTATAATCCTGTGTAGCGGGCAACCACCGTGTATATATATCTCAATAATTTGGTAATGTAACAATATATTTTTACATTTTACATTCATAAACAATACACAAATATACTAAGTTAGGTTAGGTTAGGTTAGGTTAGGTTTTGGTTAGGTTAAAGTAGGCATCTGAAATAATGGTAGCCCGGTACATAGGAACTTACCGAAGTTTGTTCCAGAAAGAACATATCATAAGATAATTATTCAGAAAAGGCTGGTCGGATTATTATAATTAATTTACTAGGTACAATGCAGGTCTATGGAATCCTTCTACTGTACTCAGTATAATCCACTGTGGGAGAATAATTTTGCTCACATTTATAAAACCCGATATTAATGGAAAAAAACCCCCGCCTAGTTCAATCACTCTCAGAGCTCCTTCGGACATCCTCACTGTTTACAAAAGTCTTCAATATGGAGTATAATCGATATTTACCCCCTGCTGGCAACATAGATGATGATTTCAATAAGTCATGGGGGTTGCATCCCACATTGGAAATATAACTAAAATCATGAACACCTAATTTTTCAAAATCTGGAGGAAAAAACAAGAAAAATAAGGGTGCGAACCTTTTCCCTATAATCACCGGCAGGGAAAATCAAAATTACCCAATTACAAAAGTAGAACTTGTCCTCGTAACTGTAAGGTCCCCTGAAGATATCATTAAGGACGTCTTGCGCCGCACTATTAGAAACAATTTATTAGGGAAAATAGGGACCAATAGTCTGGCCATATTATTATAATCCGCATGGAGGAATGTCGTTATCGACAACTTGAATTTTGTTTATCCAATTTACCCCACAATTTCCCTTACCTACTGTAAAAGCGCGATTCACCCAATAAATGGCGCCATTTGACGCCGTATCTTCAGATTAATGAATAATGAGTAAGGTGATGCAAATCCTCCACTCAAATCATGAAAATAACAATAAAACATTATATTCCTTGACAGTAATATAAAGAACACTGGACAAATTTGATTTTCGGTCACGTATGGGATATAATGTTCTAAATGTGTACTATAGCTTTTTATTAGAATATTGGTCACCGCAATATATATCTTCAAATCCCGCTATAATGAATATACCAAAAACGAACCCACCAAATTTTGCCCAAACTGGTATAATTAAAGCACTCCCAACTACGGCCTAACCGGCTAATTCATGTACATAAACGAGAGGGTCCAAACAAGCCAGCAGGCATACAACATGACCCTATTTCAACGGTAAATTGAACGGTAAATATAAATATTATATTGTGTCTTAAACAATATTGTCTTTGTTTCCTACACCCTGGAGCACGTATGTGTATGTGTGAGAGAGAAAAAAAAAGAGAGAGAGTACAAAGGAGTACAAAGGACATCAAGCAACAAAAGGTCTAGTGACCCTTCTAGGCTGCTTGTCCTCCAAAACACTGAGGATCAAGTGTCCAAACAGTGGTTTAGAGTGGGTAAGGGAACTACTGCCCTGGAACTAATGTCCGTGGCAGGATTAGGAAGTTAGTAGGGGACAGATGGGTTAGTAACTGAGGGGGGGATAAAATAAAGTTATTAATTTACAAACGCAGTCAGTCGCGGGTTTGATGCGAGATATTTGTCTAAGCGATGTTTAAATGAATCAACGGTGAGAGAGAGAGAGAGTGAGAGTACGAGTGTGTGAATAAGAGATGTAGGCTATAGTTGAGGTTTGTTCTTGTTGTGGCCAGGTCAGCTCTATAACACAAGCCAGACTCGGGAAGGTGGCAGGGTGTAAGTAACTAGGGGGGTGTGGTGGGACCTGATATACCCTGATACACATCTCATTACATACTGCGGGGGTAAGGGAACACTCACACCTTCACACACACACACACACACACACACACACACACACACACACACTCTCTCTTAAGCACCCCTTCTGTACCGGCGCCGTCCATTTAACTATATTCTGGCTATTATTCGACGATTTTATTCAGATTAAAAAGGGCCTCCACCAATTAACAAGCTTCGAACTATCTCACTTAACCATACTTACTACCACAGATCCTTCGTAAAATGCACACAAACATAACATTAAAAAGACGGCGTCGGTACAGAAGGGGTTAACAACTCACACACACACACACACATACCTGGTCCTGGTGACGAGATGGGGATGTGGTCGTATGTCGTTCATGTTGCTACACCGATGCCAGTCATACCCCGCCAGTATCCCTCCACACTGGCTGGAAGACACCGGGGGGAGAGTATTGGGCAGATGGGTTGTCCACGGTGAAGTAAGCCGATCAGGAACAACAGGAACACTATTGCCCAGTGACCACATTATGTATTGTGGCATGATCAGATATACTCTTTGGGGATCCTTCCAGTACCCCCTTGAAAGACCACTCTGCATTTTGAGTTGCTGCTGGACTGGAGTCATGGTAGCGAAAAATATGAGCAGTTACTGTAATGGCGTATGGTGGCATATCCGTCCCACATATGGCACTGGTAGTCAAGGCGAGAAGGCAGGGAGGTTGGAGTCTAGTAATATTACTTTCTCCAATACGCATTCGTTTAATTGTCTTGTTGTCATACTCACGACGTGCAACGAACATAAATACATACGAGTTTCAATTGTATTATTATAGTCTCATTAATTGCAGAGTAACCGGCACAAGTAAAGGAGAACTAAACACTATATAGCTAGTATCTGCACACGCGTCCACCCACCTACACAGGTATTCACAAACTGACACATTTCACACGTGCGGGACTGAGCGTTAATTTGTGGAAGTTTACTTCCACATACTGGGTGATATCATATCACCTAGTTTTCTAAAGCTAACGATATAGTTTTGATATTTCGCTCATTAAGACGAAGGTTGTTACTATATGGCAACGTTTAAACACAAACTTATTATTATTATTATTATTATTATTATTATTATTATTATTATTATTATTACACATACTGTATAATACATAACTACAGCATACATATACACAAACAATCAACGATACACTCCGAGACATGAACGATACACTCCGAGACATGAACGGTGACCTTAAGTTTTCGAAGATATCAAGAACCGAATCGAGTCTTCTCATTAATGCTTCACCTATATACATTTAAAAAAGTCAGGAATTAGGTCTAACCCCCGTAGTTTAAGGGGAGATGGTTCGTTTTTCTGGACTACCTCCTATTTAGCCCCATTAGTTTGAGATTTTATGACGTTCATTCCATTAGTTTGGTTATTTTGAGGCCTTTCGCCCCATTTATTTTTTAATATGAAGACCTTTCGTGCCATTTAGGGTTTTTTTTCCTAAAGATCGATAGCGAGTCTAATTTCAAGAGTAACCGGCCTTCGGCCGGGAAATTTTTCTACCAAAAAATGTAAAAATTTATCTTGAAGGGGGTCTAGGGAGTGTTTATTTTTAAGCATGATGGAAGTCTAGGGAGGAAACTAAAAAAATAATAAAAAGGTAAAATAATAAGCAAATAAATATGCCCATCTCCCCTTAAGGCCCCGATTTATGTCCTAGAGTGTACTATCAACGACAAAGGTTCGTTCCCCACACCTGCCACTGTGTGAATCCGAAGCACCTGGGGGGTCGAAAAACGAAGCATTTATTGGGTGTAAATAGGCCACTTCTTTCAGATGCTTCGTTTGTCAACCCCCAGGTGTTTCGGATTCACTCAGTGGCTGGTTGGGGGAGCGAACTTTTGATTTTGATAGTAGAGTCGCTGTAAATAATTATATAAAAAAAAAAAAACGGGGTTTAATTCTAGTTTCGCTTTCACAGCATACTCATAAATTTCTATGGCTACTTTAGAGTTGTCATATACCATACTTAATTCCTATATATGTCCAAAGCGGCGGAAATGCATTATAAGGAATTATACCTACTGTAAAAAAAAAAAAAAAAATCTCCCCATATGCGGCACCATAGCTATTACATAATACTAGGTTAGGTTAGGTAAGGTTGTTAGGTTAGGCTAATGTCGTTAATGTAGTTTATTATCATTATATTACGTCTTTTACCCAGCAATTTCCCTGATCTTCATAGTTGGTCGGGAAGCTATGTCTTTACAACGGCGCCTCCCTTTTGTCGCTGTGTACGTGAAACTAGAATTTTACCATAAACGGTAAATAAAATAAAATAAACAAAATAAAATCAATCAAATCAAATAAATACATAAAATAAGTGAAACTATCCAGGTCATAAATAAATCTTATTAATTATCTTGCTGATAATTGTATTTCGGAAGTTCGTTTACTAGTACCAGGGCTCTAATTGTATCAGGGATATATTTCGGAAGTTCGTTTACTAGTACCAGAGGTCTAATTGTATCAGGACTTGTGATTGTGATTGTACAAGCGCTGTTATTAATTATGATACATTTTGAAACCTGGACACATTTAACCCCTTCTGTACCGGCGACGTCCTTTTAACTTTATTCTGGCTGCTATTATACGATTGTCTTCAGTTTAAACAAGGCTTCCAGCAATAAACAGGCTTCGAACTATCTCAATTATTAACCCAATGTATTACCACAGATCATTGTTAAGGGGGGTGACCTGCTTTTTTTAAATTTCTGTCATTTTCCCTCTTTCTCTGGCTTGTAACCATTCGGCCCCATTCAGCCAACTATTTTAAGACGTTTATCCCCATCTAGGTGTCGATTTCTTCCTGGAGAGCGATAGCGAGCCAGCATTATATGAAGAAATCCGGCTTCGCCGGAGACATTTTTCTATCGAAAAATTTACAAATTTAGCCTGCTGTCAAACAAAAATAAAAAATATGCTGGCTCGCTACCGCTCACCAGTAAAAAATTGACACCTGGATGGGGATAAACGTCTTAAAACAGTAGGCTGAATGGGGCCAAATGGATACAAGCCAGAGAAAGATAGAAAAGGACAGAACAAAAACAGGTCACCCCCCCCCCCTTAAACTGCCCACAATCTTCTAAATATATAGCTAGAATAAAGTTAACCAGACGTCTCCGGTACAGAAGGGGTCAAAGGAACCTCTGAAATGCAGATATTCGGGTAAGGATAAGTAAGAGGTATCGATTCGACCTGAGACAGCATCGAAAATATATATGTCAGCATGTTAGAGGGAGGGAAGGGGGGGGGGGATGTTTTACCCCCACCCCCACCCCCCCATCCCACCCCACACACTTATACAATTAATCGTTTGGTGACATCTCTGATACGTCGCTAATATACTATTATAACACAGCAGTTGCGATAGAGTGCTATTCAATTGAAGTGATAACCATCTTTTAAGGGAGCCCACCTCGCTTTTTTTCTCTTTCTCTCCCTCCCTCTTTGGCTTGTATCCGTTCGGCCCCATTCAGCCTACTGTTTTCAGACGTTTACCCCCATCCAGGTGTCAATATTTTCCTGGCGAGCGGTAGCGAACCAGCATATACTGTATAATTATATATATATATTTTTGTTTTGACAGCAAGCTAAATTTGTAAATTTTTCGATAGAAAAATGTCTCCGGCAAAGCCGGATTTCTCCATACAAATCTGGCTCGCTATCGCTCGCCAGGAAGAAATCGCCACCTGGATAGGGATAAACGTCTTAAAACAGTTGGCTGAATGGGGCTGAATGGATACAAGCCAGAGAAAGAGAGAAAACAAAAGCCGGCGACCCTCCTTAACATACTGTATATCACAACAGCATGTGATTATAGTCAGTTCACTACAGGTAGACCATAATAGCTTGACCACTAACCTCGATAACTCATGAACGACTACAGTAATCGAGCGCATATTTCTACCATTTAGGAAGGGTCAGCCAGAGAGTAGGAGTGGAAATTGACAGCCCATTTGCTCCAGCCTGTCCTGAGTTACAAGAGGTTAGAGATAAGATGTTTGGTGTAACTGAAGTGATGAGGCTATTGGTATCATATTGACAGCCCATTTGCTCCAGCCTGTCCTGAGTTACAAGAGGTTAGAGATAAGATGTTTGGTCTAACTGAAGTGATGAGGCTATTGGTATCATATTTTGTTTCCACAAATGGCAACTAAAACCGGAATCACACGAGAGCATTTATAGTCAACATTCGATAATCAACATTTTGCTGGCAACATTTCTGAAATATTTTGCACTGGATTCGGAAACTAAACTGACGATAGATGAATTTAAGTGACAGGAATATTTTAAATGGTTACCTCATAAGCTGCCAGACCAGTGTTAAGTATAAATGTTGAGTATAAATAAAAGGCGCTCGTGTGATACCGGCTTAATTGATAACTAGTTATTCAATGTCCATGTCATCTGAAACGGCCTGCATATGTGGACATTGTATAGGGAAGGAATATAATACTGATGATTTACACAAATATAACTCACAAACCACCAGGCTATGAACAGGCAACGTCCTTTTCATCATATTGTGGACACTAATAGCCGAGTTTATTGTGGACACTAATAGCCGAGTTTATTGTGGACACTATTAGCCGAGTTTATTGTGGACACTAATAGCCGAGTTTATTGTGGACACTATTAGCCGAGTTTATTGTGGACACTATTAGCCGAGTTTATTGTGGACACTATTAGCAGAGTTTATTGTGGACACTATTAGCCGAGTTTATTGTGGACACTAATAGCCGAGTTTATTGTGGACACTATTAGCAGAGTTTATTGTGGACACTATTACCAGAGTTTATTGTGGACACTATTAGCCGAGTTTATTGTGGACACTATTAGCCGAGTTTATTGTGGACACTATTAGCCAAGTTTATTGTGGACACTATTAGCCGAGTTTATTGTGGACACTATTAGCCGAGTTTATTGTGGACACTATTAGCCAAGTTTATTGTGGACACTATTAGCCGAGTTTATTGTGGACACTATTAGCCGAGTTTATTGTGGACACTATTAGCCGAGTTTATTGTGGACACTATTAGCAGAGTTTATTGTGGACACTATTAGCCGAGTTTATTGTGGACACTATTAGCCGAGTTTATTGTGGACACTATTAGCCAAGTTTATTGTGGACACTATTAGCCGAGTTTATTGTGGACACTATTAGCCGAGTTTATTCACCTCAGGAAAGACGTCTATCAATTACTAGGCTACAGACTATTACACTTAAGGGGAGGTTTTTAGTTTGGTCTCTAGATATCCATCAAGCTTAAGATTACACCCCCTTGAGCCCCTTTCAAGATAAATTTGTACATTTTTCGGTAGAAAAATGTCCCGGCTGAAAGCCGGTTCCTCTTAAATTACAGGCTCGCTATCGCTCGCTAGGATAAAATCGACACCTAAATGGAACGAAAGGTCTTAAAATTGACAGAAATGGGTCGAAGGTTTTAAAATCGTCAAAATAATGGGGCGAACGTCTTAAAATTAGAAAAGCAATGGGGCTAAACATGAGGGAGAAAGGAGTCAAGAAAAAAATCTCTCAAGTGGAAATCTCCCCTTAAGCCTGGTAGTTACTGTTTATCTCTCCTAAGCTTCATAAAATCGTCTACATGTAACTGAAATCAAATAAAACAGACGTCACCGGTACTGTAAGGGTTAAACCAATTCTCACACACACACACACACACACACACACATACACACCTCACACACACACTCACTGTTGGTGTGGATTTCTGATACACATCTCATTAAATACTGCATGGTTAATAAGGGGATGCTTAACACGTACACCCCTCACTACCTCACGTATACACACACACACACATGACGCACACACACACACACAGGCTCACTCACAATCATCACGTATACACACACACACACACACACACACAATATCACGCACACACTCACCTTCAAACACACACTTACGCACGAAGACACTTACATAGGCACACACTTATCACAAACACACACACACACACACACACAAATATCACTCACACACCTTAAAACACACACTTACGCACTAGAACACTAACACACGCACACATATAACTTAACAAATAGTTGCACGGAAATTTATGACCGATCCGCGTGTTTTATAGGTACCTAGAGTTAGAAGAGTAACACACTGTAAGGCGTAACATGAATCATTTTTAACATGAAAATTTTTAACGATAAATATGATACTCAAAATATTCTACCTTCGCATCTTCTGTATAAATGTTCTGAGACTTATTGACAGATAGGTAAATACGTAGACACACAAATACGCTGTCAGGAAGATAAATAGACAGATAAATAGACAAAATGGTGTTCCTGATTACGCTTTTCATCAACTTACGCGTTATCATTCGGCCACAGTGCGTATCTTCTGCTTTTCAAAACTGACTTACTACTGCAACTACCTCTCTCTGGCGTTCACTTCCTTAGAGTAGCTGCCCTTCAATCCTCAACAGTTCAAAGTCAATTAGAGGCTACCAAAGACGATAACATATGGATCTTGTATTCATTACCTTTATTTTCTCCCTCTATTATTCTACGGAAAAAATAAATAAAAATAAAATATACATATGTAATAAACAAACTAAAATTGTATATATATACAGTATATATATATAATGTTATGGCCGAATATATACCGAAATTATGAATGGTTATATTCGTCTTGATAATTTCCGTTTTTCATAATTATCTGTCTCAGTCTTTGCTCTCCACCATCACTTACTCACTAACTGACACACACACACAAACACACTCTCTCTCTTTCTCTGTCATCCCACACCCCGCCCCTTTTCCCTGCCCATTCAGTAACTTCCTTTTCGATGTCACTAGTGTATCTTCATTCACTCTCTCTCTCTCTCTCTCTCTCTCTCTCTCTCTCTCTCTCTCTCTCTCTCTCTCTCTCTCTTTTCTTTTTTCTTTTTGTTCTTGCTTTCTTGCCTGATCGCTTGCTTGCTTGCTTGCTTTCTTTCTTTCTTTCTTTCTTTCTCAAATGTTATATATATTTTATCTAGCTATCGTACTAAAAACAAAATGCAGTCAACGTTTTGGAAATACATATAATCTGATAAAGTCCGTGGTTCTTTAAAACTGTTTTAATATTTTCTATAGTTACTATTTTCTTGAGAATATGCAAAGCGAGATCAAGAGGAGATTTAGGAGAAGAGAATAGGGGAGAAGGGGTAGGGTAGAAGAGAAGAGGGGAGAAGGGGTAGGGTAGAAGAGAAGAGGGGAGAAGGGGTAGGGTAGAAGAGAAGAGGGGAGAAGGGATAGGGGAGAAGGGGTAGGGTAGAAGAGAAGAGGGGAGAAGGGGTAGGGTAGAAGAGAAGAGGGGGAAAGGGGTAGGGTAGAAGAGAAGAGGGGAGAAGGGGTAGGGTAGAAGAGAAGAGGGGAGTGTAAGGGGAGGGGAGATAAGTTATGTGAGGAGTGAAGTAGGGAGAAGAGAATAGGGGAGAAGAGACAATGAAAGAGTAGAAGAAGAGGGGGAGGGGTAAGAAGAGAATCAGAGAAGAGGAGGAGAGAAGAGAAGAGGAGGAGAGAAGAGAAGAGGAGGAGAAGAGAAGAGGAGGAGGAGGGGTAAGAAAAGAATAAGAGAAGAGAGGGAAGGAGAGAAGAAGGGGAGTGGTAATAAGAGAAGAGGAGGAGGACAGAAGAAGAGGGGGGCGGGGGTAAGAAGAGAAAAACAGAGGAGAGGAAAAGAGGGGGAGTGGTAAAAAGATAATTAGAGAGGAGAGGAGAGGAGGGGGAGGGGAAAAAAGAGAATAAAAGAGGAGGGGGAGGAGAGAAGAAGAGGTGAGAGGGGTAAGAGGAGAATAAGAAAAGAGAGAAGGGGGAGGAGAGAAGAAGAGGGGGGGGGGGAGGGAATGCCATCAACACACACAGAACAAGGGGTGCTACTGTCTTCCCCTCCTCCCCCCTCCCTGCCCTTCCCCCCTCCCCTCTCCTTCTCCATGACTCACCTGCCCCCCCCCCCCCTCCTCTTTACCCCCTCATTTGTGTAACGGTACAGTCACACACAAAAATAAGTGGACCTCAGGAATTGATTTATGCAAGCTTCCTAGTCTTCTAATTCCCTCTCCCTTCTCGTAATTACCCTTCACTTGTATCTGCTCCTCCCCCTTCCTTGTTTTCCATCCATTTAGCTAACTTTCCTTCCCATTTCCTTCCCTTCTACACACATATCGTATTCCTTTACTTCCATTTACCTCCTTCCTTCCTTCCTTTCTTCATCTATCTATTTAGTACTCACATTCTTGCTTCCTTTCTTCTCTCCTCCCTCCCTTCCTTCTTCCTCCCTTCCTGTCCATATTATATCCTCCTCTTATCTTCTCCCACCTCTTCCTTCCTTCCCTCATTTATCTATCTCTGTCCTGTATCCCTTCCTTCGCTTCCCCTTCTCCCTCTAGTTGTAAATGGGCTCCCTCCCTCCCATTCCACTTCTTTCTTATTCCCTTCCCTCCTCTCTTCGTTTCCCTACACATCCTATTCCTTGCCATCTATCCACTTCCTCCTCCCTTCTCTCCTCTATCTATCTCCTCCTTCTTTCCCTCCCCCTTCCTTTCATTCACCTCCTCCTCCCCCCTCCCCATCTTCCTCCTCATGTAGTTGTGAATGGGCCTACTCCATCCCATTCCACTTCTTTCTTCTCCTCTTCCTCCTCGCTTCCTATACTTCTATCCACTTCCTCCTCCCTTCCCTCATCTATCTATCTCCTTCTTCCTTTCTTACTCCTTCCCATTCCTCTTCTTTCTTCTCCTCTTCCTCCATTCCTCCATTAATGCTATCCACTTCCTCCTCCCATTCCCCATCTATCTATCCGATTCTTCCTTCCCTTCTCCTTCCTTTCATTCACCTCCTCCTCTTCCCTCCTTCTGTTGTTGTGAATGGGCTTCCTCCTTCCCATTCCACTTCTTTCTTTTACACTTCTTCCACGCTTCTTTTCCTTCTATCCACTTCCTCCTCCCTTCCCTCATCTATCTATCTTTCTTCCCCTTCCTTTCATTCACCTCCTCCTCCCTCCCTCCTCTCTTCCTTTCCCTACACATACTATTCCTGTTCTTCTATCCACTTCCTCATCTATCTATCTCCTCTTTCCTTCCCTTCTCTATCTATCTCCTTCCTCCTTCCCTCATCTATCTATCTCCTTCCCTCCCTTCTCTATCTATCTCCTTCCTCCTTCCCTTCTCTATCTATCTCCTTCTTCCTTCCCTTCTTTATCTATCTCCTTCTTCCTTCCCTTCTCTATCTATCTCCTTCCTCCTTCCCTCATCTATCTATCTCCTTCCCTCCCTTCTCTATCTATCTCCTTCCTCCTTCCCTTCTCTATCCATCTCCTTCTTCCTTCCCTTCTCTATCTATCTCCTTCTTCCTTCCCTTCTCTATCTATCTCCTTCCTCCTTCCCTCATATATCTATCTCCTTCCCTCCCTTCTCTATCTATCTCCTTCCCTCCCTTCTCTATCTATCTCCTTCCTCCTTCCCTTCTCTATCTATCTCCTTCTTCCTTCCCTTCTTTATCTATCTCCTTCTTCCTTCCCTTCTCTATCTATCTCCTTCCTCCTTCCCTCATCTATCTATCTCCTTCTACCTTCCCTCCTCCTCCCTTTCATTCACCTCCTCCCCCCTCCCCCCTCCTCCCTCCTCCTGTAGTTATGAATGGGCCTCCTCCCTCCCATTCACGACCAATTCAGCTCTGGGACCAGATACACAGTCGTGTCTGTTAGGTGCTGTGTGTGTGTGTGTGTGTGTGTGTGTGTGTGTGTGTGTGTGTGTGTGTGTGTGTGTGTGTGTGTGTGTGTGTGTGTGTGTGTGTGTGTGTGTGAATCACTAGCGAACAAATGAGTGTATGTGTTTAATTGTGTGATAATAATGAAACTACTACAACTACTACTACTACTACTACTACGACTACTAATAATAATAATAATAATAATAATAACACTAACAAAAATAATAATAACGATTCTTGATTTAGTTGTTTTTTCACATGCAGCCCTAACATTGAAAATCTACAACTATTCTTACATGTTTCAACTCCACTTCAAATTGTTGCAAACACAAAAGAGTAGTAAATTAAATATTCACTCAATGAATATCCCCCTAAAAAAAATACAAGAATGAAATATATTAAGTATATATATAATATATATATATATATATATATATATATATATATATATATATATATATATATATAGTACTATACAGTATATAATATGAACTGCATCGCGTGTATACCTCATCGTCCTCCCCCTCATCATTGGCAGTGCAAGGTGAGACGAACATAATAGCCTCTGCCCCCCCCTCCCCCCCCCCATTACCGGTATAAATAGCCACCTTAGAGATTAAAGCGGTGTAGTGGTAAGCGTAGACCGGCCCGGGGAGTGACGGAATAATAAACATGTACAGAGAGCAGCAGAAAGTAGAGAGAGAGAGAGAGAGGTTCTTTGTTAGTAGGGGTTCTCTCTCTCTCTCTCTCTCTCTCTCTCTCTCTCTCTCTCTCTCTCTCTCTCTCTCTCTCTCTCTCTCTCTCTCTCTCTCTCTCTCTCTCTCTCTCTCTCTCTCTCTCTCTCTCTCTCTCTCTCTTGACAGGTAATTATATAAACACATGCAAACACTAACAGGGCAGACGTAAACAACATGAATCCACATAGACATTTAAATAAGGACCTACAATAACATACAGGTTAGTAAACAGATAGACTGTTAGGCACACACACACACACACACACACACACACACACACACACACACACACACACACACAACCCAGACAGATAAGTAGAGACATATAGAGTAGTGCACATAAACACATAGACAGACAGACAGACATAATTATAGACAGACAGACACTCACAGACACTTACACATACACACAGACACTTACACACACACACCTCTCCTCCTCCTCTTACCTTTAACTGCCCATCCACTTCCCAATCTTACACTTACCTTCTCACATTTCACTACTCTTTTCATTCCCTAGTTTAATGGCAGTGTCACACGAACGATTATTCCGTCAATTTTTACGGGCAATTGTAGTCTGGCGGCTTCAAGATTTACGTTTCACAAGCATTAAACTACCTAGCATAATCTAACTTCGATCTAGTTTCCGAATCCAATGTGATAGAGTCTCACAATAGTACGAGAAAAAACTTGCTCATGACGGAAAATGCGCTCGTGTGACAGTACCTTAAAGCCGCTGTCACACGAGCGAGTTTTCCGTCAATTTTCCATGAGCAAGTCTTTTCTCGTATTATTTCGGGACTTTTTCGCACTGGTATCGGTAACTAGACTGAAAGTAGATTATGTTTGGCGGTTGAATTCTGATAAAGTGTAATTTTTGAAGCTTCCAGACCATAATAGCCCGTAAAAATTGCTCGAAAAATGCGCTCGTGTGACAGTACCTTTAGTCATCGTTTTTCACCATTCCTTCTCTTCTCCCTTTTTATAAATATAGCGTTACCTTTAGTTTTACCTTCACCTGACGTTGTACTTTATTGTTTGACTGTTCACTTTCTTCATTGTCTTATAATTCACTATTCCACATCTTAGTCTTATATATATATATATATATATATATATATATATATATATATAAGAAAATAAAAAGAAAACACGTAAGTCAAGCTGTGTCTGTATGCATATGATAAGTAGGTTAAATTATAATGCTGATGTGTTTATAAGCATGTCAGATATGAAACATTACGTAAACTATGGACGAGGCCCACTATATTTCAAGATTTATACAATAGCCGATCTAGACAGAGTGAGATACTATAGATCAATGAAACTACGTAACATGTATGTACAGCTTTCTGACAAATGTTCCTGAGCTCTTTCGATTTTCTTTATGGGTCAAATTGGATTTTCGGTCACGTATGTGTTTTTTGTATTATAATCCTTTTTCTCATCAGTTCCTTCATTGATTAGTGTGTTTTAAGGTGTTTTTCCTTCTGCAAATTCATTTTTACCCATTATTTTGCAATAATAAAACATGCCCCCTAAAACCATATTTTGTCATTACCCTAACCTAACAAGCTAACCTAACCTGGGGGCTGCCGCCCCCAGACCCCCACAGGGTTAGCATTGATATAGAATATGACAACATACTAAAAATACGGTAAAGAAATGAACATTATTAGTTCTTAGCTGAGCTAAGATGGCCGCCATTTTTCCTTCCACCCTTATTTAACCCACAAAGTCTAAGGAAAAATAATTTAATTTGCAGCGGTAAAGACATACTGTATATTGCGGTGACTAATACTCTATGACAAAGCTATAGTACACATTTAGAACATTATATCCCATACGTGACCGAAAATCCAATTTGTCCTCTTTATGCAACTATATCCATGTAGATTGATGTTCAGGTTTAATTAGCTATATATATATATATATATATATATATATATACATAATATGCATTTGTTTTTTTATAACTGATTTGACCTGAACATCAATCTAAATGAATATATTAAATTTTGCGTACAGAAAATCGCAAGAGCACGTGGAATTTTGTCAGTAGCTGTACAATATGAATGTACTACGATGAAAGTATACATGCCAATCCTTAAATACCACTATACAAGCTAAAGGTAACCCGAGGGTATTCTACTCGGTTTCTTTTCAACTGACGGTAAATTGCAAACTCCCATCAATATTTCTCCGTTATTTTGAAGATTTGTTCGTGAAATATGGTGCTAATTATATAAACTTGGTCTTAATATGAGGCAGAGACAAAGTAGTTTCATATTTTTCCAATTAATATAGGGAAATTAGCTGCTAAGGGATTTAATTTATCGTCAGCTGAAAATAATCAGAGTATAGTTAACTTCTCCCAAACACCAACTACTGTATATGAGAGTAAAGATTTCAATGAGGACGCAGAGACTATCCAAATAACGCCCAGTGAAAGATAAAGTTGCCCTCATCACCACCACCCCTCCTTCCCCTATCCCCTACCCCCTACCTTCCTGCTTCCCCTCACCTCCTCAACCCCTTCCTCCCTCTCTTCCCCTACCCTCCTTTATGTCCCCTTCTCTTCCTCTCCCCTCACCTCCACTACCCCTCCCTACATCCTTTCCCCTACCCTGCTCTACTCCCCTTCTCTTCCCCTATCTTCCTGCTTCCCCTCACCTCCTTAACCCCTTCCTCCCTCCCTTCCTCTACCCCCTTCCCTTCCTCTCCGCTTGCTTCCCCTACCCTTCCCTACATCCCTTCCCCTAGCCTTCTCTCCTCTTGCTTCCCCTCACTTCAACCCCTACCCCCTTCCCTTCCTCTCCTCTTGCTTCCCCTACCCCTCCCTACATAATTTCCCCTACCCTACTCTACCCCTCTTCTCTTCCCCTATCTTCCTGCTTCCCCTCACCCCCTCCTACCTCCCTTCCCCTACCCCCCTTCCCTTCCTCTCCTCTTGCTTCCCCTACATCCCCTTCCCTACCCTCTAGTTGCCTACAGAACTAGCAGCTACACACGTGTGAAGTAATAAAGAGGCTCACAGGATAATCACCACCACCTCCCCTCAACCTCTCCCTCCTATCCCGACACACTCATCTATAGGGGACGTTACGCTACTCTCTTTATCTGAACTCATGGCCATCTATAGGGGACGTTACGCTACTCTCTTTATCTGAACTCATGGCCATCTATAGGGGACGTTACGCTACTCTCTTTATCTGAACTCATGGCCATCTATAGGGGACAATGCGGTACTCTCTTTATCTCAACTGGGAAAGAAAGTTCATCCACAAACAGCCGATATCTTGACACCGAACTATTCTATTTTTAATTTATTTTATGATTTCTATAATTATTATTATTATTATTATTATTATTATTATGTTGCATTGTTCTTTATTTATCTAATTGCAGACACATAAATGCTACAACTTTGTGATCTATTAATGGTTTGTTTTAGAATATGGATGTTCAATAAAGAAACATGTCCAATGTTATACAAATTATGTCCGATTTATTTGATTGATAGCTAGACATGGGGCATCGTGACTATCTAAATTAATGTCAGGGTTCCTCAAATCCATTGAATTCCTTATAGTGTCTATATATTGATCTAGGAATGTTTTATTAAACAATACTATGCTTTTGAATAGGCTCAATAACTATCTACGCCTCATTTCAAGGCATTTGTATATGACTCGAACACAATAGCCGCAGCTATGAACGCGCCTATGGCTTAAACTAATATTCGAAAGGTAAATTGCCAGTTATCGAATAAGGAGATTCAATTAATTCTAAAATAGTCTCGAACATTTAGTACAAGGATAAGGGAGAGTCACATACTGTAAGTGTTGTTTTCTATTATATTAAATGTTCATATATTTATTTATATGTGTATTACTTGTTATTTTTTTAATTGTTTTAATTAGACGAATATTTACATCCAACATTTTGGAATTAGTCTTCACTGGTATCGACGTAAAGACTAAGGTAGATTATTGTGTAAGATTGACAAGTATATTAAGGGGCCCACCTCGCTTTTTTCTCCCTCTCTCTCTGGGATGTATTCATTAGACCCCATTCATCCTACTGTTATAAGACTTTTATCCCCATCCAAGTGTCGATTTTATCCTGGCGAGCGGTAGCGAGGCAAAATATTTTTGCATAATATTTTTGTCAGCAGGCTAAATTTGAACATTTTTCCCGGATTTCTCCAAACAATGTTGGCTCGCTATCGCTCGCCAGGAATAAATCGACACCTGGATGGGGATAAAAGTCTTAAAACAGTAGGCTGAATGGGGTCTAATGAATACATCCCAGAGAAAGAGAGAAAATTAGAAAAAAAGCAGATAACCCCCTTAAAGCTTGAATTCAGAACTTATGGCAGACAAGATGGCGGGTATCCTAAGCAACCTAGCGGAACCCCTCCTATAAACGGCCGTGTTCTCCCAAGTGTCCGCGGACAGGAAGCGGTAAACTGTCGTAGCGGTGTTTGGTGTCATAACATTACTTCTCACCCGGCACCGATCCTAGCCTCGCAACGGACTAATTCAACGTTTCTTCCTCATTTGTTTCCTTCAGTAGGTGATAATTGACCGCTTGCGAGTTTCAGGCTATAAGGAAGTTCGGGTTGTAAACATCGATATTAAACACAAACACAGTAATTATGTAGGTTTCTGATGGATAAATAGTATGTTGAATTGGGTTTTATGTATTAATAAATGTACTAAAACCCTCTTATAGCTGGTTATTCTGCTAAATATCGATGTCTACAGCTCCAACTTCCTTATAGAATGAAACTCGTAAGTGGTCAATTATGTTGTATTCCGCCCTCTGTGAATTACCGTTCATGTTAGTCAATTACCGTTCATGTTAGTCAATTACCGTTCATGTTAGTCAATTACCGTTCATGTTAGTCAATTACCGTTCATGTTAGTCAATTACCGTTCATGTTAGTCAATTACCGTTCATGTTAGTCAATTACCGTTCATGTTAGTCAATTACCGTTCATGTTAGTCAATTACCGTTCATGTTAGTCAATTACCGTTCATGTTAGTCAATTACCGTTCATGTTAGTCAATTACCGTTCATGTTAGTCAATTAATCTAAGTCTTTAATTTCACTCCGAACACCAAACACCTCCCATTGGAATCAACGCAAGCATGTGATCCTCCCGGGATTCGAACCTGGGATACCACATACAGATGGGTAAACCCTTTAACCACAACACCACCATGACAGTTAAAAGTTAGGTAGGCCTACATGACTACGATTAATATCCATTTAACATATATTATTGATTATACCGGTACTTTTAACATTGAAAGCTTGTAAATTAATCATAAAACCTTTTGCTTTACAGATGCCCTACCCGTGTAGAAACTAGTGGCTGATGGTCAAATATTAAGGGGAGATGGCCAGGTTTTTCTGGCCCCTTTCTCCCTCATGTTAAGCACCATTAGTTTTCAAATGTTAAGATGTTCGCCCCATTAGCTTAGCGATTTATAGACCTTTCGCCCCATTTCGTTGTCAATTTCAAGACCTTTTGTGCTATTTAGGTGTTGATTTTTTCCTGGCGAGCGATAGCGAGCCTCAAATTTTGAAAGGAACCGGCCTTCGGCCGGGACAATTTTGTACCGAAAAATGTACAAATTTATCTTGAACGGGGGTCTAGCGGGTGTTTTTTTGAAGCTTGATGGAGGTCTAGGGAAGAAACTAAAAAATATAATATAAATGCAAATAAGACACAATAAGAACAGCGGAGGTTATATGAAGGGAAACTTATGCTAAGCTACACTTGACTGAAACTTATGCTAAGCTACACTTGACTGAAACTTATGCTAAGCTACACTTGACTGAAACTTATGCTAAGCTACACTTGACTGAAACTTATACTAAGCTACACTTGACTGAAACTTATGCTAAGCTACACTTGACTGAAACTTATGCTAAGCTACACTTGACTGAAACTTATGCTAAGCTACACTTGACTGAAACTTATGCTAAGCTACACTTGACTGAAACTTATGCTAAGCTACACTTGACTGAAACTTATGCTAAGCTACACTTGACTGAAACTTATGCTAAGCTACACTTGACTGAAACTTATGCTAAGCTACACTTGACTGAAACTTATGCTAAGCTACACTTGACTGAAACTTATGCTAAGCTACACTTGACTGAAACTTATGCTAAGCTACACTTGACTGAAACTTATGCTAAGCTACACTTGACTGAAACTTATGCTAAGCTACACTTGACTGAAACTTATGCTAAGCTACACTTGACTGAAACTTATGCTAAGCTACACTTGACTATACCTGTAGTGTTCAATTTTATGCCTTAGGATATTAAAGTCAGTGTGAGTTAGTAATCAGCTATCGCGGTAGCCTAGTGGGTCTTGTGCCTATTGGTTAGCAATATCATGAAGACAATGCTAAAGGAGGTAATTAGTATAACAAATATATACCATGTTTTTTTATTTTTTAATGTGAGTGAGGGAGACAAAAGTCAGAACTGACTGTAGCGAGTGGCTCCCCAGAGTTGAAAGAGTGACAGGGCTAAAATCAAGGGACGTTCGAGTAAAAATGCCTGGACACACGGAGTTTGAAGTAATTTACGTAATAGGAATAGTGAAAGACTGGAGAGTTCCAGAGCTCAGCTCTTGCCTAGAGGAAAGACTGAGCATAACGTTTCACTCTTGTGTTGGAGAGTTGCACAGAGTAGGGGTGGGATTGTGTTGCAAGACGGGTGCTACGTGCTCGACGAAGAGGGGGTGGTATACACTGAGAGAGCTCTGAGGAACACTGATTATTGTAATAGCGGTAGAATAGTGAGAGAGACTGCAGAGCATTGGTGAGTAGACGTGAGTAAATGAGACGGAAGGCTTTCTTTTCTACTTTGTCTAGAAGTGCTGTGTGAGAAGAACCTCCCCACACGTGTGAACAATATTCAATACATGGACGCACTGTGCCCCTGTACAGAGCAAGAAGCTACGCAGGGGTAAAGAACCCCTCGAGGCGGTTGAACACACCCAGCTTCTGGGAAGCTGTTTTAGCTAGAGTGGTAATATGATCTTTCCAAGAGATATCAGAAGAAAAAGAGACACCAAGAATATTAAGAGAAGATGAATGGTTAATTTGTATGTTGTTAAAGAGTAGGTTATATAATTCTGGAAGGGGGCGACGAGTAGACAGATGGAGAAATTGAGTTTAGGAAGCATTGAAAATAACAAGGTTGTCCCAATTATAGATAGTAGAGAGGTAAGAATAAAATATGATAGCAAGTATCAGTGAAAAGAAAATGACTTAGGCACACACACACACACATATATATATATATATATATATATATATATATATATATATATACTGTCTATAAAATATTGATAGGTATAACATAATGAAAGTATTATTCAACGAAAAAAACGTAACAAATATATACAAGCACAATATATACTGTATATATATATATATATATATATATATATATATATATATATATATCATTAATAGGTACATGGGAAGGGAGAGGAGAGGATAAATGACAGGAAGTTCAGCAACGGAGGTACAAGATAAGCGTCAGATAGAGGGGGGTGGGGGGAGTAGAAATATAGGCAGGGGAGTATAATAGAAGGATTGTTTTGATTTAAGGGAAGGCATTGGCTTTTTCTGGACTCCCTTCTCCCTATATATATACCGGTATATATATATATATATATATATATATATATATATATATATATATATATATATATATATATATATATATATATAGAGAGAGAGAGAGAGAGAGAGAGAAACACAACATTTAATACCGGAGGATAACAGGTTTTTCACAATACGTAGACGGAGGTCTTTAATAAAAAACAAAAACACAATCTAAGAGGAGAGGAAGGGAAAAGGGATAGGGGAAAGGGTTGAGGGTAGGAAACAGTAGCTCCCCTGAGGAGTTGGTGGTAGAGGAAGGGGAGGGAGGAAGGGGAAGGTTTGGGGAGGGAAGAAAGGGAGAGGGATGGAAGAAAAAGTGAGGGGATGGTAGGGAGGGGGGGGGGGGGTAAATTAGGGGAAGCAAGAGGAGGGGAAGGGAAGGGAGGGGGGGGGGTTAGAGGAGGGTTGGTGAAGGAGGGAAGGGTCGGTGAGGTGAGGGGAAGCAAGAAGAGGGGAAGGAAAGAGAGGGTAGAGTAGGGTAGGGGAAGGGAGGGAGGGAGGGGTGGGGGAAGTGAAGGGAAGCAGGAGGAGGGGAAGGGAAGGCAGGGGGATAGGAAGGGGAAGGAGGTTAGGGGAAGCAAGAAGAGGGGAGGGAAGAGAGAGCCGGGTGAGAGGACGTGAAGGAGGGATGGGGAAGGTGAGGGAAGAGAGGGGTGGGTGAGAGTAGGGGAAAGGAGGGAGGGGTGGGTGAGGCGAGGAGGGAAGGGTGGGGGTGGCTTAGGTGAGGGGAAGCAGGAGATGACGGAAGAGAAGGGGGGGGGGAGGGGGGCGAGAGGACGTGAGGGAAAAGGGAGGGGGAAACAAGAGGAGAGGAAGGGAAGAGAGAGGGATGAGGGGTGGGTGGGAGGACGTGAGGGGAAAGGGAGGGTAGGGGAAGGAGGAGGGAAGGGAAGAGAGAGGGATGAGGGGGGGGTGGAGGGGGGAGGTGGGAGGACGTGAGGGGAAAGGGAGGAGAGGTAGGTAGCGGAAACGTTGCTCATACTTCGGTGTCGTATTGCAGAGTGGTGGTCGGGGTAGCTGTGTTGCAAGGGGTGGTTGTAATGTTGCAAGATCAACTTATAGATTGCCTGGGGTTATGAAATGTTGGCGAAGAGGTCCAGATTATTTTGACTGAATGAAAAGAGGGAAAAGGACACGTACAGTCATTCATAATAAAGGACACGTACAGTCATTCATAATAAAGGATACGTACCGTCATTCATAATAAAGGACATGTACAGTCATTCATAATAAAGGACACGTACAGTCATTCATAATAAAGGACACGTACAGTCATTCATAATAAAGGACATGTACAGTCATTCATAATAAAGGACACGTACAGTCATTCATAATAAACACGTACAGTCATTCATAATAAAGGACATGTACAGTCATTCATAATAAAGGATACGTACCGTCATTCATAATAAAGGACATGTACAGTCATTCATAATAAAGGACACGTACAGTCATTCATAATAAAGGACACGTACAGTCATTCATAATAAAGGACACGTACAGTCATTCATAATAAAGGACACGTAGTCATTCATAATAAAGGACACGTACAGTCATTCATAATAAAGGACACGTACAGTCATTCATAATAAAGGACACGTACAGTCATTCATAATAAAGGACACGTACAGTCATTCATAATAAAGGACACGTACAGTCATTCATAATAAAGGACACGTACAGTCATTCATAATAAAGGACACGTACAGTCATTCATAATAAAGGACACGTACAGTCATTCATAATAAAGGACACGTACAGTCATTCATAATAAAGGACACGTACAGTCATTCATAATAAAGGACACGTACAGTCATTCATAATAATTCGTGGACCTCACCTATTTCGAATTATGGAAGTATCTTTGGGAAACAGATTTATAAATACAATTGTCTATAGAAAACTAGAAAGCTATATTATACACTATTTATTGAAAAGCAACTTCCATCCCCCAAAACAATCCAGATAGTTATAATTGCATACATAGAAACATAAGGGATCCATGATTTTTTATAAGTGACTGTACAAGGTTAGGTACGGTCGCGCTAATAAGTCATGTCTCAGCCGTCGGTACGTTTGGCTCGCTCTGTGTTGTACTAAGGTCTGTCAGATGTTGAATAAGGTGGGTAAGTGTAGGAACATGTTTGTATATCCCACTCGAAATGAATAAATCAAGCTTAGATATTACTGATGCCAATTATTGATCAAAATATACTTGGTGCTGAAACATCACTTATTAGGCCGACTGTACTGCAAATATTCACAATAATTTAAACATCATACATACAAACACATGTACAATCACGCTAATAAGTGATGTCTCGATACCAAGTATGTTTTGATCAATAATTAGTAACAGCTATAGCTAAGCTTCATTTCGTCATATCGAGTGAAATATACAAACATGTTCCTACACTTACCCACCCTATTCAACATCTGCCAGACATTAATACAGCACAGAGCTAGCCAAACGTAATGACAGCTGGGACGTGACTTATTAGCGCGACTGTACCCGGGCAAGCAATCATATATAATAGTACGACTGTATATAAGATACAGGTTCTACACATATATACTGTACATGACTACCTGCATTAACCAAAGCACATACACACACACACACATTGTACACTCCTAAACAAACACAGCGAATACTTTGCACACTCGAGCAATAAACACGTGTATAGAAACATAAACACACTTGGGCCAATCAAACAGATACTTGATAACCCCTGCACCCTAGCACACACACACACACATCATTCAACACACACACACACACACACACACACACACACTCGTTACACACACACACACACACACACACACACACACACACACACACACACAGCCCGTAGCCTAGTAGGTAGCGCTCTCGTCTCACACACGAGGGGTCGGGGGTTCAATTCCCCGGCCGGGCGGAGACAAATTGGGCTTGTCTCCTTTCATGTGTTAGCCTCAGTTCACCTAGCTGTAAATAGGTACCTGGAATAAGTGGACGACGTTGTGACGTCCCATCTGGGGTTGGCAAAAATGGTACAAGGCGAGATGGGTATCATATGGTTCACCAAAGCTGATGGCTACCTAAGCCTTCGGGCGAGACGGTACCGTCTAGTGAGAATGGTACCATACAGATCCACCCTAAGCCTTCGTTTCCGATGTCGCCAATTGGCTAAAAATACAGACTACACACACATCCACAGCCATTCCAACGATACATATAACACCTACACATATAGGAGGCGGGAAATAACGAGCATGCTCACTCCCGCAATACAACTAGAGTAAGTACAACTAGAGTAAGTACACACACACACACACTCGTTACACACACACACACACACTCGTTACACACACACACACACACATACACACACACACACACATACACACACACACACACACACACACACATACATACATACACACACACACACACACATACACATTATATATACACATGTTCTGCCAAACTATCAGTAATTATGAACTATACCTTAAGGGAGCCCACCTCGCTTTTTTCTCTTTCTCTCCCTCTCTCTTTGGCTTGTATCCATTCGGCCCCATTCAGCCTACTGTTTAAAGACGTTTACCCCCATCCAGCATATATATATTTTTGTTTTACAGCAAGCTAAATTTGTACATTTTTCGATAGAAAAATGTCTCCGAAGCCGGAATTCTCCATACAATGCTGGCTCGCTATCGCTCGCCAGGAAAAAATCGACACCTGGATGGGGATAAAAGTCTTAAAACAGTTGGCTGAATGGGGCCAAATGGATACAAGTCAGAGAAAGAGAAAAACAAAACAGGTGACCCCCATTAAAATGCACATTTTGGGTAATTACTCTGTCAATCTACTTCCGGCCAAGTATCCGGTTCCCGTTGACCCGATCATTCCCGATTACTTCCTATTCCCGACCAGTTAAGGGGAGATTTCCACCGGGAGGATTTTTTTCTGGACCCCTTTCTCCCTCATGTTTAGCCCCATTGCTTTTTGATATTTTAAGACGTTTGCCCCATTAGTTTGGCGATTTTAAGCACCCTCGCCCCATTTCTGTCAATTTTAAGACCATTCGTGACATTTAGGTGTCGATTTTTTCCTGGCGAGCGATAGCGAGCCTGTAATTTAAGGGGAACCAGCCTTCAGCCGGGACATTTTTCTACCGAAAAATGTACAAATTTATCTTGAAAGGGGGTCAAGGGGGAGTCTTTTTAAGCTTGATGGAAGTCTAGGGAATCAACTAAAAACCTCCCCTTGAATAGGTTTATACAGTATAAGAAATGAATACCAACTTTCAATAATCGGGCTAGTGGTTTATTGGTTCTCCTGACTGCCAACTGACCACTTGCGAGTTTTGGTGTATAAGGAAGTTGGAGCCGTAGCCATCAATACTTAGCAGAATTATCAGCTAAAATCCGGTCATTATACATTCATAAAACCAAATTGATCATACTTTTTATCCATCAGAAACTCACATTATTATTGCATTCCTCTTTAATATCGATGTTCACGGCTCCAACTTCCTGATAGCCTGAAACTCGCAAGTGGTCAATTAACCATATCATCCTGACTTTTGTGCTCCCATTTAACCCCTTCTGTACTGGCGGCGTCTTATTAATTATATTATGGCTACTATTAGACAATTTCATGCAGTTTAGAAAGAGCCTGCAGCAAATTAAAGCCGGTATCACACGAGCGCTTTTTCACTCAACATTTATACTCAACATTGGTCTAGCTGCTGAAGAGGTCAAATATTTTAACATTTATGTAACCTAAAGTGATCAATCGCCAGTCTAGTTTCCGATGCCAGTGCAAAATATTTCAGAAGTGTTGCCAGAAAAATGTTGATCATCGAATGTTGACTATAAGTGTTCTCGTGTGATACCGGCTTAACAGGCTTCGAATTATATCACTTAACTCTTTTTGCTACCACAGATACTTCCCAAACTGCCCAACATCGTCTACCTAAAGTTAGAATATAATTAAAAATTACGTCGCTGGTACAGATCGGGTTAAGTACGTACTTCTTTCGTATCAACCTTCCCTCACTCCCAGCCATCTAATATTCCTAACCAACCAACCAACTCTTCCTCTCTCATCCAACCATCCACCTCCTCATTCTCCTGACCAACCAACCCTCCCAACCATCCACCTCTCTCATCCAACCATCCACCTCCTCATTCTCCTGACCAACCAACCCTCCAACCCTCCACCTCTCTCATCCAACCATCTACCTCCTCATTCTCCTGACCAACCAACCCTCCAACCCTCCACCTCTCTCATCCAACCATCCACCTCCTCATTCTCCTGACCAACCAAACATCAACCCCCCCCTCACATCCAACCATCCAACTCCCCATCCGGCCGTCCCTCCCAACCAACTTTCTATCCCCAGTAACCATTCCACAAAGATCAACCATTCAACCAACCAACCTACCAACCAACCCTCTCAACAACCAACCAACCAACCATCCCTTCCTTCCACCATCCCTGCACCTGCTATCGTGACCCTCCGACCCCCTGAAAACCCGACACCGAAGGGGGGGGGGGGAGGGTGTTGTGTTGATAGCGTTAATTGGTACCTTACTCGGCTTCCGGTCTCGTTGCCTCTTTGCCCGCTTTTCTTCATTATTTTTTCTCCTTTGTTCTTCTTAATTTGATGTTTTGCCTTTTTTTTTTTTCGTTCTTAAATTCACCCGTTTTTCTTGTTCATATAATTATGCTCCTCTGTTTTTTGTTTTGAGTCCCTTATTTTTATATACAGTATAATATATTGTTTTGTCATCATTATGTGTTTCTATTCCTTCCCTTTTACCTTGTTTTAACGGTAATTATAGTTTCTGGGTACTGTATGTTTGGCCTGCCTAAGTTCCTCGTGTGTGTGTGTGTGTGTGTGTGTGTGTGTGTGTGTGTGTGTGTGTGTTAATTACTCGTTTGTGTGCATGTGTGTGTGTGTGTGTGTATATGTGTGTGTGTGTGTGTTAATTACTGGTGTGAGTGTGTATGTGTGTGTGTGTGTGTGTGTGTGTGTGTGTTAATTACTGGTGTGAGTGTGCATGTGTGTGTGTATGTGTGTTAATTACTGGTGTGAGTGTGCATGTGTGTGTGTGTGTGTGTGTGTGTGTTAATTACTGGTGTGTGTGTGTGTGTGTGTGTGTGTGTGTGAATTACTCGTTTGTTTGTGTGTGTGTGTGTGTATATGTGTGTGTGTGTGTGTTAATTACTGGTGTGAGTGTGCATGTGTGTGTGTGTGTGTGTGTGTGTGTGTTAATTACTGGTGTGAGTGTGCATGTGCATGTGTGTGTGTGTTAATTACTGGTGTGAGTGTGCATGTGTGTGTGTGTGTGTGTGTGTGTGTGTGTGTGTGTGTGTGTGTGTGTGTGTGTGTGTGTGTGGTATTTATTTCTGCCGATGAAAGATATATTAGGGGTCATCTCACACTTGTTGCATTTATTCCCGTTTTTTGTTGGTAGGAATGGTGGTACTGGTGTTGCAATAGATTAGGCAACAATGATTTGATTATTGTCATATAGTTTATTGTTATTATTATTCATTATCATTACCTTTGTTTTTATTTATTATAATTATTAATTAATATATATATTTATCAATACTTGTTGTTGATCAAGAAATGTATTATTTAATTATGTATGCAGTTGTTTTACACATTTACATGTTCATTCGTTTATAATCATTATTATTATTATTATTAGTAGTAGTGTTAATAAAAATAGCAATATTTTTATATATTTAGTAATTATATTTGATTTATTTATTTATATATATTATATTTGTATTTATTTATTTATTTAATTTTATTTTGTTTGCCCCCCCCCCCCATTTTCTTGTTTGGTCACTTTTTCCATGAGCTTGACGAGATTTTCATGGCTGGCAAAGTTCATTTTGTGCCGGCTAATTATATTCAATATACAGTTGCATACAGTATATGGTAAATTAAGCCAGTGAAAGTTAATTAAACTTAACTGATTATCATTAACAAGGAGTTTACAAAGTAAGTTCTATAAATATGTCAACTAATTTTAGTATCAATCTGAAGACAACTAATAATATGGAAATAGGATAACATGCTGTATATAATATTGAGAATAGGATAACATGCTGTATATAATATTGAGAATAGGATAACATGCTGTATATAATATTGAGAATAGGATAACATGCTGTATATAATATTGAGAATAGGATAACATGCTGTATATAATATTGAGAATAGGATAACATGCTGTATATAATATTGAGAATAGGATAACATGCTGTATATAATATTGAGAATAGGATAACATGCTGTATATAATATTGAGAATAGGATAACATGCTGTATATAATATTGAGAATAGGATAACATGCTGTATATAATATTGAGAATAGGATAACATGCTGTATATAATATTGAGAATAGGATAACATGCTGTATATAATATTGAGAATAGGATAACATGCTGTATATAATTGAGAATAGGATAACATGCTGTATATAATATTGGGAATAGGATAACATGCTGTATATAATATTGGGAATAGGATAACATGCTGTATATAATATTGAGAATAGGATAACATGCTGTATATAATATTGGGAATAGGATAACATGCTGTATATAATATTGGGAATAGGATAACATGCTGTATATAATATTGGGAATAGGATAACATGCTGTATATAATATTGAGAATAGGATAACATGCTGTATATAATATTGGGAATAGGATAACATGCTGTATATAATATTGGGAATAGGATAACATGCTGTATATAATATTGAGAATAGGATAACATGCTGTATATAATATTGGGAATAGGATAACATGCTGTATATAATATTGGGAATAGGATAACATGCTGTATATAATATTGAGAAAGGATAACATGCTGTATATAAT
>CM064522.1:6242557-6267557 GCA_032716605.1 Paralithodes platypus | reverse complement strand
TGCCTACTAATGGAGGATTTTATTCAGTTAAAAAAGACCTTCACCAATTACCAGGCTTCCAACTATTTCACTTAACCCCCCCCCCTATACTACCACAGAACCTTCTTAAACTGCACAACATCGTCTAAATAAAGCGAGACTAAAATAAAAAATACGTCGCCGGTACAGAAGGGGTTACTTCGCTTCACTACATATATTTCACGCTCCTCCTTCACTATGGAGATGTTTTAATTGGCTCTATGTAAGGGGGTAGTGGTATTGTTTTGTCTATCTATTTAAGGGGGTAGTGGTATTGTTTTGTCTATCTATTTAAGGGGGTAGTGGTATTGTTTTGTCTATCTATTTAAGGGGGTAGTGGTATTGTTTTGTTTTGTCTATCTATTTAAGGGGGTAGTGGTATTGTTTTGTTTTGTCTATCTATTTAAAGGGGTAGTGGTATTGTTTTGTTTTGTCTATCTATTTAAGGGGGTAGTGGTATTGTTTTGTTTTGTCTATCTATTTTTTGTCTATCTATTTAAGGGGGTAGTGGTATTGTTTTGTTTTGTCTATCTATTTAAGGGGGTAGTGGTATTGTTTTGTTTTGTCTATCTATTTAAGGGGGTAGTGGTATTGTTTTGTTTTGTCTATCTATTAATCTATGAATTTATTTTCTAGTAACCTCGCTAGACCTCCGTCAATCTTAGAAAATACATCCCCTAGACCCCTCTTCAAGATAAATTTGTACATTGTTCGGTAGAAAAGTGTCCCGGCCGGAGCCGGTTCCTCGTAGAATTACAGGCTCGCTATCGCTCGCCAGGAAAAAAATCGACACCTAAATAACACGAAAGGTCATTGTATTGACAACAAAATGGGGCGTAAGGTCATAAAATGGGGCGTAAGGTCATAAAATCGCCAGACGAATGGAAGAAGCGTCTTAAAATTTCAAAGCTAATGGGAGTAAACATGAGGGCGGAAAAGCGACTACCTCCCCCATAACTAGGTCACCCTCACCACGCACTCCCTCTCCTTATATCAACTTGTTTCATTAATTCCTAACATCATTATTTGTTCGTATCTATAGGTCCCTTCCTTTCACTATCTACCGGCCAGCAACTTCTTAATTAAAAATCCCCTAATCACCAAATGTATAAATGTATCAATGTATCAATGTATCAATGTATAAATGTATAAATGTATCAATGTATAAATGTATCAATGTATAAATGTATCAATGTATCAATGTATAAATGTATAAATGTATCAATGTATAAATGTATCAATGTATAAATGTATAAATGTATCAATGTATAAATGTATCAATGTATAAATGTATAAATGTATAAATGTATCAATGAATAAATGTATAAATGTATAAATGTATCAATGTATAAATGCATCAATGTATCAATGTATAAATGTATCAATGTATAAATGTATCAATGAATAAATGTATAAATGTATAAATGTATCAATGTATAAATGTATCAATGTATCAATGTATCAATGTATAAATGTATCAATGTATCAATGTATAAATGTATAAATGTATAAATGTATAAATGTATAAATGCCTATTCTTTTCTGAACCCCTTCTGTACCGGCGACGTCCTTATAATTAAATTCTGGCCAATCTATTTTGTATTAATTTCACCCCAACACCAAACACCTCCAATGCAATTAATGAAAGCGTATATGTGATCCACCAGGATTCGAACCTGGGTTATAAGACGATATTAGTCGGTTTAAAAAGAGCTTCCAGCAATTAACAGGCTTCGCAGTACCTTAAGTAACCCTTTTAACACCACAGATCCTTCTTATGCTGCTAAAAGTGGTCTAAATATGGCTAGAATTATATTAAATAGACGTAGCTCGCTACTATCTCTGTCTACCTAAATCAAATTGCTTCATATATTCCTCAATAAAAAACTTTCATTGACTGTAAGCATTTGTGTTTCGTCACTCTTTTTATTTTTTTGCAATCCTTAAGGGGAGGTTTTTAGTTCGTTCCCTAGAATTCCATCAAGCTTAAAATTACATCCCCTAGACCCCCTTTCAAGATAAAGGTGTACATTTTTCGGTAGAAAAATTTCCCGGCCGAAGGCCGGTTCCTCTTAAATTACAGGCTCGCTATCGCTCGCCAGGATAAAATCGACACCTAAATGGCACGAAAGGTCTTAAAATTGACAGAAATGGGGCAAAAGTGTTTAAAATCACCAAACTAATGGGGCAAACGTCTTAAAATCTCAAAAGCAATGGGGCTAGACATGAGGGAGAAAGGGGGCCAAGTAAAAAGTCCCTCAAGTGGAAATCTCTCCGTAAGGTGACGTATGTTTTACTTAATGTCAGCCATATTTACACGAATCTATCAAGATTTGGAAGTGAATAGGGTAGCTGAGAAGATTAATTGAGATAGTATAATTATGTAGCCTTTTAATGGGTAGACGTCCTTCCTAAGCTGAACACAATCGTCTAATAGTTGCCAGAATGTAATGAAAAGGATGCCACCGGTACTGCATGGGTTAAGGGGGTGACCTGCTTTTTGTTATTTCTGTCCTTTTCTCTCTTTCTCTGGCTTGTATCCATTCGGCCCCATTCAGCCAACTATTTTAAGACGTTTATCCCCATCCAGGTGTCGATTTCTTCCTGGCGAGCGATAGCGAGCCAGCATTATATGAAGAAATCCGGCTTCGCCGGAGAAATTTTTCTATCGAAAAATTTACAAATTTAGCCTGCTGTCAAACAAAAATAAAAAATATGCTGGCTCGCTACCGCTCACCAGTAAAATATTGACACCTTGATGGGGATAAACGTCTTAAAACAGTAGGCTGAATGGGGCCAAATGGATACAAGCCAGAGAAAGATAGAAAAGGACAGAACAAAAACAGGTCACTCCCCTTAAACCACATTATAATATATTTTTATTTTCTTACCACCCCCACCTCCCCTCCTGGAATTAACCAATTTAACTATTTTCGAACACATTAATTAGCTAAATAAATTATCTCCCTATTAACGGGATATATTATTGGCTAGCATTATTTTTCGTATATATCCTCTCCTTTCTATTATCTATAGGTGTAATTATTTATCGGTGTAATTATTTTCCAATTCATTTATCTCCCCCAACCCACCTCCCCTATACGTGTCATTTCCTCCTCTCTATCTCCTCACTCTCTCTCTAATACCTTCCTGTATTTATTATCTAATAAAATATATAAACCAACTATACATAATATTTGAGTATATAATAAATGAGTGATATATAATAATTTTCAATATATTTTTATATCTAGATAATAATAGCCTCAATTATTAAAACAAAAGTAGTCTGGTAATATTTAAACAAATGTATTAGAAGAATGCCATCTGGATAAAATAATACTTAAATAATATGCAATACAGTCTAAATCATACATTATTATTATTATTACGATAATCGGTGATAAAAAAAAAAAAAAAAAAAAAAAAAAAAAAAAAAAAACATTAGATCCTTACATGGCTCGTCTGTAATATAGGAAGGGGATCGCTCTCCCCTTCGTCCACTGATAATGAAAGGGTTAAGGGGAGATGGGTCGTTTTTATGGTCTCCCTTCTCCCTCATGTTTAGCCCTATTAGTTTTCAGTTCTGTCTCCTGCAGTATACGACACAGCCATCATCACCAATACAACATAGCCATCACCACCACCAATACAACATAGCCATCACCACCAATACAACATCACTTCTCTCCTTCTTCTCCTCCCCATATTATACAACATAGCCATCATCACCACCAATACAACATAACCATCACCACCACCAATACAACATAGCTATCACCACCAATACAACATCACTTCTCTCCTTCTTCTCCTCCCCATATTATACAACATAGCCATCATCACCACCAATACAACATAGCCATCATCACCACAAACACAACATAGCCATCACCACCAATACAACATAGCCATCACCACCACCAATACAACATAGCCATCATCACCAATACAACATAGCCATCATCACCAATACAACATAGCCATCACCACCACCAATACAACATAGCCATCACCACCACCAATACAACATAGCCATCATCATCAATACAACATAGCCATCACCACCACCAATACAACATAACCATCACCACCAATACAACATAGCCATCACCACCACCAATACAACATAGCCATCACCACCAATACAACATAGCCATCACCACCACCAATACAACATAGCCATCACCACCAATACAACATAGCCATCACCACCAATACAACATAGCCATCACCACCAATACAACATAACCATCACCACCAATACAACATAGCCATCACCACCAATACAACATAGCCATCACCACCAATACAACATAACCATCACCACCAATACAACATAGCCATCACCACCAATACAACATAACCATCACCACCAATACAACATAACCATCACCACCAATACAACATAGCCATCACCACCAATACAACATAACCATCACCACCAATACAACATAGCCATCACCACCAATACAACATAGCCATCACCACCAATACAACATAGCCATCACCACCAATACAACATAGCCATCACCACCACCAATACAACATAGCCATCACCACCAATACAACATAGCCATCACCACCAATACAACATAACCATAATCACCAATACAACATAACTATCACCACCAATACAACATAACCATCATCACCACCAATACATCATAGCCATCACCACCACCAATACAACATAGCCATCACCACCAATACAACATAGCCATCATCACCAATACAACATAGCCATCACCACCAATACAACATAACCATCACCACCAATACAACATAGCCATCACCACCAATACAACATAGCCATCACCACCAATACAACATAGCCATCATCACCACCAATACAACACAGCCATCACCACCAATACAACATAGCCACCACCACCAATACAACATAGCCATCATCACCACCAATACATAGCCATCATCACCACCAATACAACACAGCCATCATCACCAATACAAAATAGCCACCACCACCAATACAACATACCCATCACCACCAATACAACATAGCGATCACCACCAATATAACATAGCCATCATCACCAATACAACATAGCCATCACCACCACCAATACAACATAGCCACCACCACCAATACAACATAGCCATCACCACCAATATAACATAGCCATCATCATCACCAATACACCATAGCCATCACCACCACCAATACAACATAGCCACCACCACCAATACAACATAGCCATCACCACCAATATAACATAGCCATCATCACCAATACAACATAGCCATCATCACCACACTGCTCTCCTTCTTCTCCTCCTACATTATACAACATAGCCATCATCACCAATACACCATACCCGTCATCACCAATACAACATAGCCATCATCACCACACTGCTCTCCTTCTTCTCCTCCTACATTATACAACATAGCCATCATCACCAATACACCATACCCGTCATCACCAATACAACATAGCCATCATCACCACACTGCTCTCCTTCTTCTCCTCCTACATTATACAACATAGCCATCATCACCACCACTATCAACATCATCTCTACTGTTCCGTCATCGTCCCCCTTCCTCCCACACCCAACTGCCAGCCAACTGTGGGAGTAACTCAGACTGATGGAGAGGCCGTCTTGGCTTCACCATTCATAACTCTCTCTCTCTCTCTCTCTCTCTCTCAACATACTACAATAATTAATGAAATGATGCTACCATGTTTAATTCAATACACCCACCCACACACATATAATAATACAATATAAAGTACAGAGAGAGAGAGAGAGAGAGAGAGAGAGAGAGAGAGAGAGAGAGAGAGAGAGAGAGAGAGAGAGAGAGAGAGAGAGAGAGAGAGAGAGAGAGAGAGAGAGAGAGAGAGAGAGAGAGAGAGAGAGAGAGAGAGAGAGAGTGTGTGTGTGGAGCAGAACGAATGCTATCTATTATGTTAGTCATATTTTATTGAGGCTGGAACAAACAATGTTAGCCTTTCGTTTCAAGAGATGACCATAAATGCAATGAAACATGGAATTTTTGTATTCAGTATTCGTGTTTTATGCAAGTATTGAGAGTGGCCAAAATGAACACTATATCAATATTTCAGAATACTAAAATTCCCGTTTATACTCATCCGTTCTATATTATTTGTTCATGTACTCATTTGTTCATGTACTCATTTGTTCATGTACTCATTTGTTCATGTACTCATTTGTTCAGGTACTCATTTGTTCATGTACTCATTTGTTCATGTACTCATTTGTTCATGTACTCATTTGTTCATGTACTCATTTGTTCAGGTACTCATTTGTTCAGGTACTCATTTGTTCATGTACTCATTTGTTCATGTACTCATTTGTTCATGTACTCATTTGTTCATGTACTCATTTTCAATTTATATCTACACTATTAAGGGGAGACAGACCGGTTTTCTGGTCCCCCTTCTTCCTCGTGTTTAGCCCCATTTGTTTTCAGATTGTATGAAGTTTGGCCCATTAGTTTGGCGATTGTAATACCTTTCACCCCATTTCATTGTCAATTTTAAGGCTTTTCGTGCCATTTAGGCGTAGATTTTTTCCTGGCGAGCGATAGCGAGCCTGAAGTTTTAAGATGACATTAAAACATTTTTCTACCGAAAAATTTACAAATATATCTTGAAGGTGGGTCTAGGGGGTGTTTCTAAGCTTGTTGGAGGTCTAGCAAGGAAACTAAGACATATAGGAATAAATGAATTAATAGACCAAAAAAGAAAGAAAACAAAAAAGGCCAGTCTCCCCTTAATGAGAACAAATAACAACAACAATAAATCTATTATAGCCTCCTTCTCCAATCATGGCGACAGTTTCATCGGCAGCGAACGGGCTCTATCCAGCTTTCTTTTCCACTATGAATAAGACAAAACAGACTTCATCTATCCCCCCTCGCCTCTCTGGAATCTGTGGAGCGAGGGCCGAGAAATGTAAACAAAGCAGGGTACCGTCTTAATGCGGGGACGGTCCGGCTCTTAGGGCGCAGTCACATAAGCGCTTTTCCGAACGGCAATTTCACTCTGGCAACATATTGAGGGTTCGTGGTCATCCGTATAGAGGTCTAGACGGACGGTAGGTGATCCTAGTTAGCTGAGATGTGATAACAGTTTAATTCGGAAGGCTCAATACCCGAGTTGCCGTGAAAAGATGCCCGAAGAAAGGGTGGTGCGACTCGGTTTCTTATAGCCCGTCCTGCGCCCGGGACTAGTAGGAAGACACATGGTTGCAGGGGATTGCTGGAGTCTCGGCAATATTCCTAATTGAGGAGGGGAGGAGGAGGAGGAGAGGGGAGGGTGAGGAGAGGGGTGAGTAGGAGGAGGAGGGGAGGGGTGAGTAGGAGGAGGAGGGGAGGGGTGAGAAGGCGAGGAGGAAGAGGAGGAGGGGGGGGGGGGAAGGGAGAAGGAGGGCGAGGAGGAATAGAAGAAAGAAGAAGATGATGAGGTGGTAAAATAGAACAATGAAGAAGGGGGTGAAGAAATAGAAAAATGAAGAAAAGGGGAAGAAGGGGGTGGATGAATAGAAGAAGAGGAGTAGAAGGAGGTGGAGGAATAGAAGAAAGAAGAAGAGGATATGAGAACGAAGATGACCTAGAAGAAAAGGGGTAGAAAAAGAAGAGTGGATTGGAAAAGAAGGAAAACAAGGCATTAGAAGGAAGCAAAAAATAAATCTGAATAAATATCGCCAAAGGAGAAAGATGTTGGGAAAAATGGGCTTAGTAAAGAGACCTACTGGTCCTTACTAGGCTGCTTGTAAACATATGATTGCCACATCCATCAACTGGAAGGCATCAGCTCCAGAAAACAAAATGATAGTACTATGCATGATACGTTATTCGGGTATACACACATTCAGTCGGGGATTCATGGCAAGATATTTATCAATGTGATATCTGAATGTCTGGACTGTACGGCACTCTACAACATTTCTAGGCCATTTATTCCATAAGTTGACCAGTCTGTTGCAAAAGAAGTATTTCGCTTTATGTAAATAAAACGCCTTTGAGATAATCGTGTAGATGGAGAAGAAGAGGACAAGGATGAAAAGAAGAAGAGGGAGGAGGAGGAGGAGGAGAACACAAATGAGAAAAGGAGATGACAAAGATGGAGAGAAGAAGAATAGGGAGGAGGAGGAATGAAAAGAAAACGAATAAGCAAATGAGAGTAGGAAATGACAAAGATGGAGAGAAGAAGAAGAAGAAGAGGGAGGAGGAGGAGGAGGAAGGAAAAGAACAGGAATGAGAAGATGAGAGTCGAAGATGCGGAGGGGCGACACGACTATTTAACCGTGACTGTGCACAAGGGACAAGGGATCATGAGAGAGAGAGAGAGAGAGAGTAGAAGCAATATTTTAGCTATCAGAAATTATGTTAGTGAAGAGCCAACGAAACATAAGAGAGAGATAGATGATAAATAGATATATAGAGATAGATAGATAGATAGATAGATAGATAGATAGAGAGAGAATTAACTACGAATACACTTGTCCAAATAGGCCACGCGGCAGATTTGACTTCCATTGGCTTGTTTGACACTGTAGTAATGTCTGCCAGATGTCAGATAAAAGCGTGTAGGTATAGAACAGTATTTGAAAGATTCCTACTAAATAACTTAACCCAATCAATGCTAGGGACGTCCTTTTTATCATATTTTGGCAGCTATTAGACGATTTTATTCAGCTTAGGATGAACCTGTAGCAATAATAAGGCTATAACCTATCTCAACCAACCTTTGTAACTAACAGATCGTTCCTAAGCTGCATAATATCGTCTAAATATAGCTAGAATAAAATATAACACCCGTCGCTGGTACTGAAAGGGTTAATCGAAGGAGGAGAAGATGATAAATGAATACAGACTTACGAACAGGAACAGAAACAAGAAGGGAAGGAAAAGGAGGGAAAATAGAAAGAGGAGAAATGGATAAAGGGGAAGAGAAGCCGGACAAGGGAGAGAAACGAGAGAGAATGATCAGAAAGAGGCAAAATGAGATCAAGAAAGGAAATAAGATGGAACAAACAGGGAAAAGAGAAGTTAAAATAGAAGAGGCAGATGAAGAAGTAAGAGAAATGCGTAGTAGAAATCAGGAGTAGGGACAAAAATGGAAACAAATGAAGGAAAAAGCAAGAGCCTTTTGCCTCCCTCAATCACATAGGAAAAACAAAAAAAAACAAAATTAAAAAAGAGGGGCGCAAAATGGAAGTAAAGAGAGTAGTAAGAGGAAGAACAGAAGAAAGCAAAGGAAGAAAAATAATAGCACAAAAAGAGTAGGAATGGATAAAGAAACAAGTATAAAAAAGAAAGGAAGGAAGAGCAGAAGAAGGCAAAGGAAGAAAAAAAGGAGCAGAAGAAGGCAGAGGAAGAAAAAAGGAGCAGAAAAAGGCAAAGAAAAAAAACGCCAGTGGAACACACAAGAGAAGGAATTAATAAAGTAGTAGGAAAAGAGGAAGAGAGGAGGAAAGAGGAGAGAAGGGATGAGGAGGAAGAGGAAGGAAGATGAAAAAGAGGAGGAGGAGGAAGAGGAGGAGGAGGAGGAGGAGGAGGAAGAGGATGAGGAGTAGGAAAAGAGAAAGAGAAAGAGGAGGAGGAGGAAGGAGGAGAAGGCCATCGAGTAATCCTCAACACCCTTTCCCTTTCAACATGGACCAGCCTCTCCACACAATTCTTTAGTGTCACATCTCGCCGCCTGGGCTACCTAGAGGTGTGTGTGTGTGTCATTATCTTTGCTAATAACCATAAATGAAAAACAAAGAGAAAAATATATCAAACTAGAGCAAGGAGACTAAGCTCCAGAACCAACTTAAATATACTTCCAGCAACCCCCCCCCCCCTCCTCCTCTTACTCTCTCTTCCAGTTTTCCAGGGAATCTCATCATCTTTGCAAATAAACATAAATGAAAACCAATAAGAATAATTAAACGAATATACAAATAAAAAAGGAGAGCAAGAAGACTATAAGTTCCAGAACCAACGTCATAAGACTTCCAGCACCCCTCCTCCTTCTACTCTCCTTTCCAGTATTCCAGGGAGTCCAATCATCTTTTGCTAATAACCATTCATGAAGACAACAAATAATGAGAAAAATGAAGCAGAAAGTAGAGCAAGAAGACTAAGCTCCAGAACCAACTTAAGAAGACTTCCAGCACCCTTCTCCCCCCTCCTCTTCCTTCCAGTTTTCCCTCCCCTCCCCCAACCCCCTGCCCCCCTCCCCCACCCCCCTTGCTCCGTGCACTGGAATGCTGGTCGGTGGCTTAGGTGAGGGGCGAGGCGGGGCTAGAGGCGGCAATAAAGAGAGTGGCTCCAGGACGACGCCCGGATCACTCACTGTCTCCTCCTCCACACTCACACCATAATACTCCAATTGGATAACACACACAGCGGGTTTTTTTCGGGTTTCTCTTATTTATGGATTTTTCAATTGCCTCTTGTGGGTTAAAGAAAGGGGTTGGTTTTTAGATTTGACTGAGGGAAATGTTTGTGTTTGTATAATGTATGTATACAGATTTGAGTCCATTATATATATATATATATATATATATATATATATATATATATATATATATATATATATATATATATATATATTATACTGTATATATTTATATATATATATATATATATATATATATATATATATATATATTGATATCAGGTGTTGGCAAGTGTTGTTTATAACCTTGCATTTATTTTGTTGGGTTAGGTTAAGGTTAGGGAAATTTTCATGTAAGCATAATACTGTACTTGCAAGATTGAAAGAGGGTCTGTGAATGTTAACTATGCTGGAAGTGTGTGTGTGTGTGTGTGTGTGTGTGTGTGTGTGTGTGTGTGTGTGTGTGTGTGTGTGTGTGTGTGTGATAAACTCATAAATTGTTTCGACTTAAATCCTAGTATTTGGAACTTCAAACTAGATGAACAGTATATCTATAAAGTGTCTGGGACAGGATGAATATATAATCGTTTAGGATCAACCCCATACACACACACACACACACACACACACACACACACACACACACACACACACACACACACACACACATTGTCATGTTCTATTACTATTGCAATACTGTAGTCTTGCATGATTCTTGTATATATTGCATATTTATTCACGTTGTTGTTTGTTATACATGCATTCTGCTCTCACTCTTCTTTAATCTTTCTTCCTCTTTTTGCTTTTCTCAAATTTTCCTTTCCAATTCCATCTTCTAAAACTTTAAATTTACTTTTCCACTTGTTCTCCTCTCCTCTGATATTCGTCATTATCTTCCTAATACACTCAAACACTATTGCTTTCTCCTACTTCCCTCATTTTCTTGTTTCTTCCTTTCAACGCTATCGTCATATATAGCTCGAGATTCATCGCCAATTTTCCTTATTCATTCTATATTTAAAAAGTTCAGTTCTGGTCTCCAGCTCTCAGGAAAGACATACAACGATTAGAAAGAGACCAAGCCAGAGATTAATAATAATAATAATAATAATAATAATAATAAGAATAATAAATGATTCGAAACTGAATAATAAAGCGTAGGCTTCTCCATACTTCTTTCACTGTCTTGATAGCGTAATGCATAGTGCGCGTAATTTCGATGTGAGTATCCTGGGATCGCCACATGTATTTGTTGATTTCATTAATTGAGTTTAGATGTGAAGTTGGTTGGTGTAAAAAAAAACATAATAATAATAATAATAATAATAATAATAATAATAATAATAATAATAATAATAAATATATACCGGTACAAAAATAAAAATAAAAATATGAAAAAGATTAGAAGACTAAGCTATGAGGATCGGTTGACAGATCTCGGACGCTTTTTGTTGGGAAAGCGTCCACTAAGGAGGTCAGCTCATTGAAATCTTTGCCCATACTGTACCGGTGACGTCCTTTGCATTATATCCTGGCGATTATTAGACGATATTATTAAGCTTAGGAAGGATCTCTAACCATTACAAGGGTACGAACTATCCCAATTCATCCTTTCAGCTAACCCAGATCCTTCCAAAGCTGAATAAAATTGTCTAACAGTTGCCGAAATGTAATGAAAACGACGTCACCGGTACAGAGTGGGTTAAAATACTACACGAGTTTTACAATGTACTGTATGTAGATCAGACAAAGTTATTTTGCCTCAATATAAACATAACATGCAGAGAGAGGTTGCACAGTGCATTATTCTGATTGCAAAGTGAACCACATATAATAAAAAATTTCATAAACTGATCTGCTGAAAAACTACTTCCAACCTCTGAGGGAAGTTTGTTCCAAGTCTTGTATGCAACAGGGTGTCCAAAAAAAAAGGACAAAACTCTTCACCACTAACCTCAATCACTCACAAACGACTAGATAAATCGAGCTAATATTTTTACCATCCGGGAAGGGTCAGCCAGGGAATAGATGTGGAAATACAGAACCCATTTGCTCAAGCCCTTTTTTATTTGTATAGGTTAGGGATCAGGATTTCTGGCCTACCTACTTGGAACAGGGACTTTCTTCTATTCAACTGCCGAGCTCTGGAACTCTCTCCCAGAATCAGTCTTTCCCTCCTTAAATTGCTTCAAATTCCGTGTGTCCAGGCAATTTAGCTCGAACGTCCCTTGATTTTAGACCTGTCACTCTTTCAACTCTGGGGGAGGCACTCGCTGCAGGCAGTTCTGCCTTTTGTCTCCCTCATTTACATAGGAAAAAACAAAACAAAAACAAAACAAAACAAAATTGTGGACACCCCTGTCGCATACAAGAACAAACTTCCCTCAGAGGTTGGAAGTAGTTTTTCAGCATATCAGTTTATGAAAAATGTATTATATGTTGTTCACTTTGCATTCAGAATAATGCACTGTGCAACCTCTCTCTTTCCCTAACCAACAGCAGAGTATCGCCTTGGAATGGTTGGGAAGGTGTTGGAGATGCTTACTAATCCTGTAATTCCCCGTAACTCATTCATTCTTTCTCTCTCTCTCTCTCCCAACCATGTCTCTAACAATACCTCTTCTTTACTCTTGAATGTCCTTCTTGATCCGTTTCCCCTATTCTTCTTAGTTTCCTGTCCAATTCACTCCAAAATCCATATTAGCCAATTTACTCAACTCTCTCTGGCTGTCTCTCTCTCTTTCTCCCCACTCTCACTCTCTCATTCACTCTCATTCTCTATCCCTCTCTGTCTCTCACTCTCTCTCTCTCTCTCTCTTAACGGTCACTCCACTTAGCTGCTACCTCCTCCCTGCTTTCCCCTGAGCTCCTTGATCGCCCTCCTCCCTCCCTCTGCTGATCCCCTCTTCCTCCTCCTCCTCTTATTCTTCTTCCTCCTCCTCTTTCTCTTATTCCTCCTGCTATACCCCATTTTCTTATTCCTCTTTCCCCTCCTCTTCCTCCTCTTTCCCTTCCTCTTCCTCCTCCTCCTCCTCTTATTCGTCTTTCTCCTCCCCTCTTTCCTTCGTCCTTTTAGTCTTTCTCTTTCTCCTCCACTCATAGTCTTCCTCTGTTTCCTTCCTTATCCCTTCTTCCTTATTCCCCTTTCTCCTCTCCTCTTTCCACCTAGTCCTACTCTTTATCCCTCTTTGTATTATTCTTCCTTCTAGTCTTTTTCTTCCTCTTCCCCTCCTAGTCTTCCTCTTTCTCCTCCCCTCTTTCCTTATTCCTCCTTTTCTCCTCTCCTCTCCTATTTTCTTCTAGTCTTTCTGTGTCCCTCTCTTTACTATTCTTCCTTTTAGTCTTCGTCCTCCTCCTTATTCCTCCTAGTCATCCTCTTTCTCCTCCCCTCTCCCTTTTTCTTCTAGTCTTTCTCTTTCTCCTCTCCTCTCTCTCTTTCTTCTAGTCTTTCTCTTTATCCCTCTCTTCACTATTCTTCCTTCTAGTCTTTCTCTTTATCCCTCTCTTTACTATTCTTCCCTCTCGTCTTTCTCTTTCTCCTCTCCTCTTTCCTTATTCATCCTTTGTCTCCTCCCCTCTCCCTATTACTTCCTTCTAGTCTTTCTCTTTATCCATCTGTTTACTATTTTTTCCTCTAGTCTTCCTCTTTCACCTCCTCTCCTAGTCTTCCTCTTTCTCCTCCTCCCCACTTCCCTCTCCTCCTCTCCTAGTCTTTCTCTTTCTCCCCCTCTCCCCTCCTCTCCTAGTCTTCCTCTTTCTCCTCCTCTCCTAGTCTTCCTCTTTCTCCTCCTCTCCTAGTCTTCCTCTTTCTTCCCCTCTCTATGTCCCTCCTCTTTGTCTTTCTTTCTACCCTTACTTCTCTTCTTCTTCCTCCTCGTCTTGCTGTTATTTCTTCCTTTGTCTCCTCCTCCTCCTCCTTCCTCCTCTTCTGTATTCCTTCTTTCTTGTTTCCTCCTCTGTTAATTAGCTTCTGCTCCTTTTGTTCCAGAGAGAAAATCATGGAAAACAGAACGATAAACCAATTAAAAAACAGATAATATTACATACAGTGAACACAGAGCAAATATAGATGGATTCGACACATGATTCGAACTGGGTCATGAACACTAGTGACCCTTTAGATATTTAGGCCAGTCTCTTCTCACTATAGGATCTCTAATGCAAAACAAGAGAGAGAGAGTGTGTCTAGGGTCCGAACGGTGGCATCTATAGAGAGTGATAGGGAAAGGCTTGATGATGAAGAACTGTGATTATATGAAGATGGGCCACTAAATATTGTAATTATTGATATAAGAGAACAATAATGGGTTGTAGTAAGTAGGACATGATACTGTAGAGGTTAAGTAAGTAGGACATGATACTGTAGAGGTTAAGGGGAGATGGGTTGTTTTTCTGGTCCCCTTTCTCCCCTGTGTTAAGTCCCATTTGTTTTGAGATTATAAGTTCGGTCCATTAGCTTGGCGATTTTAACACCTTTCGTTCCATTTCGTTGTCAATTTTAAGACCTTTCGTGCAATTTAGGTGTCTAATATTTCCTGGCGAGCGATTGCGAGTCAGACATTTTAAGAGGAATCGGCCTTCGCTACCAAAAAATGTACAAATTTATCTTAAAGGGGGACTAGGGCGTGATTTTCTAAGCTTGATATATGGAGGTTGAGCGAGAAAACTAAGAAATACAGGAATATGTGCATTAATAGACAAACAAAAATAAAAATAAAAAATAAAATAAACGGCCCATCTCCCCTAAAGTCAGTTTGGTTGAGCCTCCCCCCCCTCCCTCTACCTCCCCCTCTTTTCACTCACTCACTCTCTCTCTCTCTCTCTCTCAACTTTTATATATCTTATGACAATTATATATATAATTAGAACTTATCTTTCTCCGACTGCATCCGGTTTTCCTTACGTATGTACTAATTCTCACATTTCACCGTTTTCTACACACATTTGTTTCACAATATTTGACTTAAAACATCCGGTAAGTAGTCAAACATCTCCAACGATCCATGGCCTCTGTCCTTGCATCCGTCCTAATCTACTTGTCTTTGTGGCGTTACTGTAAAAATATTCTGTACTAAAAAATAAAAAAATAAAACTAAAATAATACAAAAAAACTTGTTTCCGGTGCAGTATGATAAACCGGAGACAATGAGCCATACTGCTTAAGGGGAGATGGGTCGCGTTTCTAGACCCCCTTCTCCCTCATGTTTAGCCCCATTAGGTTTTAGATTATAAGACGTTCGACCTATTAGTTTGGTGATGTTAAGACCTTCACCCCATTTATTTATCAATATTAAGACGTTTCGTGTCAATTAGGTGTCGATTTATTTCCTGGCAAGCGATAGCGACCTTTTAATTTAAGAGGAACTGGATAATTTTTCTACCGAAAAATGTAAAAATGTATCTTGAAGGGGGACCCTTTTTTTTTTTTATTTTTTTTTTTTAAATGTTTGATGGAGGTCTAGGGAGGAAACTATAAAAAATAATAAGTATATGAAACAAAAAAATCAACCAAAACGTGAACCATCCCCACGAGAAAGCAACCCTTAGCGGATTAGGATGCTGTTTGACAGTTTATTCTGGCTATCATTAGACGACTTTCTTCAGTTTAGGAATGATCTGTGGAAAATATAAGGGCAAAAGACTACCTCCCTTAACCCTTTCACTGTCGTATACCCTTTCTAATCTGAATAAAATCGTCTAATGACAGCCAGAATACTGTCCAAATGCGTCATGATCCCCAAAGGGTTAAAGCATATCGCGTCACGTTGATTTTGTTTATATATTTGTATTATTATTATTATTATTATTATTATTATTATTATTATTAGTATGTATTAGTATATTATGTATAATTATTATTTAGGGCAATAATAAAATACTGTCAATTTACTCTTGCCTGCTAAAGTGTCAAATAAACTCACGCTGCCCTAGTACTTATCTTAACTCTTTCAGTACCGGTGCCGTCCTTTTAACTATATATGCTGGCTACTATTAGCCGATTTTATTCAGTTTAAAAAAGGGCCTCCAGCAATTAACAGGCTTCAGACTATTTCACTTAACCCTTTTTACTACCACAGATCCTTCTTAAGCTGCACAAAATCATCCAAATATAGCTAGCATAAAATTAAAAATACGTAGCCGGTATAAAAGTGGTCAAAGCCTAACCTTTATTACCTGTAATATACACACACACACACACACACACACACACACACACACACACACACACACACACTCTCTCTCTCTCTCTACCGTAACTCAAGAAAGACATTGACACCTCGAATCCGTGCAGCATAGAGCAACTAAGCTAATTCCCTCTCTGAGAAACAACCCATATTATGAAAGGTTAAGGAAATTTTATGTGTTCTCTCTAAAGAAAAGGAGGTTGCGAGGCCAACTTAACGAGTATCTTCAGATACATAAAGGATTTGACATTATATATCAATGTACTATTCATGATTAATTACAATGCTGCAACCCGAGGTAATGGCATTAAATTAATTAGAAAGAATGCATGCCTACTGTCACACAACATGTCTTCACATACAGTGTGGTTAATGAGTGGAACAGTTGACCAAAGGAGGTGGTCGATATTAATACAATGATACGCTAAAAACAAAAAAGAGGCTGGATTATCAAGATTGGATTAATAAGAATGAAACAAGTGTAAGTGTAAATTCCCCTTTAGACTGATTTCTTTGTATACTTTATACAAACTTTCCTTGTGGGCGTTTCCTGACCCATAAGGTTACACTTCATCCTATTTTCCGGTAGGGCCTTTTAGCCGGAGGGAGCGGAGGGTAGGGAGAGAGCCTTCAACTTTGATGTCCTAATATTCTACTATAAACTGTCCCTGTATATTAGTATTAATGCCGGACCACCTAGTAGGGATGGCAAGGTCTTTGTGGTATGAGTATCTGTGTAAATCTGCGTAACTCTCTCTCTCTCTCTCTCTCTCCCTCTCCAGACCCGGCATAAGGTAACCTCTGATAGCCACCGACGTAACCATCAATTTTTTCCTTCAATTTCCCTTCAATTTTCAAGAGTCACGCGTCATCTATCACGGAGAGAGAGAGAGAGAGAGAGAGAGAGAGAGAGAGAGAGAGAGAGAGAGAGAGAGAGAGAGAGAGAGAGAGAGAAAAAGGGGGGAGGGGGATACTGGTGACAGAACGGAACGAAATATGCACAGAGAAACATGGAGATAGAAACAGTTAAAAAATAATAATAAATATACGAATGAAATTAAAAAGAACTTAATTTAAAAAAGAAAAGAAAGGTGGGGCAAAATTATTTTGAAAATATATTGCAAAAATAACGACAACAACAACAACAACACTACTACTAATACTATTACTACTACTACTACTACTAATAATAATAATAATAATAATAATAATAAATAATCAAAGTAAACAAAGCAGTATACAAAGTTGAAAAATGGTAGGCAAAAAGAGAGTATTGTTTAAAATGAATGTCTCAAAGCGGAAAATGAAAAGGCGATGAGGTGAGAGTATGAAGTAGAGGCTGTAGACCAGGAGGGAAGGTGTACAGGGGGTGATAAGAATACTGTATAACCGTATGGGGCCGCTCGGTTATGACCTTGGTCTTGCTCGGGACCTTGGGGCTGCTCGGTCAGACAGCCTGGGGATCAGCAACAACAACAACAACCGTATTGGGGTCAGTGTTGCCAATTGACCACTTGCGAGTTTCAGGCTATAAGGAAGTTGAAGCTGTAGACATCGATATTTAGCAGAATTACCAACTAAAATACGGCTGTAATATATTTATAAATACATAAAACCAATGTCAACATACTTGCTATCAATCAGAAAGCTACATTATTATTGTATTACTGTTTAATATCGATGCTTACGCCTCCAACTTCCTTATAGCCTGAAACTCGCAAGTGGTCAATTTAGCTACGTTCCCGCTAAATCTAGAGGTATTTACTTCAACCTAGAGGCAAATGTTGACGTCTAGTAACATGGATTCTAGCAATATTCTGGAGATTTGAGCCTTGTAGAGAAATATTGTTGAGATTGTGGCATTATTCTAGCGATGTTGGACATTCCGTTACTAACTAGCTTTCTTGATTTGGTAACCCTGAAATTTTGGGTATAAGGAGAGAGGGAGAAAGGGTGGAGATGGTGAGAATGATGATGATGATGGAAGAAGAAGAGGGGGGTGATAAAAATATATATAAGGGGAATAAAAGAGGGGAGAAAGGGTGGAGATGGTGGGGATGATGATAATGATGGAAGAAGAGGGGGTGATAAAAAATATGTATAAGGTGTATAAAGGAGAGAGGAAGAAAGGGTGGAGATGGTGATGATAATAAAGATGATGGAAGAGGAAGAGGGGTTGATAAGAATACTGCATAACCGTATGGGGGTAATAAGGAGAAGGGGAGAAAGGGTGGAGATGGTGAGGATGATGATGGAAGAAGAAGAGGGGGTGATAAAAATATGTATAAGGGTATAAAGGAGAGGGGGATAAAGGGTGATGATGATGGAAGAAGAAGAGAGTGATAAAAATACTGTATCAGCGTATATAAGGAGAGAGGGGGAGAAAGGCTGGAGATGAAGAAGATGAAGAAGATGATGATGATGATGGAAGAAGAAAAACTAATATATGACACAGTATAAGGGGGGTGGAACGGTTTTTCTGGACCCGTCTCTCCCTCGTGTTGGTTTTGAGATAATAAGACGCTTGGCCCATTAGTTTGGCGAGTTTAAGACTTTACGCCCCATTTGTTTGTCAATATTAAGACCCTTCGTGCCATTTAGGTGTCGATTTTTTCTTGGCGAGCGATAACGAGCCTGTAAATTCAAGAATAACCGGCCTTTGGCCGGGATAGTTTTCTACCAAAAAATGTACACGTTTATCTTAAAGGAGGGTCTTGAGGGGGCGTGTTTTTTTTTTTTTTTTTTTTTTTTTTTTTTTTAGCCTAATGGAGGTCTAGGGAGGGAAAAACAACAAACAAATCTATAAATGAGCAAATAAATACGCCCATCCCCCCTTAAGGCGACCGAGTCCATATCTGAGGTACGGGTGAAATATAATATGTGAGGAAACAGGTGAAGACGTATGATGGTGTGGGGGTGACTAGTGATGGATGGTGGAGGGAAAGGTGCACAGGGAGAGAGAGAGTGTGTGTGTGGTGGTGTATATAAACAACTCACACTCTCTTCTCCCCCCTTCTTCTTCTCCACCCCTCCTCCTTCTCTTCTTCTTATTCTCCACCCCCATCCTCCTTCTCCTTCTTTTCTTCTTCTTCTTTTTCTTCTTCTTCTGCTTCTCCTCCTCCTGCTTCTCCTCCTCCTCCTCCTCTTAGTCAATAGATTAGTAGTTTTAGATATCCAAACTGCCCCGTAAGGACCAATAGGTCTGTTGCAGTTTGTTCTCCTTTGTATTCCTCCTCCTCCTCCTCTTCTTCTTCTCCTTCTTCTTCCTAGTACTTCTCCTCTTCTTTTTCTTCTTTCGTTTTTCTTTCCTTTATCTTAATTCTTCATCTACTTATCACACCTCTCACACACTTCTTCCTCCTCCTCCTCTTTTTCTTCTTCCTCTTCAGTGATAGCCTTCCTCAGTTATAGCCTATTTTGTGGGAGTGAGACAAATCGCTCTAGGTAAGATTAACCCCTTCTGTACCGGCTACGTCTTTTCAGTGTTATTATATCTATATGTAGATAATTGTGTGCAGTTTAGGAAGGATTATGGTAGTAAAAAGGGTTAAGTGAGATACTGGAAAGCCTGTTAATTACCAGAGATCCTTCCTAAATTGAATAAAATCGATTAGTAGTAGCCACAATAAATTAAAAAGACGCCGCCGGTACAGAAGGGGTTAACTGTCTTGATAGCGGTGACCGGTGAACTCAACCAGTAGACCATTTCAACCAGTAGCTCTCAACCAGTACCAAATCAACCAATACGGTTAGGTTAGGTTAGGTTAGTACTATATTTTGGCGCTGGTTTGGTTGGTCTGGGTTAATTTGGCACTGGTTGAGAGCTACTGGTTGAAATGGTCTACTGGTTGAGATGACATGGAACCCTTGAAAGCGTAATGCTTAGTGTGCGGAATTTCGGTGTGAGTATCCTAGTTTCGAGTCCTTGGAGTACCATATGTATTCATTACTTTCATTGATTTCACTATAACTCGAACCATTATATGAGCGACCTCCATTCTTGGCGACCCTGCGATCCTTTCGCACGGGCTTCTGTAAACACATTAGCAGCTGATATTGGACAGTTTGGTTGATAAGTGTGTATGACCTCTTTCACCTCCCATATTTATTCTCATTCTCTCTTGTTCCCTCATTCAATATACTTCTATTAATTAATCATTAGATAAAGTGAAGACACCGAAGTGATTTTGTTCAAATTAGGAAGGATCTCATATACTGTAATAATAAAATAATAAACTATATACACTATACAGCATATATATACAGTATATATATATATATATATATATATATATACCGGTATATATATATATATATTATATATAGTATATATATCTATATAAGATATTCGTATATCTATATAGTGCTTTATACATACGAGGGTGAAAGAATGCAATTTTCTGGCGTTGGAAATTCTTATTATTCAAAGTTTTCCAGGTCTCTGATGATTTTTCCTTCGATGGGTGGCAGGGAATTAATGAAGGATTATGAGCAAATTCATGGTGGTACAGGGTTACTAAAAGGCTGATGATACAGGATTACGACGCTTTTTCACTGTACAACTCAGCATTATCAAGTAAGGAAGGATGTATATAGCAAACGAGTTAGAGAAACCCCCCACCATCCTCAATAAAGAAAGTGCCCCAAGGAGATTACCTATACTCGAAGCTTTATATATCTCAACCTTACATCCCTACAATCAACAACCAACTCTGGACCTTCCGATCCTTTCCTTCTGCCAAAGGCACTAACCCTACAGGCCCTAACACCCCTCCTCGCCCCCGTGCCCTTGACGCAGGCCACCCCTCGCTACCACCCTCCTTCACTTCTGTCTTCTGCAGGCGGCCACACACTTAGTCCACGCCCCGACGACACGCAGCCAATCAGCTTAGAACCCCACCTATCGACCACCATCCCGCATCCAGTGCGCATCGTAAGCGGTTTACCCCCTTTTCCTCTCTCTCCTAAGTTTTCCCGTCCACCATGCAGCCTTTGGCCCCCGTTTTTCCCGCCTCCTCTGATCCTCCACCCTCTATATATCCCCTTTCTGTTTACCTTTTATATCATTCCTTCTTACTTGGATAATGCTGTTGTCCATGAAACGCGTCGTAGATCCCTGTATCATCATGTACTTAAGGTAACCTAACCCTGTACCACCATGATTTTTCTCATCTCCTTCATCTACTGGGGGGTTGGCTACTTCCTGCACCCAGCGAAAACTCATCAGAGACCTGGAACTTTGAATAATAAAATTTCCAACGCGAAATTGCCTTTCTTTCAACCTCGTATGTATTAAAGAAAATTTATTACCTGGCTTTACAACATATTATATATATATTATATATAGATATCTCTCTCTTCTCTCATCCCATCCTCCTCGCACCTATCCATTCTATCTACTATGTCCTATCTACTATCTCTAGCAATGCAGGAATGCCAACACTTTAATTTTTAACAAATAAATAGATAGATAGATAGGTAGATAGACATATAGATAGATGGAGAGAGAGAAAGAGAGAGAGAGAGAGAGAGAGAGAGAGAGAGAGAGAGAGAGAGAGAGAGAGAGAGAGTGAGGTCCTTCCTAATTTGAACAAAATCACTTCGGTGTATTCACTTTATCTAATGATTAATTAATAGATGTAAGTAATGTAATGTAAGTAATGTAAGTAAGTAATGTAAGTAATGTAATGTAAGTAATGTAATGTAAGTAATGTAATGTAAGTAATGTAAGTAATGTAAGTAATGTAATGTAAGTAATGTAATGTAAGTAATGTAATGTAAGTAATGTAATGTAAGTAATTTCCGTAATTTAAGTAATGTATTAATGTAATGTAGTAATGTAATGTACGTAATTTAATGTAAGTAAGGTAATGTAATTATGTCAATGTAGTAATGTAATGTAAGAATGTAAGGTAATGTAATGTATGTACGTAATGCAGGTAATGTACGTAATGTAATGTAAGTAATGTACGTAATGTAAAGTAAGTAATCGTACGTATGTAATTTCAGTAATGCACGTAATGTGTAATTAATTGTAATGTAAGTAATGTAAGTAAGTATGTAAGTAATGTAAGTAAGTAATGTAAGTAATGTAATGTAAGTAATGTAATGTAAGTAATGTAATGTAAGTAATGTAATGTAAGTAATGTAAGTAAGTAATGTAAGTAATGTAATGTAAGTAATGTAAGTAATGTAAGTAATGTAATGTAAGTAATGTAAGTAATGTAATGTAAGTAATGTAAGTAAGTAATGTAAGTAATGTAATGTAAGTAATGTAAGTAATGTAATGTAAGTAATGTAATGTAAGTAATGTAATGTAAGTAATGTAATGTAGTAATGTAATTTAAGTAATGTATGTAAGTAAGTAATGTAAGTAATGTAATGTAAGTAATGTAAGTAATGTAAGTAATGTAATGTAAGTAATGTAATGTAAGTAATGTAATGTAAGTAATGTAATGTAAGTAATGTAAGTAAGTAATGTAAGTAAGTAATGTAAGTAATGTAATGTAAGTAATGTAAGTAATGTAAGTAATGTAATGTAAGTAATGTAATGTAAGTAAGTAATGTAAGTAATGTAAGTAAGTAATGTAAGTAAGTAATGTAAGTACAAAGGAGTACAAAGGAAATCAAGCAACAACAGATCTAGTGACCCTTCTAGGTTGCTTGTCCTCCAAAACACTGAGGATCAAGTGTCCAAACAGTGGTTTAGAGTTGGTAAGGGAACATTGGAAAGGGAACTACTGCCCTGCCACTAACGTGGCAGGACTAGGAAGTTAGTAGGGGACATATGGGTTAGTACTGAGGGGAGGATAAAAGTTATTCATTTTACAAACGCAGTCAGTCGCGGGTTTGATGCGAGATCTTTGTCTAGGCGGAATTTAAATGAATCAACGGTGCTGCAGTCTATAACGTCTCGGGGAAGCCCATTCCACAAGTTGACAACTCGATTGAAGAAGAAATTCTTAGATTCGTGCGAGTTAAAAGATTTTCCAATAATTTTGCAACCGTTTCCCCGCGTGTAATTTGGTTTTTTCGATAGTGAAGTACTTACTACAGTTCATATTGTCGATGCCTTTGATGATTTTGAACACTTGAATTAAGTCGCCTCTTAATCTGCGCTGGGTTAAAGGAAATAGATTTAATTCTCTAAGACGCTCTTCGTATGGTTTGTTCTTTAGGCTAGGTATCATTTTTGGTAACTCTACGTTGAACTCGTTCTAGCTTGTTTATATCTTTTTGGTAATAAGGGCACCAGGATTGAACGCAGTATTCCAGAAGAGGGCGGACTAAGGAATTGTAAAGGGTTAGGATAACTTCTTTGGATTTATGCTCAAATGACCTGCCTATAAAGCCAATTATTTTGTTTGCCTTCTTAACAACTTCTGAACATTGTTGACTCGGTTTTAGGTTACTCGATATTGTTACTCCCAGATCAGTTTCTCTGTTTACATTCTTAAGCTGAGTGCCATTCATCGAATAGTTTGCTTTCTCATTTCGGTATCCGACATGTAGTACTTTACATTTATCCGCATTGAAACTCATTTGCCAAATTTGGGCCCAACATGACAATTTATCTAGATTGTGTTGCATATCGTCAAACTTGTTCTTTTGAGAGTACGCTATTTGCAATTTTGGTATCGTCAGCAAATTTTGAGATTGTGCAGGTGAGGCCCTCATCTATGTCGTTGATGTAAATTAGAAAGAGAATTGGTCCTAGTACCGATCCCTGGGGTACCCCGCTACTTACATTGGTCCATTTAGATGCCTTACCGTTTATGACTACCCTTTGCTTTCTGTTGCTGAGCCAATTTTCTATCCATTTCAACACACCGTCTTGTATTCCATGCGCTTTTAGTTTTAGCAGTAAACGTTTGTGGGGAACTTTGTCAAAGGCCTTTTGAAAATCAAGGTATATAATATCTACAGCTTTACTCTCATCGTAGAGGTTGAGGATATCGTGGAAGAAGTCTAAGAGGTTTGTTAAACAGGAACGTTTTTTACGAAAGCCGTGTTGAGTATCTTTAAGTATGTTATTTTCCTCCAAGTGATTTACGAGTCTGTCTCGTATGACCGTTTCTAGCATTTTACATACAACTGAGGTTAAGCTAATTGGACGATAGTTACTGGGTAGGGATTTGCTGCCTTTTTTGAATATCGGTGTTACGTTGGCTAGCTTCCACTGATCAGGCATAGTTCCAGACTGCAAGGATTTATTGAATAGTAATGTCAGTGGTTTGGAGAGCTCATTCTTAGCTTCCTTTAGAACTCTAGGCGAGATTGTATCAGGTCCTGGCGTTTTATTTACCTTGAGTTTATCTAAACAATTCAATACTTCTCTCTCTGTAACGGTGATATTGCTTAGAACATCTGAATTATCAATCTGAATCGGCGATGGTGTAGGGATATCACTGAGGTCTTC
>CM064522.1:6193290-6242457 GCA_032716605.1 Paralithodes platypus | reverse complement strand
TTTTTTTTTTTTTTTATTTTTTTTTTTTCTTTCTATATTCCAACTTACTTCCTCTCGGGCATAGGCTGAGAGCCTTAACATTCACCGCTTTACAATGAACAGTGAAGCCCGTGAGGTCTTGTTCCAGTATAGGGAGTGAGACATTTGAAGCACGTAGAGTACAACGAGCACCTGCCATCTTGCCTTCACATGAGGCATGGTGCTCACTCATGGCTCGAAACGACCCCATCTCTGAAGCCACCTCGTTCCCGTGCTTCACTGTCTCACCCCCTACCCTCGGACTCTCACACTTACACACACACAACGCCACCTGTTGAGCAGATAACTCACCAGGCATTGCACCCCTATAGCATATTTTGAATATGGGAATATTCATACAGTGCTATTTAATCAGGGAACAATGAGGGTATTTTATTGACGTTTCGGTGGGCTTGTGGTAATGCACTGCTACTAGGTACAGCACAAATTCCATCCCAATAATATCTTCCCATTGATACATCGGGATTTGAACCCGGGACCTTTGGATTACCAGGCCAGTGGCAAGACCACTCCACCACACCTCCCGTACATACACATACAAACACATATATATACATATATACGTACATATACATCCACACACATATACGTATATACACATACACACACATACCCGCATGCATATACATATATATATATATATATATATATATATATATATATATATACATACACACTTATACATACATGCTCGCATGGATACAACTGTATATATACACAAACACATACATATACATACACATAGATACGTACATACGCATTACATACAGTACATACCCATACAACATATCTACATATATATGCATACAATCCTGTAGATATTAACAGAAGCATATATACATACTTGAATACATCCATAAATATATACTGCAACGTTGCGAAGAAACGTTGCATCCCTTGCATTATTCTACAGATATTTTCACAGCAATTGTTCCGAGGAACTTGCTTCAATTGTGCCGCCTCTCCACATCTTTCCCCGTAGAACTAGGGCAGCTGAGAGCGCCCATGAATTTACACTTTCTCCTCCACAATGTAGAACTTCTGCTTATCAGAATTCATTTATCCCCAGAGCTACTACTCTTTGGAATTCACTTCCCTCGAATTGCTTTCCACAAACTTACAATCAACAAATGTTTAAATCCAGTTGTTACAAACATTTTATGAATGGAGGATGCCTTTAGGCACATGGACCTTTTTGTTTTATCTGTGTTTTTCCTTCCTCCGTTCATTGTCTCTTAAAAAAAAAAAAAAAAAAAAAAAAAACATAAGGACATATTGAATACTGTATATACATTGCATAAATATGTGCGTGGACTTACACACTTTTACACACACATTCATATGTGTTTGCTATATGTAGTTTATATGTATCTATATTGAAATACCCACATATATACAGTCATAAACATATGAATAAGAATATATAGGACATCATATTACCATAGAGAACAATGAGAACAAAGATCAAGAGAGATCATAATTATATCAAATATAATTGACAAAATATAGGATTTCACAGAAAGAAGTACCTTTTATTAATATATTTCCATCCAGCACCGATCACAGGGCATGACTGAAGTAATATCCAGCACCGATCACAGGGCATGACTGAAGTAATATCCAGCACCGATCACAGGGCATGACTGAAGTAATATCCTGCATTTACACCAACACAACATATGACAGACATGATTAATGGGGGGGTCACAGGCTTGTTTTGACCTTTCTCTCCTTTTCTCTCTTTCCCTGGCTTGTATCCATTCGGCCCCATTCAGCCAACTGGTTTAAGACGTTTATCCCCATCCAGGTGTCGATTTCTTCTTGGCGAGCGATAGCGAGCCAGCATTGTATGGAAAAATCCGGCTTTGCCGGAGAAATTTTTCTATCGAAAAATGTACAAATTTAGCTTCCTGTCAAAACAAAAATATATATATGCTGGCTCGCTACCGCTCGCCAGGAAAATATTGACACCTGGATGGGGGTAAACGTCTTAAAACAGTAGGCTGAATGGGGCCGAATGGATACAAGCCAAAGAGAGAGGGAGAGAAAGAGAAAACAAAATAGAGGTGGGCTCCCTTAAAGTGCAGAGGGAACTGTACACATAAGCAGTGGGCTGAGGAAGTAGATGTGATTAGAATAAGTTGACACCCCAAAAAAATTCCGGAGGATAGCAGGTTTTTCATAATACGTAGACGGAGGTCTTTAAAAAACAAAAAAAAACAAAAAATGAACTTGGAGGTGGTATGGTAATGAAAGCGAGAGACAGAGAGATTAACCAAAAATTATGAATTAAGGCAATGTTAAGCAGATAATGCATGAGATGTGGTACTACGACTGTGCTTCTCCTGACTAGGCATAGTAAGTCAATATAGACATACAGTAACTCACGCCAATAGATACAAATGTACTATTTACTGTTTTCTGTGTGTGCCATGAACATCCACATATATACAAACTAGGGAATAATGTGCCTGGTTTCCTCAGCACATTACGGACCATTTTAGAGGTGAGTGTTATCGGAATAATGAAATGCATGTACGGTCGCGCTAATAAGTCATGTCCCAGCTGTCATTACGTTTGGCTTGCTCTGTGCTGTATTAATGTCTGTCAGATGTTGAATAGGGTGGGTAAGTGTAAGAACATGTTTGTATTTTTCACTCGATATGAAGAAATGAAGCTTAGATATTGCTGATACCAATTATTGATCAAAACATACTTGGTGCCGAAACATCACTTATTAGCGCGACTGTACAATATGGTACAGTGTAGTAGGTTATAAAATAGTGTTCTCATTTCGCCTATGAAAGAGTAATAAGTTTGGTAGCCGATATTCGTGTAACCCTTTGACTACCGTTACGAGAGGCTTTTCATTAGCTTTGCAAAATCGTCTCTTGTAAGCCAGAATACAAAATATACTACATATCACTGAATTGTAAAAGTTTATAAAGTTTATTACATATTCTTGAAAATGAGACCTATTGTTCAAGTTAACCCTTTGAGGATTATGACGGTTTTTAACAAAATATTCTGGCTATTATTGGACGATTTTATTCAGCTTAGTAAGAACTTGTGGGAGCTGGAAAGTTAAATGAGATAGATTTTACCCTTTTGATTCCAAGAGAGCCTTCCTAAGTTGTATTATATCGTCTAATGGTAGCCAGAATAAACTGTCAAAACGCGTCATGATCCTCCAAGGGTAAAGTTAACCCTTTCAAGCTCTGACGCGTTTTAGCAGTATATTTTGGCTATCATTGGACGATTTGATGCAGCTTAGGAAGGATCTGTGGGTATTAAAAGGGTAAAGAATCTCTCAATCAACCCTCTGAATTCCATATACCCTTTCTAATCTGAATAAAATCATCTAATAATGACCAGAAAACAAAACAGAAATGCGTATTGGAGCTTGAAAGGGTTAATTTCACCATAACACCAAACACCTCCAATGAAATTAATGAAAGCATTTATGTGATCCACCGGGATTCGAACCCGGGTTATCACACACAGATTTGTAGTCACCTTAACCATTACACCACCAAGACGGTTAAAGGTTTATGCACACGCCTACGACTTATTATTCATTCTCGAATACTGGATATTAATCTAATCATATTCATATTCCCACCGCACTATGGTAGCCTAAAAGCGGAGTTGAACAATTGATAGCGTAATGCATAAGTGCGCGGAATTTCGGTATGAGTGTCCTAGATTCGAGTCCTTGGAGTGCCACATGTATTTGTTGTTGTTGTTGTTGTTCCCCAAGCTGCCTGGCCGAACAGCCCCGAAGCCCAGAGCAAAGCCAAGGCCACAACCGAGCGCCCCCACAGAACCCTCCCTGCTTACCACAATAAAGCCTGGGTGACCGAAGCCACTCCATGGCGGGGAGCTGAGGAGGGTGCGGAAACGCCAGGGAAACCAAAGTCCCACCCAGGGCCCTGTGCCCCTCAGCAATTATAAAGAGAAAGTTGAGGGGCAAAGGAAAAATGTGACGCTTTCGCTTCCAATCTTGATAGATTGGGAGGTCAATCCACGGAAGAGACGCCGTCACTTGAGATCTAGAAAATATATAAGTAAAAGGAACAGTCAGAGTAAGCTATGGGTATGGCAGAGATCGCTTAGTTCTCACTCTGATAGACCAGCCCATCACCACATGACTAGAACCCAATCCTCTCCGCATCAGCTAGGAAAGGCCCTAGAAAGCTGCCTTTGGCGAGGGGATAGCTCCCCTATTTCAACCCCTTTCGGGGTTGGGCACCCGCCTACACATGTATTTGTTGATTTCATTAATTGAGTTTAGAAGTGAAATTGGTTGGTGATAAAAAGATACAAAACAAATATGTCTACTATTTAGGAGGAGTAAAACAGTTAATACGCTTGGAAATTGACAGCCAAATTGTTTCATCCTTCCATGAGCTACAAGCCAGACAGATATCATACGGGGGAGGGGAGAGAGAGAGGAGAGAGGAGAGAGAGAGAGAGAGAGAGAGAGAGAGAGAGAGAGAGAGAGAGAGAGAGAGAGAGAGAGAGAGAGAGAGAGAGAGAGAGAGAGAGAGAGAGAGAGAGAGAGAGAGAGAGAGAGAGAGAGAGAGAGAGAGAGAGAGAGAGAGACCTATGAGACAGAAATAACATCCGGTCAATAGTTTGCATTTAATGACATCCTGTGAGATAGTATTTGTCACTTACCATCCTCTTAATGTATACGGATATACAATGTACACTCGCTCCAAGAAGAATCTGCACCCCTATGCTGATCATCTGGTGTGTACAGCTTGATAGGGTTGACACCTCTGCCTGGAACTATATCCATGTGTCAAGAGACGATCGTCTCTGACACATGGATATAGCTGCAAGCAGAGGTGACACTCCTACCGAGCTGTACACACCAGATGATCAGCATAGGGGTTCAGATACTTCTTGGAGCGAGTGTACGTATACAGTAGTCATACGGATATACAGTGTACGTATACAGTACAGTCATACGGACATACAGTGTACTTATACAGGATGCCAATGGTGGGGTTACTGGTGTTCTTAACCCCTTCTGTACCGGCGACGTCTTTTGTATTTTATTTTGGCTATATTTAGACGATTGAATGCAGTTTAAGAAGGATCTGTGGTAGCAAAAAGGGTTAAGTGAGATAGTAAGAAGCCTGGTAATTACTGGAGGCTCTCTTTATACTGAATACAATCGTCTAATAGTAGGTAGAACAAAGACGTCGCCGGTACGGAAGGGGTTAAGGGGAGGCTTTTAGTTTGTTCCCTAGACCTCCATCAAGCTTAAAATGCCCCCCCCCCCCCCCTCAACCCCCTTTCAAGATAAATTTGTACATTTTTCGGTAGAAAAATGTCCCGGCCGATTCCTCTTATATTACAGACCTAAATTATATTACGAGACCTAAATGGCACGAAAGGTCTTAAAATTGACAGATTTGGGTCGAAAGTTCTTAAAATCACCAAAGTATTGGGGCGAACGTCTTAAAATCTCAAAAGCAATAGGTCTAAACATGAGGGAGAAAGTGGTCCAGAAAAAAATCCCTCAAGTGGAAATCTCCCCTTAAGTAATACATTCAGCTGCATTTATTGATTCACAAACAGAAACACATGTTGAAAAACCTAGCTTGGTAAATTGAATACTTGCGAGTTTCATTCTATAAGGAAGTTGGAGCTGTAGACATCGATATTTAGCAGAAAAACCAGCTATAAGACGGTTTTAGAACATTTATTAATACATAAAACCAAATTCAACATACGATTTATCCATCAGAAACCTACATAAATTACTGTATTTGTGTTTAATATCGATGTTTACAGGCCGAACTTCCTTATAGACTGAAACTCGCAAGTGGTCAATATAGACATACGCGCGCACACACTCGCATACCGGTACACATTCACACACATTGTCAAGCATGCACATATTCCAAGGATTTCGTATTTAAACAAAGGATCTAGAAGAACGTTTTTAGAATGAGATCATGCAAAGGAGTGGTGTGGTGGAGTAGTCATGCTGCTATACTGGTAACAAAAGGTCCCCGAGTTTAAATCCTAATGTGTCAATGGGAAAATATAATAGGAAGGCATTTGTGCTGTACTTAGTTTCAGTACAATAGCACAAAGCACACTATACCGACACACTACCCCTGAGGTTTCCAATACATTACATTGTATTATTATTTAATTTGTCTATTCTTATGTGAATGAGGAAGACAATTTAAGGGGAGACAATTTCACTTTTTGGTCAATTTTGTTTATGTATTTATTATGTTTCTAGTTTCCTCCCTAGACCTCCACCAAACTATTAAAACAAAAAACCCAAGATTCCCCTTCAAGATATATTTGTACATTTTTCAGTAGACAAATGTCCCGGCAGCTAAATTACAGGCTCGCTATCGCTCGCCAGGAACAAATCGACACCTAAATGACACAAAGTTTTAATATTGACAAAGAAAAGGAGCGAAAGGTATTAAAATCGCCAAACTAGCTGAACGTCTTAAAATCTAAAAACTAAAAGGACTAAACACGAGGGAGAAGGGTGTCCAGAAAAACCAGCCCATCTCCCCTTAAATTGCTGTTGCCATTATATTAGCATTGTACCTAGTAAGTGAAATAGCTCGATGGGTGGGGTGGGGAAGGGATAACAAAGCAGTGAAGGCGTGGATTCGAGGCGCCAGAACCGTACCGAGCTAGGGGGAGATAAGCAGGCGCCGTTGATCTGGGCAGCCAAGACTATGTCGAGCCGTTGCAGTATTTATCTAACTCGTAATCTACACTAATCACCTGGAAGACGACCTCCAGACCAAGGTCTACATAGACCTTGCTCCAGACTTCATTTTCTTGATCGATCGATTCTACAAGCTATAGAAAACGTATGTATGGTGGGAAAGCTGGAACGTAAACAAATATATAAATACATAACGATAATAACACCCACCCACCCACCCACACCCACACACACACACATTAGGTACCTCCAGTGCTGTGCCCACTACTGTAGTCGGGTTTTTTCCCCAGCTGAGGGTAAATTGCCATGTCCCTATCTTGATTATTTGGGCATTATGAAGGTTTTATAGCTAAATATGTTGTTATTTATGAATCTATCTATATGCTCAGGCCCAATACTTGAATGAATACTTATGAATACTTGGCCTTAATATGACGTAGTTCCCATTGAGATGTCTCAGTTATTTTGAAGACTATGTAGTGAAATATTGTGCTAATTATATAAATATGGTGTTAATATGATGCAGAGACACAGTGGTTTAATATTTGTCCATTAAGTATCGAAAAAATTACCTGCTAAAGGGTTCAATTTACCTGCTAAAGGGTTCAATTACCTGCTAAAGGGTTCAATTTACCTGCTAAAGGGTTCAATTACCTGCTAAAGGGTTCAATTTACCTGCTAAAGTGTTCAATTTACCTGCTAAAGGGTTCAATTACCTGCTAAAGGGTTCAATTTACCTGCTAAAGGGTTCAATTACCTGCTAAAGGGTTCAATTTACCTGCTAAAGGGTTCAATTTACATGCTAAAGGGTTCAATTTACATGCTAAAGGGTTCAATTTACCTGCTAAAGGGTTCAATTTACCGTCAGCTGAAAAGAAACCGAGTATAGTATTTTCATATTTTGCCAATAAGTATCGGGAAATTCGCTACTAAGAGATTCAGTTTGCCATCAGCGGGACAAAAATAGGGCTATAGTTAACTAGCGGTTCTATAGCTACAACTACTTAGCTTCAGTCATAGCGCGGTTATTCATCGGGAAATGTAGAACTCAATAGCTACACCTACAGCTGCCGTTACTTACAAAAAAGTTCATTATTTTGTTCCTTCCTTTACCGCTATCTAAGTTATTTTAGACGCTCTCTCTCTCTCTCTCTCTCTCTCTCTCTCTCTCTCTCTAAAGGCTAAAGATACTAAAAGGCTTTAGTAACGTAAATTCTAATAATCTATTTAAGATAGCCAAAGAAGGTTCCACAAGAGGAAACAAATTAAAACTAACAGGCAGGAAAGCGAACCTAGACATAACTAAAAATTTCTTCACCCACAGTATTATTAATGAGTGGAATAAGCTCCCTAATGAAGTTATTGACAGTGACTCGATATACACATTTAAAAAAAGGTTAGACACATATCACAGAAAAGTTGGTCTGCAGTAGAAGCTGATCACTGATAAGAGAACCTGGCGGAAATGAAAACGTTTTCAGTTGGAAAAAGCAAAAAAAAAAAAAAAAAAAAAAAAAAGTGGAGGGGTGGAAGCCCTTTCCTTTCCATTTCTAACTATACTATAATTCCCTTCAGGAGATTTCCAAGCCCTGCAAGGTTATTCCCTCTAACTCTCTTCATGTACCTCATCTTGCCGGAGGGAGCGGAGGGTGGGGAGAGAGCCTTCATCTTTGCTATCCTTTCCTTCCACTTTCTCTTAGGGTTGCTATCTCTATTAGGATTAAGTCCTGGTCACCTCTTAGGGATCGTAAGATCTGTGTGGCCAGTGTATCTATGTAAATCTATGTATATGTAAATCTCTCTCTCTCTCTCTCTCTCTCTCTCTCTAACTGTTCTGTATAGCGAGTAGTTTTTGAAGTTCCTATAAATGGCAACTTTACTACAAAACTGGGTATTGTTCCTATACAATACTGTTTATTATTATTATCGCTGTCAATATACAGTATTTTGGTATCTTTGTTCCGTGATAACGCTACTATAGTCCGTTCAATCTAGGTTGGACAGCAATCGTAACCTCTAACCTCTCATAACTCAAAAAGGACTAAAGTAATCGAGTTCATTTTTCTACCAAATAGGAAGACTTGGCTAAGGAAGGGGTGTGGAAATTGATAGCTCATTTGCTCTAGCCCAATTTGAGTTACAGAGGTTAGAGGTTACTATCGCTGCCCAACCTAGAATGAACAGACTATAGTAGCTCCACTACGTCCAGCACACACACACACGTACACACACATTAGGTAGCACACACACATTAGGTAGCACACGCACACGTACATACACATTAGGTAGCACACACACACGTACTACATACACATTAGGTAGCACACGCACACGTACATACACATTAGGTAGCACACACACACATACATAAATATTAGGTAGTACACACACACGTACACACACACAAACATTAGGTAGCACACACACACACACACGTACATACACACACACACATTAGGTAGCACACACACGTACACACATTAGCCCACCGCCACAATAACACACATGCATAAAATTATGTGAAAGGACCGAACATAGGTACCCCCATCCATCTTACCTCCGGAACACCACAAAGGGAGCGGCAGAATGGAGCGAGGGAGCGAGAGCGAGAGAGAGAAAGGGAGAGAGGGAACGAGGGCCAGAGAGAGAAAGGGAGAGAGGGAGGCAGATGAGGAGGGGTGACTATAAAAAAAGGAGAATGGGGCTTTCTACTAAATCATAACTTTACATAACAAGGTACACACACACACACATACACACACATACTGAGGCCAGGTGATGCCTTACCCTCACCTGTCCGGGAAATCCCTTAAACTAATGGACAACTTAAAACTAGGAAGCCATTTTGGATAATAGAAAAAAAGAAGAAAAACATTAAACAATATATTTTGCTAAGAATAAAAGGTTGATATCTTCTAAATAATTTCAATATTTATAATCCCTGGTATTGAAGTCATCAGGGATTTAATTCAATAAAGTGTATATAAAGCCAACTAAAAGAAACTGATGGGTTTATAACGACCGAGAGCCAAAATGTCGGCAGTTGTCCGGGAGGCGGCAGATTTGTCCCTCTTTTACTGCCTTTACCTGCTTTGATCACCTGGGGGATGGCTGCCTTAGTGCTCTCTCTCTCTCTCTCTCTCTCTCTCTCTCTCTCTCTCTCTCTCTCTCTCTCTCTCTCTCTCTCTCTCTCTCTCTCTCTCTCTCTCTCTCTCTCTCTCTCTCTCTCTCTCTCTCTCTCTGTTTCCCAGCCTGTTCTATCTACCTCCTTTAGTCTCTCCCCCTTCATTAAGACACACACACACACACACACACACATATATATATATATATATATATATAAAAAGAGAGAGAGAGAGAGAGAGAGAGAGAGAGAGAGAGAGAGAGAGAGAGAGAGAGAGAGAGAGAGAGAGAGAGAGAGAGAGAAAATGACATACTTAATATACAGTAGATAAAGGATAAGTGATAAAACTCTTCATATTGCCCTGTTGACAAACTTTACAAATCAAAATTACGAAAATGTAATTGTTTACGCAGCCTGTCGACCAGGTGAGGCCTACCCCACCCTTCTCTCTCTCTCTCTCTCTCTCTCTCTCTCTCTCTCTCTCTCTCTCTCTCTCTCTCTCTCTCTCTCTCTCTCTCTCTCTCTCTCTCTCTCTCGCTCTCTCTTTATTGTAACCATGTTTTATCAGAATGCTAAATATAATTGAGTAATGATATATGGTTCACTTGTAAGCCCAATATTTGTTTCATAGGATATATTTGACGTATATTTTAAACTAACAACCTCCCCCACATCTCTATCTCTCTCTCTCTCTCTCTGCATGAACGTATCTTTTTTACCCTAAAAATCCACCTAGTATTTATTTAAGGAGGAACTTTTGAACTCAGAGGGTTAGTTACAATAGTGTTTACCCCTTAGCTTCCTAAAGATCCTTCCTAAACTGTTTAAAATCGCATAATAACTAATTGCCAGAATATAATGAAGAAACCAGTCATCGCATCCTGAAGGGGTTATTTATTTGTATTTACATTTGTATTCATCTATGATTCAGTTTATATATAGCTATACCTGTATATTTACCTAGCAAGCTGCTTTTATTATCATTACATATCATATATTTATCAAAATATATATCAAATATATTTTATATATTTATCAAATCATATATCTACCCCTCTATCTTCATATACACCTTAATATATATAAACATCTGCGTTTGTCTATCTATATTTTAACACTTCTGAGTTATCCTTTAATTTCTACTTATTTATTGTTACTCATTTATTAACTTTCCGAAACTCTCACGCTCATTTCAACCCACTCCAAGATGATCTGTTTCTCCCCTTTCATAATTATTCCCTTATATTGTTTTTGTTCTATTGTATTTATCCTTTCTTTTGTTCTATTATACTGTATATTTACTTTACCCTTCTATTGTATTTATCCTTCCTTGTTCCATTATACTGTATATTTACTTTATCCTTCTATTGTATTTATCCTTCCTTGTTCCATTATACTGTATATTTACTTTACCCTTCTATTTTCTGTATCGTTTCTGTATCCGGTCATTTTTGCCTCTTTCACTTAACGTTTAATTTTCGTTCTTTAGGTCATTAATTTGTTTGCATTTAGTTGTTCGCATTCTGTCTATCAATATATCTAAAGTACCTACACATATATCTAAGTTTCCTGTTCACTCCTCCTCATATATTTCATCTTCTTTATTTTCACCTGCCACCCCATACCTGTTAATTCTCTTCTTCCCATCCTCCCCTTTCCTTTCCCATCCCTCTCATCACCTATTGATAGTGTAATGCATAAGTGCGCGGAATTTAGATGTGAGTATCCTGGGCTCGAGTCCTTGGGAGTGCCACATGTATTTGTTGATTTCATTAATTGAGCTTAGAGGTGATGTTGGTTGGTGGAAAAAACATAATAATTATTGCTGTTCTATCCTCCCCTTTCTCTCCCTGTCCCATCCTATCCATCCCGCCCCTTCCATCCTCCCAACCTTTCCCATCTTGTCCGTTCGACCTTCTAACCTTTCACACCTTTGGCATCCCCTTCTCCGTCTCTCATCTTTCCGACCATCACAACATCTCTTCTTTCTATCGTTCCTTCCTGATGGTGCTCTCTCTCTCTCTCTCTCTCTCTCTCTCTCTCTCTCTCTCTCTCTCTCCGATTACCACAACACCTTTCCTTTCTACCGTCCCTTCCTGATGGTGCTCTATACCCTTTTCTTCTTCTTCTTCTTCCTCCCCCCCCCCCTCCCTCTCTCTCTCTCTCTCTCTCTCTCTCTCTCTCTCTCTCTCTCTCTCTCTCTCTCTCTCTCTCTCTCTCTCTCTCCTCCCCCCCGACCATCACAACACCTTTCCATTCTTCCGCCCCTCCCAGGTGGTGCTCTATACCCCTTTCTTCTCTACTTCCCATTAGTCCATTTTTTTTTACCTCAGTCGCGTAAGCCAGTATGGCCTACGATCGGTCGTCTCACTTTTATTGCTGTTGTTATTGTTGATCGGTATTAAGAACCAAAAGATTCCTAAAAGGTGTGTGGAGAGGGTGAAGGGGTGGGTGGGGAGGGGTGGGTGGAGAGGGTGAAGGGGTGGGTGGGGAGGGGTGGGTGGAGAGGGTGAAGGGGTGGGTGGGGAGGGTGAAGGGGTGGGTGGGGAGGGTGAAGGGGTGGGTGGAGAGGGTGAAGGGTGGGTGGAGAGGTGGAAGGGGTGGGTGGATGAGGGTGAAGGGTGTGGGTGGAGAGGGTGGGGTGGGTGGAGAGGGGTGAAGGGGGGGGGAGGGTGAAGGGGTGGGTGGAGAGGGTGAAGGGGTGGTGTGGAGAGGGTGAAGGGGTGGGTGGAGGAGGGTGGAGGGGTGTGTGGAGAGGGTTTGAAGGGGTGGGTGGAGAGGGTGAAGGGTGGTGTGGGGAGGGTGAAGGGGTGGGGTGGGGAGGGTGAAGGGGTGGGTGGAGCGAGGGTGAAGGGGTGGGTGGAGAGGGTTGAAGGGTGGGTGAGAGGGTGACGGTGTGTGGGGAGGGTGAAGGGGTGGGTGGAGAGGGTGAAGGGGTGGGGGTGAGAGGGTGAGGGGTGTGGGGAGGGTGAAGGGGTGGGTGGGGAGGGTGAAGGGGTGGGTGGAGAGGGTGAAGGGGTGGGGGGAGAGGTGAAGGGGTGGGTGGTGTGAGAGGGTGAAGGGGTGGGTGGAGCGGGTGAAGGGGTGGGGGGGAGGTGTGTGTGGAGGAGGGGAAGGGTGGGTGGAGAGGGTGAAGGGGTGGGTGGAGGTGAAGGGGTGGGTGGAGAGGGTGACAGGGGTGGGTGGAGAGGGTTGAAGGGGTGTGTGGAGAGGGTGTGAAGGGGTGTGTGGAGAGGGTGAGTGGGTTGTGTGGAGAGGGTGTGAAGCGGTGGGTGGGGAGGGTGAAGGGGTGGGTGGGGAGGGTGAAGGGGTGGGTGGGGAGGGTGAAGGGGTGGGTGGAGAGGGTGAAGGGGTGGGTGGGGAGGGTGAAGGGGTGGGTGGGGAGGGTGAAGGGGTGGGTGGAGAGGGTGAAGGGGTGGGTGGGGAGGGTGTGAAGGGGTGGGTGGGGAGGGTTGAAGGGGGTGGGTGGAGAGGGTTGATAGGGGTGGGTGGGGAGGGTGAAGGGGTGGGTGGGGAGGGTGAAGGGGTGGGTGGGGAGGGTGAAGGGGTGGGTGGGGAGGGTGAAGGGGTGGGTGGAGAGGGTGAAGGGGTGGGTGTGGGTGGGGGAGGGTGAAGGGGTGGTGGGGGGTGAGGGTGAAGGGGTGGGTGGGGAGGGTGAAGGGGGGTGGGTGGGGAGGGTGAAGGGGTGGGGTGGGGAGGGGTGAGGGGTGGGTGGGGAGGGTGTGAAGGGGTGGGGGGAGAGGGTGAAGGGGTGGGTGGGGAGGGTGAAGGGGTGGGTGGGGGGAGGGTTGAAGGGGTGGGGGTGAGGGAGGGTGAAGGGGTGGGTGGGGAGGGTTAAGTGCAGGGGTGGGTGGGGAGGGTGAAGGGGTGGGTGGGGAGGGTGAAGGGGTGTGAGGAGAGGGTGAAGGGGGAGGCATGTGGAGAGGGTGAAGGGGGAGGCATGTGGAGAGGGTGAAGGGGTGGGTGGGAAGGGGGTGGGTGGGGAGGGTGAAGGGGTGTGTGGAGAGGGTCGAGGGTGAAGGGGTGGGTGGGGAGGGTTTGAAGGGGGTGGGTGGGGAGGGTGAAGGGGTGGGTGGAGAGGGGTGAAGGGGTGGGTGGGGAGGGTGAAGGGGTGGGTGGGGAGGGGTGGAAGGGGTGGGGGGGGAGGGGGTAAAGGGGGGGGGGGGGAGGGTGAAGGGGGGGGGGGAGGGTGAAGGGTGGTGGGTGGAGAGGGGTGAAGGGGTGGGTGGAGGGGTGAAGGGGTGGGTGGGGAGGGTGAAGGGGTGGGTGGGGAGGGTGAAGGGGTGGGTGGGGAGGGTGAAGGGGTGGGTGGGGAGGGTGAAGGGGTGGGTGGAGAGGGTTGAAGGGTGGGTGGAGAGGGTGAAGGGGTGGAGGTGGGGAGGGGTGAAGGGGTGGGTGGGGAGGGTGAAGGGGTGGGTGGTGGAGGGTGAAGGGGTGGGTGGAGAGGGTGAAGGGGTGGGTGGGGAGGGTGAAGGGGTGGGTGGGGAGGGTGAAGGGTGGGTGGGGAGGGTGAAGGGGTGTGGGGAGGGTGAAGGGGTGGGTGGGGAGGGTGAAGGGGTGGGTGGAGAGGGTGAAGGGGTGTGTGGGGAGGGTGAAGGGTGTGTGGGGAGGGTGAAGGGGTGGGTGGGGAGGGTGAAGGGGGTGGGTGGAGAGGGTGAAGGGGTGGGTGGAGAGGGTGAAGGGGTGGGTGGGAGAGGGTGAAGGGGTGGGTGGAGAGGGTGAAGGGGTGGGTGGGAGAGGGTGAAGGGGTGGGTGGGGAGGGGTGTGTGGAGAGGGTGAAGGGGTGGGTGGGGAGGGGTGGGGGGAGAGTTTGTTGTTTTTGAAGAATATTCGACTTTCACCAATATTGACTACTAGCAGGGGTACCCGGCGTTGCCCGGGTAATCACCATAATCACCATCACTACTACTACTACCATAATCACGATCATCAATCACTACTACCACATCGGCCTCGACCTCCCTGTGCCTCATTAAACGGCGGCCTCGATTTCGGCCGCTAAATGACCTCCGATTTTGGATCTGACCTCATCCGTACCCCCATTTTGGGGGGCTGCGAACAACTTTCGTTCCATACACCTTTTCGATCGGAGGCCTCCTTCTGCCCCAAACGGCCCTTTTTCATATTTCGCGCCCATTTTCTCCGTCCCTTTCACCCTGGGGAATTCTATTTGTTCCTATCTGCCTAGGGACCTCCTTACTATCCATACCAAGTATGAATGCTCTAGCTTAAAAAATGTGGCCATGCATAAAGAACAGACACACACACACACACACACACACACACACACACACACAGACAATCGAAAATATTATATAGATACCGTCGATTAGATCTCCCAGGTTGTACAAATGATCTTCTTGGTAATTTCATTGATTTCATTAATTTGGTGGGTTGGTGATATGAGATTATAGAGATACTTTTGCTTAGGTCAACCTGATGATCTTCCAGTTCGTCCTGATCTTCTGTGTCAGCCTAATGATAGTGTAGGTCAACTTGATGATCTTCTGTGTCAGCCTAATGATAGTGTAGGTCAACTTGATGATCTTCTGTGTCAGCCTAATGATAGTGTAGGTCAACTTGATGATCTTCTGTGTCAGCCTAATGATAGTGTAGGTCAACTTGATGATCTTCTGTGTCAGCCTAATGATAGTGTAGGTCAACTTGATGATCTTCTGTGTCAGCCTAATGATAGTGTAGGTCAACTTGATGATCTTCTGTGTCAGCCTAATGATAGTGTAGGTCAACTTGATGATCTTCTGTGTCAGCCTAATGATAGTGTAGGTCAACTTTATGATCTTCTGTGTCAGCCTAATGATAGTGTAGGTCAACTTGATGATCTGTGTCAGCCTAATGAGTGTAGGTCAACTTGATGATCTTCTGTGTCAGCCTAATGATAGTGTAGGTCAACTTGATGATCTTCTGTGTCAGCCTAATGATAGTGTAGGTCAACTTGATGATCTTCTGTGTCAGCCTAATGATAGTGTAGGTCAACTTGATGATCTTCTGTGTCAGCCTAATGATAGTGTAGGTCAACTTGATGATCTTCTGTGTCAGCCTAATGATAGTGTAGGTCAACTTGATGATCTTCTGTGTCAGCCTAATGATAGTGTAGGTCAACTTGATGATATTTTGGGTCGTCGGTGGGCCTGAATGATCTTGCACACCTACATGTAACCTCCCCTCTCGTGCACACGGACTCACACGCTCTACCCTTCCACCAGTGCTCTCACACTCATATACACACATGCACATACAGACACACTATCTACACTCACACACACTCTCTCTCTCTCTACACACCCACACATACACACATATACATACAGAGACCCTATCCACACTTACACACAGACTATCCACACCCACACTCTACACTCTATATACACACACACCCACCCACCCATGCATACATACACACTATACACACACACACACACACACACACACACACACACACACACACACACACACTAATCCCCATTCTACCGTGTGGGATATAGCAGGTAACAGGATTGGAGGTGTGGTTTGTTCCCCATCACTTACACTTCCTCTCAGGGGGTCCTCCATCCGGCCTTCCTGTTTGGGGGATGGATCAAAGGGTTACGGAGACTTTCCCTAGCAATTGTGTTCGCGGAAATGAACTGAATAACTTGAAAAATGACGTTATCTCTAAAATTGGGAATGCTGGTCCGTGTACTAATCCACCTTTCAACACATTCCCACTCCTATTATGTCCAACTCTCTAACCCAAGAGTGAACCGATTTTCCCAGTCTTTCTTCTACTCTAACCCAAGAGTGAACCGATTTCCCGTCATTCTTCAACTCTCTAATCAAAGTGTGAATCAATTTTACCAGTCTTCCTCCTACTCAACAAGTATGCTCTGGAACTATCCCTCAACCGGGTTGCCCTCATCCTATGACTTAAACTGATTCAATCTACGTGTGTCCAGACATTTTGACTTTAACCTACCTTTAACATTGGGCTTCCTATTACTTATATATATATATATATATATATATATATATATATATATATGAGGGGGGTACTTGTTACAGGCAGCATTGCATTTGTCATACAGTAACAGAAGAAGGAAGGAAGTAAACAGAAAAGAGAAGGGGAAGAACTGAAGAGGAAGTGATAATAACAATAAGAAGCGAGGAACAGAGGGTGAATAATAAAGATAATGAGGAGAGTAGTTGACAAAGGAAGGAAGGAAGGTAGATACACAAATATAAAGATAAGTAGGCATAGAAGGAAGAGAATGAGGGAGAATAGTGATCAGGGAAGAGGAAAGGAAACAATAACAGAAGAAATACAATAAGAACGAGGATATAGGGAAAAGCAACAAGGGGGAAATAAATAGAATAGGAACACATGATAGGAAATATATGAAAAAGAAGAATGGAGAAAGGCATAGGAGAAGAGGAAAGGAAGGATAGAAGGAGAAGGAGATTAATAAAACAAATGCGAATAAGGGATAAGGAAATAGGAACGAATCATAGGAAATGCAAAAAAGAAGAAGGGAGACAGGCATGGGAGAAGAGGAGAGGTAGGATAGAAAGAAAAGGGGACAAATACAGAAAATGGGAATAAAGAAATAGGAACAAATGATAGGAAATAATCTATAAAGAAGAAGGGAGATAGGATTTAGGAGAAGAAGAAAGGATAGAGGGAAACTAAACGGGATAGATACATACATGGGAATAAGGAAATAGGGACACATTATAGGAAATAGGTAATATAGAAGAAGGAAGAGAGGCATAGGAGAAGAAGAAAAGAAAGATAAAAGGAAAAGGAAAAACGGGATAAATACATACAATGGTAATAAGGGATAATGAAAGACTAAATGAAGGGAAGACGGAATACACGAAGAAAGAAGGATAGAAGGAACAGGAATAAGGAAGAGATAACTATAATAGAAAGGATAAACTATAATAAATATAGATAATAATGCAAAAGATAAATATAATATATATATAATAAAGTACAATACAAATAGATATTAGGGAAAGATAAGTGAACAAATAATAATACCGGAAGTGAATCTTGACTATCACAACCGGGTTTTCACTCTTCACCGCCTGGTAGAGATAAACCCATATAATATTGTTTAGGTTTCTCTTTATCGAGATAGTTTGTATATCATTATTCGTTATCCTCTACCTAGCATCTATCTTTAAGGGAGCCCACCTCTCTTTTTCACCCTCTCTCTTTGGCTTGTATCCATTCGGCCCTATTCAGCCTACTAAGACGTTTACCCCCATCCAGGTGTCAATATTTTCCTGGCGAGCGGGAGCGAGCCAGCCTATATATATTTTTGTTTTGACAGCAAGCTAAATTTGTACATTTTCCGATAGAAAAATTTCTCCGGCGAAGTCAGATTTCTCCATACAATGCTAACCTAACCTTACAATACAAGGATGATATCGACACCTGGATGGGGGTAAACGTCTTAAAACAGTAGGCTGAATGGGGCTGAATGGATACAAGTCAAAGAGAGAGGGAGAGAAAAGAGAGACAAAAAGCGAGGTGGGCTCCCTTAAACCGAAGTCAACGATAACACACATTCAGCACATCCCATTTTTATAGAAACTAATGGGGGTAGATATAGTATCGTAATGTGTATATAATGGGGGTAGATATAGTATCGTAATGTGTATATAATGGGGGTAGATATAGTATCGTAATGTGTATATAATAGGGGTAGATATAGTATCGTAATGTGTATATAATGGGGGTAGATATAGTATCGTAATATGTATATAATGGGGGTAGATAGAGTATCGTAATGTGTATATAATGGGGGTAGATAGAGTATCGTAATGTGTATATAATGGGGGTAGATATAGTATCGTAATGTGTATATAATGGGGGTAGATATAGTATCGTAATGTATATAATGGGGGTAGATAGAGTATCGTAATGTGTATATAATGGGGGTAGATAGAGTATCGTAATGTGTATATAATGGGGGTAGATATAGTATCGTAATGTGTATATAATGGGGGTAGATAGAGTATCGTAATGTGTATATAATGGGGGTAGATAGAGTATCGTAATGTGTATATAATGGGGGTAGATAGAGTATCGTAATGTGTATATAATGGGGGTAGATAGAGTATCGTAATGTGTATATAATGGGGGTAGATATAGTATCGTAATGTGTATATAATGGGGGTAGATATAGTATCGTAATGTGTATATAATGGGGGTAGATATAGTATCGTAATTTGTATATAATGGGGGGTTAAGAGATATAGTATAGTATCGTAATGTGTATATAATGGGGGTAGATATAGTATCGTAATTTGTATATAATTTAATTTAAGGGGAGGTATTTAGTTTGTTCCCTACGTTTTCATCAAGCTTAAAATTACACCCCCTAGACCCCCTTTCAAGATAAATTTGTACATTTTTCGGTAGAAAAATGTCCAGGCCGGAGGCCGGTTGCTCTTAAATTACAGGCTCGCTATCGCTCGCCAGGAAAAAAATCGACACCTTAACGGCACGAATGGTCTTAAAATTGACAGAAATGGGGCAAAATGTCTTAAAATATCCAAACTACTAGGGCGAAGGTCTTAAAATCTCAAAAGCAATGGGGCTAACCATGAGGGAGAAAGGGGTTCAGAAAAAAAAAATCCTCAAGTGAATATCTCCCCTTAAGCCGGAAGTAGGTGAATGAATGTATATAACTTTATCGCGTAATTTTCACGTATCTCTTTAATTTTACACCCCTTTAATTTTTTTATTTTATTTTCCCATGACCCCATTTATCAACATTGGCTTCTTTATTTACTTTATCCTGTGGCGTTCATTGTTGGCCTATAGTCTGTTCGCTGTAGGTAGGCGCGAAATCATGACCTCCATCCTGTGTAACTAAAAACCGACCAGAGTAATCGAGTTAATATTTCTACCATTTAGGAAGAGTCAGTCAAGGAATAGATGTGGAAATATACAGGCCATTTGCTCTAGCCCTTTTTGAGTTACAGAGGATAGAGGGCATGATTTATCGCCTGCTTACAGCGAATAGACTATAGTGTATGATTTGTGATGCGTATTTACTGTATTAACTATAGAAAGAAAGTATAAACCTTTAAAGAGAATAATACGGAAGTGAAAGCAAGCTAAGCGGAGAGGTAATAAGGATAAAATAAGGTAGATAAAAGATAATGAATAAAAGATAATGAATAACAGATAATGAATAAAAGATAATGAATAAAAGATAATGAATAAAAGATAATGAATAAAAGATAATGAATAAAAGATAATGAATAAAAGATAATGAATAAAAGATAATGAATAAAAGATAATGGATAAAAGATAATGAATAAAAGATAATGAATAAAAGATAATGAATAAAAGATCATGAATAAAAGATAATGAATAAAAGATAATGAATAAAAGATAATGAATAAAAGATAATGAATAAAAGATAATGGATAAAAGATAATGAATAAAAGATAATGAATAAAAGATAATGAATAAAAGATAATGAATAAAAGATAATGGATAAAAGATAATGAATAAAAGATAATGAATAAAAGATAATGGATAAAAGATAATGGATAAAAGATAATGAATAAATGATAATGAATAAAAGATAATGAATAAAAGATAATGAATAAAAGATAATGAATAAATGATAATGAATAAAAGATAATGAATAAAAGATAATGAATAAAAGATAATGAATAAAAGATAATGGATAAAAGATAATGAATAAAAAGTATATAACAAGTTTGAGCAAATTTCACATATTACGATTCAGTGTTGCTATTTTTTGTTTTGAGACACCCATCCAGGTGTCGATTTCTTCCTGGCGAGCGATAGCGAGCCAGCATTGTATGGGGAAATCCGGCTTAGCCGGAGAACTTTTTCTATTGAAAAATGTACAAATTTAGCTTGCTATCATAACAAATATATATATATATATGATGGCTCGCTACCGCTCGCCAGAAAAAAATCGACACCTGTACGTGTACGGGGATAAAAGTCTTAAAACAGTAGGCTGAATGGGGCCGAATGGATACAACTCAGAGAGAGAGGGAGAGAGAGAGACACAAAAAAAAAAAAAAAAAAAACGAGGTGGGCCCCTTAATCTATGTTCTCTGCCAAGTTTCTTATATCCACTAACCAGCTACTTGGACAGGCAATTGTATATCCACTAACCCGCTACTTGGACAGGCAATTGTATATCCACTAACCAGCTACTTGGACAGGCAATTGTATATCCACTAACCAGCTACTTGGACAGGCAATTGTATATACATCCATAAAAAAAACAAAAAACAAAAACAAAAATGTACCATTAAAAATATAATAAAAACAAACTGGAAACATAAATAAGAAAGGGACAGTATCATATAAAAAAACTCTCTCCCTCTCCACGTTCTATAAAAAAAACATCAAAACAAAAAACTCTCTCCCTCTCCACGTTCTATAAAAAAAAAAACATCAAAACAAAAAACTCTCTCCCTTTCCACGTTCTATAAAAAAAAAATATCAAAACAAAACAAAAAACTCTCTCCCTCTCCACGTTCTATAAAAAAAAACATCAAAACAAAACAAAAAAACTCTCTCCCTCTCCACGTTCTATAAAAAAAACATCAAAACAAAACAAAAAAACTCTCTCCCTCTCCACGTTCTATAAAAAAAAACATCAAAACAAAACAAAAAAACTCTCTCCCTCTCCACGTTCTATAAAAAAAAAACATCAAAACAAAACAAAAAACTCTCTCCCTCTCCACGTTCTATAAAAATCGTAATGTAGCGGTGTGACAAAAATACAGGGTTATGATGACGAGGGGACGCCGCCCCCCTCGTGGCTGGGAAATGACAACAAAAATACGAGTGGAAAAAGTGGATTCGTGATTCTATAATGATGGGATGCTTTGTTTTATGGGTTGTGATGGAAATGATGGATGGATGGATGGATGGATGGATGGATATATGAGTGGGTGGATGGATGGATGGATGGATGGATGGATATATGAGTGGATGGATGGATGGATGGATGGATATATGAGTGGATGGATGGATGGATGGATGGATGGATATATGAATGGATGGATGGATTAATGGATGGATGGATGGATATATGTATGAATGAATGGATGTGATGGATGGAGCTGGATGGATGGATGGATGAATGGATGGATGGATGGATGGATGGATGGATGGAAATGATGGATATGATGAAGCTGGATGGATGGATGGATAGATGGATGGATGGATGAATGGTGGTTAAGGGGGAGTATTTGTTTTTTTCTGGACCCCTTTCTCCCTCATGCTTAGTCCCATTATTTATGAATTTTAAGACGTTCACCCCATTAGTTTGGCGATTATAAGAACTTTCGGTCCATTTATTTCTCAATAATAAGACTCTTCGTGCCATTTATGTGTTGATTATTTTCCTGGCGAGCGATAGCGAGCCTGTAATCTAAGGCCGGGACATTATTCCACCGAAAAATGTACAAATTTCTCTTGGGGTGTTTTATTAAGCTTGATAGAGGTCTAGGGAGCAAACTAGAAGAAAATATGAAATAATAAGACCATAAATATAGAAATATAATAACCTCCTATTAAGATGGATGTGGTGGATATGGATGGATAGAAGAGTGGATGAATGGATGCAGGATGGATGGAAGATGGATGGTGGATTGGATGGATGTAGTGGACATGGATGGATGGAAGAGTGAATGGATGTGACGAATATGGATAATAGAAGAGTGGATGGAAGAGTGAATGGATGTGATGTAAATAGATGGATAGAAGAGTGAATAGAAGATTGAATGGATGTAATGGAGATGGAGGATGGATGGAAAATTGGATAGATGGGATGGATATAGACGGATGAAAAATCCTACTAAAGTTTACGTTTAAAATAGACACATATTTTGAACAATATATCTATGTGCATCTATGGCAAGTTGCTGAAAGCAGTGAAGAGCATGACATTTGTATGAGGGTGCAAAGGCGGCAGTACGTGCGGAGAATGAGCAGAACGAGTTCTTTGACCTGAATGTTGGGTTGAAACAGGGGTGTGTGATGTCCCCGTGGTTGTTTACTGTATATATGGATGGAGTCATGAAAGAAATACTAGGAAGGGCAGTGGATGTTGGTGTATCGCTGAAAAGGGAGGGAAATGAGTGGAAGCTGCCTATACTGCTGCTTGCGGATGATACAGTTCTGATGAGCGATAATGAATGGGAGTTGCAGGGTCTGGTACATGAGTTTTGAACAGTGTGCGAAAAACGGAATTTGAAGGTAAATGCAGGGAAGAGCAAGGTTATGGTCTTCGAAAGGGGTGAAGTCACAGAGTGTGAGATGAAGTTGACCGGTCAGGCTATGGAGATCGTCAGCTCTTTTAAGTATCTGGGCAGTGTGTTGAGTAAAGATGGGACTATGGATGAAGAAGTGCGGGAGAGGGTACAATAGGGGAAGGGTTGTAGCAATGCTGAAAGCATTAACAAGAAATAGGGTGGTCAATATGGTAGTGAAGAAGTCCTTGCATGACAGTGTGGTAATCCCGACACTGACTTACGGAAGCGAAGCATGGACGTTTGAGAAGAGACTCAGACCAAGAGTGAGAGGGGTGGAAATGAGTTACTTGAGAAGTGCGTGCGGAGTTACATGGAGGGATAGACAGACGAATGAGGAAGTAAGAAGGAGGTGTGGTGTAGAGGTAGATGTGCTGGAAAGTGTGAAAAGGAACACCTTGAGATGGTTCGGCCATATGGAACGTATGGGAAGCGAGAGAATGACTAAGAAGGTGTACAAGAGCAAGGTGGAAGGACAGAGAGGGAGAGGTGGAAGGATGGAGTGAGGAAGTATATGGATGCTGGTTGGGAGGAAGGGCATCGACTGACTGGGGACAGAGGTGCATGGGGGCGGTTCGTTCATGGCCACCCCTTCGGCAATCACGGCGGCAGGCAATAGATAGATAGATATTGTTTAAAGCTTAGTAAATAATATTAACCCTTTGAGGATCATGGCGCGTTTTGACTGCTTATTCTGGCTATCATTAGACGGTTTTAAATTGCTCAGGTAGGATCTGTGGGAATCTAAAGAGTAGCTCAATTACTCCTCGACTTCCACATACCCTTCCTAATCTGAATACAATTGTCTACTGATAGCCAGAATAAACTGTACAAAACGCGTCATGATCCTCAAGGGGTTAAGCTATAAACACAAACGCGTATTGTAATGAATAATAAATAATAAATATATAATACATAATATATAATACATAATATATAATACATAATATATAATAATAAATATATAATACATAATATATAATAATAAATATATAATACATAATATATAATAATAAATATATAATAATAAATATATAATACATAATATATAATAATAAATATATAATACATAATATATAATAATAAAAAATGAATAATACATAAAGACGAACACAATATAATTAGCAGAATTATTGATCTGTTCCAATTTAATTGAAACCGAATAATGTAACGTTACATAATTTAACACGAGTGCTGAACGCATTACCGAGGTAATCCTATCGGGCATGGAAGCATACATTCCATTCTCTTTTTCTCAGAATAATGCTAAAAAATATTGGTTTAGTCACGCCTGTTCTACTGATGTCCGCAATATGAAGGAAGCATTCAAACGGTACCGACGCCTTAAAACTCAAGACTCTCATTCTTCCTATGTTTCTGCCCGGAATCAAGCCAAATCTGTTCTTCGACTTGCCAAGCACTCTTTCATCAATAATAAATGCACTGAACTATCCAACTCTAGCTCTTCCCAAGCTTTCTGGCATCTAGCCAAAAACCTCTACAACAATTTCTCTTCCTCGTCTTTCCCTCCCCTTTCCCACTCTGATGGCACAACCATCACTTCTTCCTCTGACAAAGCTAAACTCTTCGCTCAAACTTTTGCTAGAAACTCCACCTTGGATGATTCCGGTGCTATACCTCCCTCTCCACCATCCTCTCTCTTACTTATGCCTAATATCCTAATCTTTTCTAAAGATGTACTTTCTACCCTCTCTGGGCTTAACACTAATAAGGCGTACGGTCCGGACGGTGTTCCTCCTGTTGTACTCAAAAACTGTGCTTCCGTGCTGACTCCCTGCCTAGGCAAACTCTTTCGTCTCTGTCTATCCTCTAACGTCTTGCCCTCATGCTGGAAGTTTGCTCTCATTCAACCTGTCCCAAATAAGGGTGACCGCTCTCAACCCTCCAACTATCGTCCAATTGCTCTCATCTCTTGTATTTCTAAAGTTTTTGAAACTATTCTTGCTTCCAAATTTCTTAAGCATTTCTCTTCTCATAATCTGCTCTCAGATCGCCAGTATGGCTTCCTTAAGGGTCGCTCTACTGATGATCTTCTTTCATATCTTACTAACTCTTGGTCATCCTCCTTTCGGGACTTCGGTGAGACTTTTTCTATTGCACTAGACATATCGAAAGCTTTCGATAGAGTCTGGCACAAATCTTTAATTTCTAAACTACCCTCCTTCGGTTTCTATCCCTCCATCTGTGCCTTTGTCTCTAATTTCCTCTCCGGCCGTTCCATAGCTGCGGTTGTGGACGGCCATCGCTCACTTCCTCACCCTATAAACTCCGGTGTTCCTCAGGGCTCTGTCCTATCTCCTATTCTCTTTCTAATTTGTATAAATGACCTTCTCAACTGTACCTCAACTCCCATCCATTCATACGCAGACGACTCAACCTTACACTACTCCATTAGTTTTTCAGAACGCCCAAGCCAGCAATTCCTCAACGACAAATGGAATGAAGCCATAGAACACTTAAATTCTGATCTAAGTACTATCTCCAATTGGGGCAGAGAAAACCTTGTTACCTTTAATGCTTCCAAAACCCAATTTCTCCATCTAGGATATCTACCCGTCAGGAGCTCCCTGCGGACTATCCCTTATTCTTCAACAATACAAAAATCAATCCTTCATCTTCTCTCAATATTCTTGGTGTCTCTTTTTCTTCTGCTCTCAGTTGGAAGGACCATATTACCAGTCTTGTTAAGGCAGCCTCGCAGAAGCTGGGTGTGCTCAACCGCCTTAGGGGGTTCTTTACCCCTGCACAGCTTCTTGCTCTGTACAGGGGCATAGTGCGTCCTTGTATTGAATATTGTTCACATGTGTGGGGAGGTTCCTCTCACACCGCTCTCCTAGACAAAGTTGAAAGGAAGGCCTTTAATATCATTAACTCCCGTCCACTCACCAACTCTCTGCAATCTCTCTCTCTTCGCCGCAATGTTGCATCTCTCTTGCTATTCTATCGCTACTATAATAATCAGTGTTCCTCAGAGTTTTCCCAGTGTATATCACCTCCTTTACATAGGGCACGTGGTACCCGTCTTGCAACACAATCCCACCCCTACTCTGTGCAACTCTCCAACCCAAGAGTGAAACGTTACTCTGTCTTTCTTCTATTCAACAGCTGAGCTCTGGAACTCTCTCCCAGAATCAGTCTTTCCCTCTTCCTATGACTTAAATGGCTTCAAACTCCGTGTGTCCAGGCATTTTGGCTCGAACGTCCCTTGATTTTGGCCCTGTCACTTTCAACTTTGGGGGAGGCACTCGCTATAGGCAGTTCTGCCTTTTGCCTACCTCACTCACATAGATTTTGTTTTTTTCTTTTTTTTTACCAACCAAATAATTTAATAGATAGCATATACTGTTTGGTACATAATTTTGGTCTCGAATTAATTTTCAAATATAGAGTTAAATAGTAGGCATACTAAGGGAAGGGGGTCCAGAAAACGCAACTACCTTCCCCTTCAAATGAATCCCAAAATACCCACCACCTCCACCACAACGCTGGAGCAACTCTCATCACACTAACCTGGGCCGTTGTAAGGCTATTATAGGTTGTTCACCCCTCCACTCGACCTACCTGTGAGGAAGAAGAAATTAGAAGATTAGGAAGGATGTTAGAAGGTTGACTAGACAATTGACCACTTGCGATTTCAGGGCATAAGGAAGTTGGAGCCGTAAGCATCGATATAATAAGCAACACCACTTTCTTAGCATTAATCATCAATTACAAACCACAATGTACTAGAATAAATTAATGAAAGCATATGGTCCTCCCGGGATTCGAACTCGGGACACCACACTCAGAACATAAGCATCTAAACCATTACACCACCAACAAACAGAAAAAAAACTATAATAATGTAGATTTCTGATGGGTAAAGGTACGTTGAATTGGGTTTACGTATTTATAAATGTCCTGCAACCGTATTTATAAATGTCCTGCAACCGTATTAGAGCTGGTAATAATGCTAAATATCAATGTCCACAGCTCCAACTTCCTAATAGCCTCAAACTCGCAAGTGGTCAATTCAACCACATGGGCCATTTCAAGCAATACATATCAACCAGGACTTCTAAGTTTGGTTGAGTTAAGTTATGAGCAAGTTAGAGCAAGATTGAACACCTTTATTTAAATAGTCTCTCTCTCTCTCTCTCTCTCTCTCTCTCTCTCTCTCTCTCTCTCTCTCTCTCTCTCTCTCTCTCGTCAATGGCCGGGATGGGTTACGAGGCATAATGAAAGAAGGGTTATGTATATGGAGAGAGAGAGAGAGAGAGAGAGAGAGAGAGAGAGAGAGAGAGAGAGAGAGAGAGAGAGAGAGAGAGAGACTGAGTGAGTGAGAGAGAGCGAGAACGAGAACGAGAGAGAGAGAGAGATAGAGAGCGAGAGCGAGATAGAGCGAGAGAGAGATAGAGCGAGAACGAAAGCGAGAGATAGACCGAGAACGAGAGCGAGAGAGAGAGAGAGAGAGAGAGAGAGAGAGCGAGAACGAGAGCGAGAGCGAGAGAGAGAGAGAGCGAGAGCGAGAGAGAGAGCGAGAGCAAGAGAGAGAGAGAGCAAGAGAGAGAGAGAGCAAGAGAGAGAGAGAGCAAGAGAGAGAGAGAGAGTGAGTGAGGGGAAATGAGGTTAGGGTGATACTGGCCTCATCAGTGGCCTCGACCTGGTCCACCCTGATAACACAACCTACCTACCTCTCTCTCTTTATCTCTCTATCTATTCTCATCCGCTCTCTTTTCCCCCTATGTACCTAAACCCCCCCCCCCCTCTCTCTCTCTCTCTCTCTCTCTTCTCATGTGCTCTTTTCTTTCTCCCCATGCACCTCTCTCTCTCTCTCTCTCTCTCTCTCTCTCTCTCTCTCCTCATTCGCTCTTTTTTCCCCCATGTACCTTACCTCCACTCTCTCACATTCTCTCTTTCTCATGCACTCTCTTTTACCCTCAGTACCTTACCTCCACACTCTCTTTCTCTTACTCTGACACACACAAACTCTCTCTCTCTCTCGCTCTTTTACACACACACACACACACACACACACACACACACACACACACACACACATACACTCGCCTTCATATTATTATTGACCTCACCTGATCTCCGTTGTTTATTATAATCAAGGCTGACCTACCTAGGACGTACCGTGAGGTCTGTGCAGTGTATGTATCTATGCAACTCACTCTCACATGCTCTCTCTCACTCGGTCACACACACACACAAACACATACACACAATTACACGCACTTTACTAACCTCCAGTCTCTCTCTCTCTCTCTCTCTCTCTCTCTCTCTCTCTCTCTCTCTCTCTCCCAGTCCAGTTATTACGTCCCATTCTTCTCCCCCTCTCACTCATTTCAACCCTTCTATATATTTACTTTTCGTTTTGCTTTCTTTTATTTTTACTTTCATTGTTTACCTGGCGTCCAAAATATGAGGTTTATTAGCTTTAGTCCCTTCATTATGGGTAGGCCAGACAGCGTGACCCCTTTAAACCTCTGTAACTCAAAAAGGGCTAGAGCAAATGGGGTGTAAATTTGCACACCTATTCCCTGGCTGACCCTTCCTAAATGGTAGAAATGGTAGCTCGATTACTCTAGTCGTTTATAAGTTATAGAGATTAGTGAAGGGCTATAGCAAAAGGGCTGTAAATGTGCACACCTATTCCCTGGCTGACCCTTCCTAAATGGTAGAAATGGTCGCTCGATTATTCTAGTCGTTTATGAGTTATATAAATCGTGAACCTTAACCTCTGCAACTCCAAAAGGGCTAGAGCAAATGTGTATACCTACAAATGCCACGGAAAACCACATCGATGTCAGACGGTCTGCATTCACACTCCATACCATGAGCTTAACCCCTTCTGTACCGACAAAGTTGTTTCAATTTTATTCTGGCTACTTTTAGACGATTTTTGTTTAGTTTAAGAAGGGCCTGCAACAGTTACCAGGCTTCGAACTATTTGACTTAACCCTAATTACTACCACAGATCCTTCTAAAACTACACAAACTCGTCTAAAACTACACAAACTCGTCTAAAACTACACAAACTCGTCTAAAACTACGCAAACTCGTCTAAATATAGCTAAATTAAAAAGACTTTCTCGGTTCAGAAGGGGTTAACTCGTACTGTTGCCGACTGTTTTTGACAGAAGGCTAAATTTGTGCATTTTTTCGATAGAAACATTTCTCCGGCGAAGCCGGATTTCTCCATACAATGCTGGCTCGCTATCGCTCGCCAGGAAGAAATCGACACCTGAATGGGGATAAACGTCTTAAACAGTAGGCTGAATGGGGCCGAATGGATACAAGCCAGAGAAAGAGAGAAAAGGAGAGAAAGATAAAAAAGCCGGTGAGCCCCCTTAACGAATCTAAATGCTCTCTCTCTCTCTCATACAAACACACATGGACAAACACATACAACACACGCTTTACTATACAGTATATCTCCTACCTGCAAGGGACTGGAGTTCTCGCAAAGGGGCTCCAGTCCTGACGTTATTCTTGACTTACAGTGTGCTGGCTTAATAATCCAGAAGGGTTGATAGCCTGTGAAGTCCTTAATTAACTAACTAACTAACTCTTACTTGTCTAATCACATATAATCCTTTTCATGTGTACCTTTTCTTATTATCGTATATTTCTTTATATATTAGTTAATATAGATTAAGTAACACCCCGTTCTTAACATTAATCATCAATTACAAACCCCAATGCACTTGAATAAACTAATGAAAGCATATGGTCCTCCCAGGATTCTAACTCGGGACATCACACCCAGAACATAAGCATCTAAACCATTACACCACCAACACAGTTATAGTATAGTTATTTATTTAGTATTTATTATATACATATAAAATGTATTATTTTATATATTCTTACTTCTCGTGATCACTACCTCTATCCGCCCAAATCACTATATTTCAACTCCTCTCTTCTTCATAGTTCTCCTTTACTCTCGTTCACTAATCTCGTTCATTACCTTTACTCTCGTTCACTAATCTCGTTCATTACCTTTATTCTCGTTCACTAATCTTGTTCATTACCTTTACTCTCGTTCACTAATCTCGTTCATTACCTTTACTCTCGTTCACTAATCTCGTTCATTACCTTTACTCTCGTTCACTAATCTCGTTCATTACCTTTACTTTCGTTCACTAATCTTGTTCATTACCTTTACTTTCGTTCACTAATCTCGTTCATTACCTTTACTCTCGTTCACTAATCTTGTTCATTACCTTTACTTTCGTTCACTAATCTCGTTCATTACCTTTACTCTCGTTCACTAATCTTGTTCATTACCTTTACTCTCGTTCACTAATCTCGTTCATTACCTTTACTCTCGTTCACTAATCTTGTTCATTACCTTTACTCTCGTTCACTAATCTCGTGTGACTAAAATCACTTCCGGCCGGGTATCTATCTCTCTCTCTCTCATCTTCACTATTATTATTACTACTACTACTACTACTCACACACACAAACACTCTCTCTCTCTCTCTCTCTCTGGATGGTACACTAGATGACGATGGAACCGGTATCATTAAGGCCTTCATTTATTACTACTACTACTACTACTACTACTACTACTATTACTACTAATACCACTACTACTCTCTCTCTCTTTGTTACCCCTGACTGTTCCCCTCTCTCTCTCTCGATAGTACACTAGATGACGATGGAACCGGTATCATTAAGGCCTTCATTTACTACTACTACTACTATTACTACTACTATTACTACTACTCTCTCTCTCTCTTTGTTACCCCTGACTGTTTACCTCTCTCTCTGTGGATGGTACACGAGATGACGATGGAACCGGTATCATTAAGGCCTTCATTTACTACTACTACTACTACTACTACTATTACTACTAATACCACTACTACTCTCTCTCTCTCTTTGTTACCCCTGACTGTTTCCCTCTCTCTCTGTGGATGGTACACTAGATGACGATGGAACCGGTATCATTAAGGCCTTCATTTACTACTACTACTACTACTACTACTACTATTACTACTAATACCACTACTACTCGCTCTCTCTCTTTTACCCCTGACTGTTCCCCTCTCTCTCTCTCGATGGTACACTAGATGACGATGGAACCGGTATCATTAAGGCCTTCATTTACTACTACTACTACTATTACTACTAATACCACTACTACTCTCTCTCTCTCTTTGTTACCCCTGACTGTTTACCTCTCTCTCTGTGGATGGTACACGAGATGACGATGGAACCGGTATCATTAAGGCCTTCATTTACTACTACTACTACTACTACTATTACTACTAATACCACTACTACTCTCTCTCTCTCTTTGTTACCCCTGACTGTTTCCCTCTCTCTCTGTGGATGGTACACTAGATGACGATGGAACCGGTATCATTAAGGCCTTCATTTACTACTACTACTACTACTACTACTACTACTACTATTACTACTAATACCACTACTACTCGCTCTCTCTCTTTTACCCCTGACTGTTTCCCTCTCTCTCTGTGGATGGTACAGCAGGTGATGATGGAACCGGTCTTCATTTACTACTATTACTACTACTACTACTACTACCACTCTCTCTCTCTGTGGATGGTACAGCAGGTGATGATGGAACCAGTGTCATTACGGCCTTCATTTCCCCTCACTTGCCCGGGTGTCCGTCCACCTTATACGAGCGGGGGGCGTCGTCCCCTTGTTTACTGCTCACCTCACCTCATATGTTGTTGTTTCCCCTCATTTCATTATGTTGTTGTTTCCCCTCACTGCATATGTTGTTGTTTCCCCTCATTTCATATGTTGTTGTTACCCCTCACTTCATATGTTGTTGTTACCCCTCACTGCATATGTTGTTGTTTCCCCTCACTTCATATGTTGTTGTTACCCCTCACTGCATATGTTGTTGTTACCCCTCACTTCATATGTTGTTGTTACCCCTCACTTCATATGTTGTTGTTACCCCTCACTTCATATGTTGTTGTTACCCCTCACTTCATATGTTGTTGTTACCCCTCACTTCATATGTTGTTGTTACCCCTCACTGCATATGTTGTTGTTACCCCTCACTTCATATGTTGTTGTTACCCCTCCACCTCCACCTTATACGAGCGGGGGGCGTCGTCCCCTTGTTTACTGCTCACCTCACCTCATATGTTGTTGTTTCCCCTCATTTCATTATGTTGTTGTTTCCCCTCACTGCATATGTTGTTGTTTCCCCTCATTTCATATGTTGTTGTTTCCCCTCACTTCATATGTTGTTGTTACCCCTCACTGCATATGTTGTTGTTACCCCTCACTGCATATGTTGTTGTTACCCCTCACTTCATATGTTGTTGTTACCCCTCACTTCATATGTTGTTGTTACCCCTCACTGCATATGTTGTTGTTACCCCTCACTGCATATGTTGTTGTTACCCCTCACTTCATATGTTGTTTACTATACTATGATGGTGTACTGGCCCGCATCACCTCCCTCACTTCACCTCATATGTTGTTTACTTCTGTGATGCTGTATTGGCCCGTATCCCTCACCTCACCTCATATGTGGTTGTGTCCCCTCACTTCATATGTTGCTTACTTCTATGGTGGTGTACTGGCTAGCATCACTCCCCTCACCTCACCTCTCAAACTTTAATTTCTGATTCTCTCACCTTTCCTCCTCCTTCCCCCTTCCAATCACCTTTTATTCATCTTCCCTCGCCTCCATTCCCCTACTCTCCCCCCGCCTTCCCTCTTCTCCCCTCACTTTCCCTCGCTTCCCTTCCCCTCCCCTCCCTTCTCTTCTCCTCCCCTCACCTCCCCTCCCCTCCCTGTTCTACCCTTTCCCTCCCCTCCCTTCTCCTAACTTTCCGTCTCCTCCCTTCCCCTCCTCCCATCTCTTTCTTCCCCCTCACCTTCACCCCCCTCCTCTCACCTTCACCCTCCAGTCACGTTCTCTATCTCTTCCCACAAACTGACCACATTTCCTCTTTTCCTCCCGATCCTTTGCAATTATCTCCTCAGTCATCTCTCTCTCTCTCTCTCTCTCTCTCTCTCTCTCTCTCTCTCTCTCTCTCTCTCTCTCTCTCCAATATGTAATACAACTTGATATTCTTTCAAGATCTTGGACAAATATCTAGACTTTGCATATTGTAAGTAAATTGCCATATCTTGTACATGCGACCATTTGAACATAATCCTAATGTAATTTAACTGTAATCACGGCCGAATGTGTACATGTGTAAGATACTGGGCTACAAAACACAATTGTTGAATACATTATAACAAATCGAAAGGAGAAAACTGTTTTAACATAATTGAGAAACACGCCCTAGCCCTGTCAATCAAAGGAGCGCACGGTGTTAACAACTGCCTCAATGGACTACCGGTATATGGTCGTTAAGGGGAGGTATTTACTTTGTTCCCTAGACCTCCATCAAGCTTAAAATTACACCCCCTTGAGTCCCTTTCAAGATAAATTTTTACATTTTTCGGTAGAAAAATGTCCCGGCCGAAGGCCGGTTCTTCTTAAATTACAGGCTCGCTATCGCTCGCCAGGATAAAATCGACACCTGAATGGCGCGAAAGGTCTTAATATGGGGTGAAAGTTCTTAAAATCGCTAAACTAATGGGGCGAACGTTTTATAATATCAAAAGCAATGGGGCTAAACATGAGGGAGAAAGGGGTCAAGAAAAAAATCCCTCAAGTGGAGATCTGCCCATAAGGGAATAGTGCTTGGTTTTTGGCCAATGTATTTATATATTAATATATATTTTTATTTCCCTCGATAGACCTCCATCAAGCTTCAAAATACACCCCTTAGAACCCCTTTCAAGATAAATGTGTACATTTTTCGGTAGAAAACTTTCCCGGCCGAAGGCCGATTCCTTTTAATATTACAGGCTCGCTATCGCTCGCCAGGGAAAAATTGACACCTAAATTACACGAAAGGTCGACAATGAAATGGGACGAAAGGTGTTTACATCGCCAAACTAAGGGGCTGAACGTCTTAAAATTTCAAAATTAATGGGGCTAAGCATGAGGGAGAAAGGGTCCCAAAAAAGCAAATACCTGCCTCTTAAGATTGTACATATTCCTTGTAAATCTTTGTAGCCTAATTCACCTGTCCCCACCAGACTCACTAATTCCAATCCAAAAAAAAACTGAAATCTTCAAAATACTTAATGAGTTTGACAATGTGGATACTAGCAAAATGCTTAGCCTCCATATGAATGCAACACGCAACCACGGCTGGAGGTTGGAATTTAAAAGGTTCAGCACTAGTATTAGTAGAAACTTTTCACATAAAATATCTGTTCTACCTGGAACAAATTTCCTTCAGAAGCTATAGTTTTTTAGTAGAGCAGTCGAGTGCTGATCAAAGGGCTGGCGCATGCATCGAACCAAGGCTTGATCGAACCCTCACTGTCAAAATGTCATTGGTAGATGTCAAGCCCGGGCAACTTGACCTAGCGATTAATGACAAACGCCTAATGTTCATGGCCACCCCTTCTCAGGAATTACGTCGTCTGGCAAAATAAATAAATAAATAAAATAACAAATAAAATAAGAAGAGAGTGGAGAGCATTTTTGCACACTATGCAATGAGTGTAGTGCACTATACAATCTCTCTCTTTCCACTTTAAGTATCTCTCCGGAATGGACGGCAAGGTCTTTGAGATATTAATTAGGTCTATTGCTCTGGAATGGACCGCAAGGTCTTTGAGATACTATTCTTTGTAACTCCTGGTCATTGTTACACCTGTCCCAGCCACCCATTACACTAATTCACGTCGTTACAGTAGGGGTTAACTTTTCCTTATAACTCCTTGTAACTGTTTCACCTGTCCCAGCCACCCACCGCACTAATTCCCGTCCCAAGACCCCCCCCCCCCCCACCCCACCCCCACCCCCAGTTATATTAGATCATAAAGTTGATCGATGGTCTGGGGGTCCGGGGGTTGGGTTGAGCGTGTAATTGTTGCCATCTCTCTCTTAAATGAGCCGCCCCCCCCCCCCCACACATGACGAACGGCCTCATTTATGAACTTTCTTGCCTCCCCCCCCCCCCCCTTTATATCACCGGGTTGCGCCGGTTGGTTGGTCACTCTCGCCTCTTCGCCTCTCCTCTCGTTCCTGGTGTCTCTTGAGCGTTCTCTCTCTCTCTCTCACTCTCCTGTTGTCTCTTGATTGTTTTGGCTTTCTCTCGTTCGTACAACCCCCCCCCCTTCCTTTCTTCTCTCTCTCTCTCTCTCCTGGTGTCTCTTGATGGTTTCGGCTTTCTCTCGTTCGTACACCCTCCCTCCCTCCCTCCTCTCTCTCTCTCTCTCTCTCTCTCTCTCTCTCTCTCTCTGACACACACACACACACACACCTCTCACACGATTTACTCACACAACCTCACTCGTACTCTTTCATGAACGTAATGTGTTGTATTTATTGTCATTCCATCATTATTAAGTCATGTGGCACAGTTTGTCTCCCTTTGAGTGTTACTGGAATAAATCTTTGGTGCGTAATGAATATATCAATTGAAAGCTTATTATAACTATAATTACAAAAATGGTCGTAGTTATTGAGGATGCTTGAGGGATTTATGATTGTATTTGAGAACTGCAAGAATAGGAAATGTACAATATATACCGGTGTAACCTTATAAATATATGTAAGAAATTTCTATCTATCTATCTAACTATATATAAATTATACATATATATATATATATATATATATATATATATATATATATATATATATATATATATATATATATATATAGATATAAATTATATATATATATATATATATATATATATATATATATATATATATATTGAGAATATATCACAAATACACGTGAGCCACTAAATGTTTCTAGTCTCTCAGTGGGGATCGAACCATCGACCATCAGAACGATAGCCGACGCTTTAATCAATTAGACTGCCGTGGTGTAATTGATTAAAGCGTCGGCTATCGTTCTGATGGTCGATGGTTCGATCCCCACTGAGAGACTAGAAACATATATATATATATATCGCATTTTGGGGCACACTTATACGACGCAGAATCCCAGGAACAGGGCTTGATATACTTCTCAAAATGCTTAGATACTCTGGGATTGTGAGTATGATTGGGGATCTTGGCGTGTATATCCGAGGTACTGATGATACTCCGTGGAATAGCGTAAGATGGATTTATTTACGATACTAACTATTCCTCGTAGCTCCTTGTAAGTAAATCTCTGACTGTGACTCTCATATTCACACACAAACACTCATCCTCACATACACACTCTCTCTTTCAAACACACACATAAAACCCTCACACACACACCCTCATATACACATCCTGACACACACACACACAATCTCACACACACACGCACACACCCACTTTCACTCTCTTTCCTCGTAACAATGACCTTGAGCCTTAAACTCTTTATGCAATTAAATTTGCATCGTGATTTTCTCTGACAGTCAGTCTTTCCTCCCCCGCACTCGCACATTCTCGCTCTCTCTCTCTCTCTCTCTCTCTCAACATCTTTTTATTATACTTTTAAAATACTTCCGTCTACGTATTGTGAAAGGCCGGATATTCATTAGGCAAGGCATATATAAAATACGTGCTAAGCTATACACTTTATCATGCTCCGGTTGTACCAAGCTCATGGTGGCCCGGAGATTGGCAATCCTTAAGGATTTTTTCTCTTTTCTCCTTTTCTCTCTTTCTCTGGCTTGTATCCATTCAGCCAACTGTTTTAAGACGTTTATCCCCATCCAGGTGTCGATATAATTCTGGCGAGCGATAGCGAGCCAGCATTGTATGGAGAAATCCGGCTTCGCCGGAGAAATTTTTCTATCGAAAAATGTACAAATTTAGCTTGCTCTCAAAAAAAATATATGCTGACTCGCTACCGCTCACCAGGAAAACATTGACACCTGGATGGGGGTAAACGTCTTAAAACAGAAGGCTGAATGGGGCCGAATGGATAAAAGCCAGAAAGAGGGAGAGAAAGAGAAAAACATCGAGGTGGGCTCCCTTAATCTTTGCTTGAGCCGTAACATCTAGACTACTTGTCCCTTGTTTCAAGCCAACAATGATAAGTTTTGAACAAACTTAGTGTGAAGGCCCGTATTCCCGTATGAACAATAACGTAAATGTTATCCATATATATATATATTTTGTCTATGTGGATGAGGGAGAAAAAAGGCAAAACTGCCTGTGACGAGTGCCTCCCCCAGAGTTGAAAGAGTGACAGGGCCGAAATCAAGGAACGTTCGAGCCAAAATGCCTGGACACACGGAGTTTGAAACAATTTAAGTCATAGGATGAGGGAAAGACGGATTCAGGGAGAGAGTTCTAGAGCTCAGCTGTTGAATAGAAGAAACATTGGGAATATCGTTTCACTCTTGGGTTGGAGAGTTGCAGAGAGTAGACAAGAACAAATAATATGACATAGGCCACGTGGGCAAGATATATTTCACAATATGGCGATAAATACATAACGTCAGTATTTTCGAACCCATATATCCTCAATGACCGTTTACACCTTCCGACATTGAGACCTAAGGGTCGGGGGAAGAGGGGAAGGGTCGGGACGGATCACTTTGATTAAATTATGGGGTGTGTGATTTAATATTTCTCGTGCCACCCACACACCTGTCCCTGTCTGTCCGTCCTACACACCTGCCGTACACGTGATTCGAACCCACACTTCCCTTCCCTTCTCTCCCCTCCCTCAAGTCTTATACGTGACGTCATTTCACACTCCACACTTCTCTTTCTTCTTCTCTTCTCTTTTCCCTTTTCTCACTTCCTCCTTGCTGTGTTATCTTACTTCTCCCTCTACTTCTCCCATGTTTGTCCTCAGTTTTCCCTTGTCTCTCTCATTTCCTATCGGGGTAAGTGTTATAGTTTTGTTTTTGTATATAATAATTAATTATTTGTATTTTACTTTTCTCCCTAGAAATCCATCAAGCTTTAAAAAAAAAAAAAAAAAAAAAAAAAAAAAAAATCCTCAAGATCCCCTTTCGAGTTTAAGGGGAGATCTCCACTTGAGGGATTTTTTTCTTGACCCCTTTCTCCCTCATGTTTAACCCCATTGCTTTTGATATTATAAAACGTTTGCCCCATTAGTTTAGCGATTTTAAGAACTTTCACCCCATATTAAGACCTTTCGTGCCATTCAGGTGTCGATTTTATCCTGGCGAGCGATAGCGGGCCTGTAATTTAAGAGGAACCGGCCTTTGGCCGGGACATTTTTCTACCGAAAAATTTACAAATTTATCTTGAAAGGGGGTCAAGGGGGTGACATTTTTAATTGCTGGAGGAGTAGGAAACAAACTAAAGACCTCCCCTTAAGGTGTACATTTTTCGGTAGAACACTGTCCTGGTCGAAGGCCGGTTCCCTCAAAATCAACACCTAAATGGCACAATAAGTCTTTAATAATGACAGAAATGGAGTCTTTCCCTCTTCCTATGACTTAAATTGCTTGAAACTCAAGAGTGTCCAGGCATTTTGGCTCGAATGTCCCTTGATTTTGGCCCTGTCACTCTTTCAACTCTGGGGGAGGCACTCGATACAGGCAGTTCTGCCTTTTGCCTCCCTCACTCACATAGAAAAAAAACAAAACAAAAATCTTTACCCACAGACACACCTCTTTACCCACATACACACTTCTTTACCCACATACATACTTCTTTACCCACACACACTTCTTTACCCACAGACACACTTTTTTACCCACAGACACACTTCTTTACCCACAGACACACTTCTTTACCCAGACACACTTCTTTACCCACAGGCACACCTTTTTACCCACATACACACTTCTTTACCCACAGACACACTTCTTTACCCACAGACACACCTCTTTACACACACACACCTCTTTACCCACAGACACACCTATTTACCAACACACACCTCTTTACCCACAGACACACCTCTTTACCCACAGACACACTTCTTTACCCACAGACACACCTCTTGACCCACAGACACACTTCTTTACCCACAGACACACTTCTTTACCCACAGACACACTTCTTTACCCACAGACACACTTCTTTACCCACAGACACACCTTTACACACACACACACCTATTTACCCACATACACACTTCTTTACCCACAGACACACCTCTTTACCCACAGACACACTTCTTTACCCACAGACACACCTCTTTACCCACAGACACACCTCTTTACCCACAGACACACCTCTTTACCCACAGACACACCTATTTACCCACAGACACACTTATTTACCCAGACACACCTCTTTACCCACAGACACACCTCTTTACCCACAGACACACCTCTTTACCCACAGACACACTTCTTTACCCACAGACACACCTCTTTACCCACAGAAACACCTCTTTACCCACAGTGGGTAGGGGAGGTGTGGCAGAGTGGTCAGGCCACTGGACTGATAATCCAATGGACCCGGGTTCGAATCCCAATATGTCAATGGGAAGATATTATTGGGATGGAATTTGTGCTGTACCTAGTATCAGTGCATTACCACAGCACACCGAAATGCCAAAAAAATACCCTCATTGTTCCCTGATTAAATAGCATTGTATGAATATTCCCATATTCAAAAAAGATGCTACATGGGGGCAATGACTAGTGAGTTAATTGCTCAATAGGTGGCGTTCTTAGAGTGAGGGTCCGAGTCTGTGGGAGTGAGACTGTGAAGCACAGAGGCGAGGCAGCTTCAGAGATGGAATTGCTTCGAGCCGTGAAGCTTCGCATGTCTCACTCCCTAGACTGGAGTAAGACATCACGGGCCTCACCGTGTTCAGCGGTTGAGTGTAAAGGCTATCAGCCTATGCCCGAGAGGGAGTAGTTGGAATATAGGAAAAAAAATAAAAAAATAAAAAAAAAGAAAGAAAAAAAAAACACACACACACACACACTTCTTTACCCACAGACACACCTCTTTACCCAGACATACCTCTTTACCCACAGACACACCTCTTTACCCACAGACACACCTCTTTACCCACAGACACACCTCTTTACCCACAGACACACTTCTTTACCCACAGACACACCTCTTTACCCACAGACACACCTCTTTACCGACATACAAACGTTTTACTCATTATATTCAGATTCCATACACACGTAATTTGCACCCCCTCACCCACATGTGACGTCATCCACATATATTACGAACCCATCAATATCCAGTATCACCCCCTCCACCCTTCCCACATGTGACGTCATCCACATACAGTATATTACGAACCCCTCAATATCAGCCTTACTACCCCCCCCCTTTTTCCCACATGTGACGTCATCCCCATATATTACAAACCCATCATCATCATCCTTACTACCCCCCCCCCCTTTTTCCCACATGTGACGTCATCCCCATATATTACGAACTCATTAACCCCTTCAGACTCATATGACGCAGAGGTTGCCAGATTAGCAATAAGAAATAGAGTTCTCTCACTCTTATAATTACCTCTCCAAAATTAGTTTTCTGCCCACAGCTAACTCAAAGACAACTGCAGAGGTTGAAGTAACTAAACTAAAGGTTTCTAAATACCCATGATGGTAACAAAGGCTTTAAAGTATCCCTAATAGGCTCAAAATCGCGTCAAGAACGTGAGAGGGTTAATATTATCCTTACTACCCCCACCCCCTCCCCTTTCCCACATGTGACGTCATCCCCATATATTACGATCCCATCATGATCACCCTTACTACCCCCCTCCCCCCTTATATCTCAAGTAACCCTCTATCTCCTACAACCTTTTCCTAAACTGGATAAAATCGTTTAATGATATCCAGAATAATAGAAGCAAGAAGTGCTCCACCATATACCGAAGTGATTCAAAACAGATCACAATCATACGTGTCTTGTATCAGCACTAACATATTGTATTATTAATTCATTATCAGTGCTGCAATACTGTGTACATTTCAATACACCACCACAACTCCAGCTATTACCAGCATAACACCACAATACACCATCTATAACACCACGACAACACCATAATAACACCACCTTTAAAATCATAACATCACCTATAACACCATGACACCACCTATAACACCCTAATAACACCATGACAACACCACTTATAACACCATGACACCACCTATAACACCCTAATAACACCATGACAATACCACCTATAACACCATAACAACACCACAATACACCACCCATAACACACCCTAATAACACCGTGGCCTCGAACCTATGGTCAGCAGTATTCAGTAATAGCGTTGACTGGTACACATCTGGAGGTAGTCAGGGTTGCCGATAGATGTTTACTGGCTATCCCTCTTGCTCTCACCTCATGCACACCTCATTCTAAATTATGTACACTTCATTCTAAGTCATCTAAACCTCATTCTAAGCTGCATACCTCATTATAAGTCATGCACGCCTAATTCTAAGTCATGCATACCTCATTCTAAGTCATGTACACCTCATTTTAAATCACGTACATCTCAATCTAAGTCATGTATACCTCATTATAAATCATGTACACCTTTTTCTAAGTCATGTACACCTCATTCTAAGTAATGCACACCTCATTCTAAGTCATGTACACCTCATTCTAAGTCGTGTACATCTCATTCTAAATTATGTACACCTCATTCTAAATCATGTACATCTCATTCTAAATTATGTACAGTTCATTCTAAGTTCTGCACTCATTCTAAATCATGTAGCCTACACCTCGAGTACCCTAAACTCTTCATGTACACCTGATGTTTCCTCGTGAACACTTCTTTATCATATACACCTCATTCTTCCTTGTGTACGCTTCATTCTTCATCATGTACATCTGATTCGTCGTCGTGTACAATCGCGCTAATAAGTGATGTCTCAGCACCAATTATATTTTGATCAATAATTGTTAGCAGCCATATTTACACATGATTTCTTCTATTTGGGTGAGATATACAAACATGTTCCTACACTTACCTACCCTATTCAACATCTGACATATATTAATACAGCATAGAGCGAGCCAAACATAATGACAGCTGGGACATGACTTATTAGCGCCACCGTACACTATATTTGTCATCATATACACCTCACTCTTTCTCGAGTACCCTTCATTCTTCGTTATGTACTCCTCATGTTCAGTCGGCCAAATAAGTGATGTCGTGGCACCAAGTATATTTAGATCAATAATTGGTATCAGCACTAAACATCAATTTATCGTTTTGAGTGAGATATACAAACAGGTTCCTATTTTTACACCCCCTATTCAACATCTGACAGACATTAATACAGCACAGAGCGAACAACACGTAATGACAGCGGAGACACGACTTATTGGGCCAACTGTAGATCCCATTCGTCGTCATGCACAACTCATTCTTCTTCTTGTTGACACCTCATTCGTCGTCATGCACAACTCATTCTTCTTCTTGTTGACACCTCATTCGTCTTCACGTAAAGTGGGGCTAATAAGTCATGTCTCAGCTGTCATTACCTCTGGCTCGCTCTGCGCTGTATTAATGTCTGTCATATGTTGAATAGGGTGGGTAATTGTAGAAACAAAAGGTTGTATATTTCACTCAAAATCATGTGTATATATTGCTGATACCAATTATTGATCAAAACATAATTGGTGCCGAGACATCACTTATTAGGGCGACTGTACAGCTGCTGACAAATGTTCGCGAGCTCCTGTGATTTTCCTTGTGTGAAATGATATTCTAAACTTTATGTTGAGATCAAATCCGCTATATAATAATGAATACGGATTATGTGTGTATCCATTAAGGGGAGATCTCCACTTGAGGGACTTTTTTCTTGACCCCTTTCTCCCTCATGTCTAGCCCTATTGCTTTTGAGATTTTAAGACGTTTGCCCCATTAGTTTGGTGATTTTAAGAATTTCCGCCCCCATTCTGTCAATTTTAAGACCTTTCGTGCCATTTAGGTGTCGACTTTATCCTGGCGAGCGATAGCGAGCCTGTAATTTAAGAGTTATCGGCCTTCGGCCGGGACATTTTTCAGTATTTATCTTGAAAGGGGATCAAGGGGGTGAACTTTTAAGATTGCTGGAGGAGTAGGAAACAAACTAAAAACCTCCCCTTAATAAATAGCTGATAATTATGATCTGTATATCAGTCAGAATGGATATATTTGCATAAAGAAAACAGCAAGAGATCACGAACATTTGTCAGCAGCTGTACAGTTCACCTCATAAATACTCAAGGTTCCATTATACATTTTTCGTTATTTTGTATGTAAAAATAAATAATAATAATAATAATAATAATAATAATAATAATAATAATAATAATAATAAATACAAATAAAAATCAGTCTCCTTCAACGTAAACCTGTTTTCTCGGAATGATAAATACAATTGAATAATGGTAAATGGATTTGTCTTGATGGGGTAATGGTTAGTGTGTGTAAGATCTGCATGTGGTAACCCAGGTTCGAATCCCGGTAGGATCACATGCTTTCATTAATTGCATTGAGTGGTGTTTGGCGTTGGGGGTGAAATTAATAAATGGTATTATGTATATTTTGACCCATACAGTACCGGCGACGTCTTTTAGCATTGGATTTCAGCTACATTTAGACGATTTTGTGAAGCTTAGGAAGGATGTATGGTAGCTAAAAGGATCAATTGAGATAGTCTGTAGCCTCTTTAATGGGTAGACGTCCTGCCTAAACTGAATAAAATCGTCTAATAGTTGCCAAAGTATGATGAAAAGGACGTCACCGGTACTGCATGGCTTAAACTAACAACCCCCCCCCCCCAAATCACAATCTGTCTCACACACACACTCTCTCTCTCTCTCTCTCTCTCTCTCTCTGTGTGTTTATGCTTGAGTCAGGCTGTGCTGATGACAAATAGAGATGATCTTTTTTTCTTCTTCTCTCGCCTTCCCTGACAAATTCCTGGGTAAATGAAGTCTGACGTGACAAATCTCCATCGCTCCTCCGTTTGTCTTTTCTCTGAGCTTAGTGAAAAAATTATAAAAATATATATAAACACCACACACACACACACATACTCACACACACACACACACACACACACATACACACACACACACACACACACACACACACACACACACACACAAACATAAACACGTGCTAGCCCCTTCAACACTGTATAGGCCTAGTCATATTAACCCATTCAGTATCACAGTGGTTTTTGTATTTCATTCTTGATACCACTAGACGATTATATATAAGAGCTAAGGAAGGACCTCTAGCAATCAAAGGGGTAAAGTCTATGTTAAAGGGGAGGTATTTAGTTTGTTCCCTAGACCTCCATCAAGCTTAAAATTACACCCCCTTGAGTCCCTTTCAAGATAAATTTGTACATTTTTCGGTAGAAAAATGTCCCGGCCGAAGGCTGGTTCCTCTTAAATTACAGGCTCGCTATCGCTCGCCAGGATAAAATCGACACCTGAATTGCACGAAAGGTCTTAATATGGGGTGAAAGTTCTTAAAATCGCTAAACTAATGGGGCAAACGTTTTATAATATCAAAAGCAATGGGGCTAAACATGAGGGAGAAAGGGGTCAAGAAAAAAATCCCTCAAGTGGAAATCTCCCCTTAACGATCTCTTTACTCCCACAGATGATTTCTAAGCTGAATACAATGATCCAGCAATACAATGATCCAGCAATACAATGATCCAGCAATACAATGATCCAGCAATACAATGATCCAGCAATACAATGATCCAGCAATACAATGATCCAGCAATACAATGATCCAGCAATACAATGATCCAGCAATACAATGATCCAGCAATACAATGATCTAGCAATACAATGATCTAGCAATACAATGATCCCGCAATACAATGATCCCGCAATACAATGATCCAGCAATACAATGATCCAGCAATACAATGATCCAGCAATACAATGATCCAGCAATACAATGATCCAGCAATACAATGATCCAGCAATACAATGATCCAGCAATATAATAAGATAATTCACCGCGGTACATTGAAGGGGTTATCTTCTCTCTGGCTAACCTTTAAGGGGAGATCTCCACTAGAGGGATTTTTTTCTGGACCCCTTTCTCCCTCATGTTTAGCCCCATTGCTTTTGATATTATAAAACGTTCGCCCCGTTAGTTTGGTGATTTTAAGAACTTCCACCCCATTTTAAGATCTTTCGTGCCATTCAGGTGTCGATTTTATCCTGGCGAGCGATAGCGAGCCTGTAACTTAAGAGGAAACGGCCTTCGGCCGGGTCATTTTTCTACCGAAAAATGTACAAATTAATCTTGAAAGGGACTCAAGGGGGTGTAATTTTAAGCTTGCTGGAGGTCTAGGGAACAAACTAAATACCTCCCCTTAAGGACCATACTCAGCTAAGGAAGGATCTCTGAGAATAGTTAGTTAGTTAATAAAAATAGGACTTTAGAGGCTATCAACCCTGCCGGATCAGGTTCGAATCCCGGTGGATCACATATATGTTTTCATTAATTGCAATGGAGGGGTTTGGTGTTATGGTGAAATTAATAAATATATAGATTATTAAGCCAGCACACTGTAAGTCAAGAATATAGATTATTAAGCCAGCACACTGTAAGTCAAGAATATAGATTATTAAGCCAGCACACTGTAAGTCAAGATTAAATATATAGATTATTAAGCCAGCACACTGTAAGTCAAGATTAAATATATAGATTATTAAGCCAGCACACTGTAAGTCAAGAATAACGTCAGGACTGGAGCCTCTTTTGGTAAACTCCAGTTCCTTAGGGGGGGTGACCTGTTTTTGTTCTGTCCTTTTCTATCTTTCTCTGGCTTGTATCCATTTGGCCCCATTCAGCCTACTGTTTTAAGACGTTTACCCCCATCCAGGTGTCAATATTTTCTTGGCGAGCGGTAGCGAGCCAGCATATATATATTTTTGTTTTGACAGCAAGCTAAATTTGTACATTTTTCGATAGAAAAATGTCTCCGACGAAGCCGGATTTCTTCATACAATGCTGGGTCGCTATCGCTCGCCAGGAAAATATCGACATAATCGAATAAACGTCTTAAAACAGTTGGCTGAATGGGGCCGAATGGATACAAGCCAGAGAAAGAGAGAAAAGGACAAAGATAAAAATAGCCGGTGACCCCCCCTTAAGTCTCTCATTGGATTCAGGGAGAGAGTTCCAGAACTCAGCTGTTGGATAGAAGAAAGATTGGGAGTATCATTTCACTCTTGAGTTGGAGAGTTGAGATTAAGACAACTGTCGGCTACTATGCATTAAATACAAATACCAGTACAAAACAGCAGGACAATAAAATATATATTTAAATCAAGATTCATTTCTGACCATGGACACCTAAACATCCCCTTATGATACTAACACAATTGAGTAGTGAAAACCGGCAATTCTATTTTTGGTTTCGTATCAGTAAAAAAACAAAAAAAAATGCGTCAGGACATTTTGACTACCGGTACTCTAAATATTGCATACATATTTCAGGCCACAGCTGTACATTAGATTACACACACACACACACACACACACACACACACACACACACACACACACACACACACACACACACACACACACACACACACACACACACACACACACACAACACACACCACACCCACACACGAACACACACACACATACATAAGCACACACTCACACACATATACACAGACAGACAGACACCCACACAACCACACACCTTGGATCCAGGTGCTTATTATCTGTTTATTATCGCCCTCCTGCCTGACCTGCTGACTTCTGCTGATACAACCCCCTCTGCTTGGCTCCCCCTGCTTGCTGACCCTACTCTACCTGCACATCATCTGCTGACCTCACCTTGGACCAATGTAGTTGACCCTTAACACTGGTTCATCCGCAGTTTTTGGGCTAGTATGTCTGTACTACTACTGCTACTACTACTACTACTACTACTACTACTACTACTACTACTACTACTACTACTAATAATAATAATAATAATAATAGTAATAATAATAACGATGATACTAAATAATAATAATGATGATACTAAAAATAATAACAATAAAATAATTAATTATAATAAGTTATAATAATAATAGTAATAATAATAATAGGTTAATAATAATCCAAAAATAATAATAATAATAATCGGGTTAGTTCAAGCCGGCAGCAAATGAGGTTGAAGATACACCATTCGTTAACCTAACTTATCCTTATGTGTGTTATCCTTAACTTATGTGCGTGTGTGTGTGTGTGTTTGGTGTGTGTGTGTGTGTGTGTGTGTGTGTGTGTGTGTGTGTGTGTGTGTGTGTGTGTGTGTGTGTGTGCGTGTGTGTGTGTGTGTGTGTGTTTGGTGTGTGTGTGCGTGTGTGTGAATTGAGGGTTTTGATTGCTTCTGTATTTTCGATGAAGTGTTTGTTTGTTTTTAGTCTACCCCAAGACCCCATTCAAGCTACATTTGAAGGTGTGGCCTGTGGTGTAGTCGGTCGCACGCTCGCTTCGTAAACGAGAGGTCCGGGTTCGAATCCAGGCAGGTGGAGATGGTTGGGCATTCTCCCCACACCCCTTGCCTTTGTTAAAGGGTATATGCAACAGCGTCACCTATGAAAAAGGCTGGATACTGCACCAAAGATGAATCCCTCCCTATACTCATTATCACTGTTGTCATGGTTAGTCACACACACACACACACACACACACACATATTCTCTCTCTCTCTCACCCTCCTCTTACTCATTATCACACACACACACACACACACACACACACACACACACAGCCCGTAGCCTAGTAGGTAGAGCTCTCGTCTCACACACGAGGGGTCGGGGTTCAATCCCCGGCCGGGCGGAGACAAATTGGGCTTGTCTCCTTTCATGTGTTAGCCTCAGTTCACCTAGCTGTAAATAGGTACCTGGAATAAGTGGACGACGTTGTGACGTCCCATCTTGGGTTGGCAAAAATGGTACAAGGCGAGATGGGTATCATATGGTTCACCTAAGCTGATGGCTACCTAAGCCTTCGGGCGAGACGGTACCGTCTATAGTGAGAATGGTACCATACAGATCCACCCTAAGCCTTCGTTTCCGATGTCGCCAATTGGCTAAAATACAGACTACACACACATCCACAGCCATTCCAACAGTACATAAAACACTTAACATGCATTTCACGCAATACATTCCCAGTTAAGGAGGCGCGATAATAATGAGCTTAGCTCGCATTGCGTGGATTCCCTTGACGAACAAGTAACTGAGTAACACACACACACACACACACACACACACACACACACACACACACACACACACACACACACACACACCCTGCTAATACAATGTACGTCATCCACGTTGGATCCAACGATGTACAGCGAACCCGGTCGGAAGATTTGCTTTTAAAGTACCAGCAGCTGATCAAGTCGTTTAAGGAGAAGTCATCAAGGATCATCGTCTCAGGAATCGTCCCCCGTCTCGGTGTAGAGAGCCGATTTTACAACATAGCCACCAGCACAAATCGTTGTCTAGCAAACCTCTGCAGGAAGGAGAACGTGGGATTCGTCGACACCTGGGACAATTTCTACTACGATGACTATTTGTTTTCGGACGATGGAGTTCATCTGAACCAGGTGGGAGCAGCGCGTTTTGGGCGTCTTCTCAACGATGCGGTGAAGGATTTTCGGAGAAGAAATCGACTCAGCACAGGACAACCAGGAAGGAGGACCGAAGACAGCGAGGACGGCAATCTACAAAGGAATTAAATACTAATCCGTCAAGAACCGCGAATTTGGATAAAGCTCCACCAACACGACCCAAATTCAAAACCGTCAGGGATAACGACCGAGGACCGAGGACAGCCATGAATGTAAATGTAGATCCGACCAGAACCAAAAATTCGATGAAAGAACGATCTGCGAGTTCTAAAACCGCAACTTTAAAGGTTTTCTATGCAAACGCTCGTGGCATACGCATAAATTTTCAGATTTAGAGGAACTAGTGTTTACAGAAAATTATGA
>CM064522.1:6155312-6193190 GCA_032716605.1 Paralithodes platypus | reverse complement strand
GTGTCCTCTTCACCCGAAGCCACCTCCTTTTGGTCCCTTCCTCCACAACTCCACACTATTGTGTCCCTTCCTCCACCTACTCCACCTCCTTGTGTCCCTTCCTCCACCTACTCCTCCACATCCATCCCTACCCCACTCTTTCCCCCCTTGTCCTCCACTATAACTTCAAATAACTCCTTTCTTCTAAGAATTTCCCCTACCATCACCACTCCACCACCACCCCTCCCCCAGCCCCTCTTAACCCCTCCCCCACCACTACCCCAACCCCTCTCCTCCAGTTATAGACTGCAGCACCGTTGATTCATTTAAATTCCGCCTAGACAAATATCTCGGATCGAACCCGCGACTGACTGGTTTGAAAATAAATAACTTTATACTCCCCTCAGTTACTTAACCCATATGTCACATACTACTACTGCCTAGTCCTGCCCACGGGTGAGTGGCAGGGCAGTAAGTATTCCTTTCCAATGTTCCCTGACCCGCCCACTCCTAAACCCACTGTCTTGGAAACTTGATCCCGCAGTGTTTTGGAGGACAAGCAACCTAGAAGGGTCACTAGATCTGTTGTTGCTTGATTTCCTTTGTACTTTGTACTCCTCCGTCTTCTTTGCTATCCTTTTCTCTACCTCGTAGTCAAAAGATTAGTAGTTTTAGATATCCAAACTGTCCCGTAAGGACCAATAGCTCTGTTGCAGTTTGTTCTCCATTGTATTAATTTGTATTCCTCCTCCTCCTCGCCCCTCCTCCTCGCCCTCCCTTTCCTAAACCTCCAGTTCCTCTTCCTCAACTCCTCCTCCTCTTCCTCCTCTCTCCTCACGAGGCGATAACAAGCATTTTCTTCTTTCAACCGCGTTGTTCCTTGTTAATAATTGAAACAGACTACCCTCGAAACATTGTAAAACTGTAATACTGTCGAAACATTTAAGAAACCATCTGGCATAAACACATGGCAAAATAACACCCCCCCGAGTGATAACACAGTTTCTTTCAGGAATAACGCCGCCACAAACACGAATAGTAAGTTGTCAACGGTCATTTACCCGGCAACTGTATATTGACTTTTCATACATCTGTTCCCTTTCAGAATTGTAGTAATAGAGTTAGCTTAGATTGAAAATCAACTTCTTTTTTCTCCCTGTCCTGTCCGAATTTCCGTGTCAGTTTTCAATTCTACATGGTATTTTTCCTATCTGTTTCCATGCTAGCTTTAGCTGGAGGGAGTGGTGGGTGGGGAGGAGCCTTCTTCTTTGCTAACCTTTTCTCTACCTCGTAGTCAGTAGATTAGTAGTTTTAGATATCCAAACTGCCCCATAAGGACCAATAGGTCTGTTGCAGTGTGTTCTCCTTTGTATTCCTCGCCCCTCTTCCTCTTCCTCCTCCTCCTCCTCTTCCTCCTCCTCCTCCTCCTCTTCCTCCTCCTCCTCCTCCTCCTCCTCCTCCTCCTCTCTCCTCCTGCTCCTCCTTGATATTCCGCCCACAGGAGCGACATTCATCATATCACTCCCACTGATAGAAGTTCGGGCAGGATGGTGGAGTCTTCTCGCTGGGTCTCACTCTCTTTTTCACTCACTCACCACTCTCTCTCTCTCTCTCTCTCTCTCTCTCTCTCTCTCTCTCCTTCTCTCTCTCTCTCTCTCTCTCTCTCTCTCTCTCTCTCTCTCTCTCTCTCCTCTCTCTCTCTCGCTCTCTCTCTCTCTCTCTCTCTCTCCTCTTCTCTCCTCTCTCTCTCTCTCTCTCTCATCTCTTCTCTCTCTCCTCTCTCTCTCTCTCTCTCTCCCCTCTCTCTCTCTCTCTCTCTCTCTCTCTCTCTCTCTCTCTTCTCTCTCTCTCTCTCTCTTCTCTCTATCTCTCCTCTCCTCCTCTCTCTCTCTCTCTATCTCTCTCTCTCTCTCTCTCTCTCTCTCTCTCTCTCTATCTGTATTTTTCCCTCACGTAGGCCTGGCGTATGAGTGTAGGCCTTTCCTTTCCATTTCTACTATACTATAAATTCTGCAGGCGATGACCAAGAATGCAAGGTTTTCACTTCTAATATTTTCATGTACGGCATATTGCCGGAGGGAGAGGAGGGTGGGGAGGAGAGCCTTCCTCTTTGCTATCCTTCCTTCCACTTTCTCTTAGGGGTGGCTCTCTCTCTTTCTCTCTCTCGCTCTCTCGCTCTCTCTCTCTCGTAGGCCTGAACCAATATCCCTTAATAAACATAGCTACTCTATTTCTGTGGCCCGTGTATTTTTCTTCTGATTGGGTTTTATGTTTCTCAATCACGTCTTGTTTTTGTCATTCCTGGCATGCGTCTCACTTTTTTTCTTTCATATTGATGTCTTCCGTTTTCTCTAAGCGTCTTATTGTGAACACCCGCCATATTTGTTTCCTTGTTTATGTGATGTACTATTTATTTTGTATTTTTTGTTTTTTGTATTTATTTCACTCCAACACCAAACACCTCCTATCATCGTTCTTAACACCAATAACCCCCCAAATATAATTAATGAAAGCATATGATTTTTCTAATAATAAACAAAATACAAAAATGTCATTATATTTGGACTATACTTCGCTTAAGCCAGATGTATGTATATTAGTCTTTAATAATCTTGAAGTTAGCATACATGTTATTGCAGTCATTAAATGGTATATATTGTTAGTTTTCATTCCAAGAAAATATTGGTTTCTGGGAATTTGGGGAGATACATACGTAAATACATAAAACAAATATATATATATATATACAGTATATATATATATATATATATATATATATATAGGAAGAGAGAAAGAGAGAGAGACTTATCATCTATACGTGATTATAAAGTCACTATACATCTCTTGGTAGATGTGGAGGGGTTACGTGTGATCGCATCCTCTACACTTAGCATGGTTTCTGGCATAATGGCCGGCCTCCCTCATCTGCAACACTACCAGTTCGCTTGAATTTGTTGACCAGGTTCTTGATAGCTAGCCTGGTGGGGCTTGACTTTCTGAATTTACAGGTGAAATCTGCCTGCACCTGTTCATGGGACAATTCACACAGACGATCACAAACAACGGCTGTTCGTTCTTCTATTGTTAACATTGTTTCACATTACCTGCACAAAACATTTATTTAGTAACGGTATCACTGAAATGTATAGGAACTTTATAATCACTTTGTACAGTACTTACAAAACCCACAGGTTCGTTTATGAGGGGCTTCGTGTATATTGATGCTGTTTTTAATATTGCTTTCCATTCTGTTTAGCCATTTCCCTTCCCTTTCATCATCTACTAGTATGTATAAAAAAAAAAAACATTCCACGGTCTTATGCCTCTTTATATTTCTTAGTGCAATCTTTCAAGTAATATATTTTGTTTAGCATTTTGTCGCATGATATAGAGCGAACTCCTAATCACTGCCGCATTTCCCTTGGCATCGGAAGCAATCTGTCCTGTATACTCTCTCACACCTGCCACACTCGCTCTTTGTAACTTGTCTTTTGCGAGTTAACTTTTTCCGTATGAACCCTTTCTCGCAGGTGGTATTCATTCATTGTTTCTCACGCCCCCCAAGTTCTCTCTCGTAAACACAGCAAGAACACACACACACACACACACACACACACACACACACACACACACACACACACACACACACACACACACACACACACACACATGTGAAAAGAGTTGAAATTAACACAGACATATGAAAAATATAGAGAGACAGTCAAACACCCACCCCAAGGCAAAATAGAGATGCGGATGGCTCATCAGGCCACAGCCATCCGCCGTAATCGGTTTTCTGTTATAACTGTGGCAAACCGGCTATCTCTATAATACCTGGTGTAGAGTGTTTGCCATAAAAGAAAAAGTAGTATAGTACTAATGAAATAGTCAAAATCAGGGGGTTGACAAATTCGGGAAGTCAATTTTGTAGTCAGAAGTAGAGTAGAAAATCAGTTAGTTCAAATAGGGGAAGTCACATTTTGTTGTCGGATAGCGAAGAAGAAATCCATTAACTACATCAAAAAGTATTGAAACATATTTAGCATGAGATAAAGTGAGGTTGAGCACTGGGAGGCAGGGGACGCTCAACCCCCACTCTGACAGGATCAGCCCATCTCCTTGGCATCAACATTCTAGTAATAATACGTCGACACACACACATAAGTGAAGATCACTTACACTTATGGTAAATTTAAGCTAATTTGTATTTTACACTTGCAGTCGTTATCTACTGTATATTGTATTTGTTTTAATTTATATTATACTCACTTTAAGCTAAGCTTACCATTTTCATATTTCTCATTTCCATCCACTAAATTGTAAAATGTGTATTTTCAGCTCATCGGGCTGCCATTCTTTGAATAAACCGTTTATTATTATTATTATTATTATTATTATTATTATTATTATTACACACACACACACACACATCAATAGTTTCAACCCCTCAATAGTATGCAAATTAAGCTACTTCATTTTACATCACCTATCTTTCAATATCCAAGTATTATTCAACTTATTTGTATATATATTAAAGGAATGGAGGAGTGGAGGGATTTTTGGTTCCATATTGAAATCTGTGTTTGTATTCCATTAAATCTTTGAGTCACCACCAACACAACACTTTCCAGTGAGGTTTATTGGTCTCTCTCTCTCTCTCTCTCTCTCTCTCTCTCTCTCTCTCTCTCTCTCTCTCTCTCTCTCTCTCTCTCTCTCTCTCTCTCCTTTCATGCCCTATTCCCTTTCAATATTTCTTTTTCTCTTGTCCTTCTTCCCATACTGTATATTTTCGATTTTTGTTTTACTTTGATATGGTAAAATTTAATATATATATACAGTATATATATATATATATATATATATATATATATATATATATATATATATATATATATATCGGTAAATATGAAAATCTAATATATGTTCATGCCCTTGCCATGTAATTGGTTAGCGATAAAAGTTTTTTTTTTTAAATCAATTGAACATTCCAGGAACTAAATGTTTGACTTTGCCATTCACTTTGCCATTACTATATTTCCAATTTTGAAAGTTGCATTAATTTCCCTTGCAATGGACAATTTGCAAGTCTAATGCCCGCCACTACATTGCCTTTTAAGTTCATACCGCAAAACATTATAGTTGTGTGTGTGTGTGTGTGTGTGTGTGTGTGTGTGTGTGTGTGTGTGTGTGTGTGTGTGTGTGTGTGTGTGTGTGTGTGTGTGTGTGTGTGTGTGTGTGTGTGTGTGTGTGTGTGTGTGTTTTTTTACGATGATAATTTTTTTTTTTATTTGTGTTATTTGTTTCTAGATGTGTTCAATTATTCTTTCCCTTTGTCATTCTCGACCAAACAAATAACGGAGAACCAAATATCCCCTAGGGAATATTCTGGCCTGCAACACCAAACATGCTGTATTATAGAAAGTGAGTTGCAAAGACCCAGTTGACAAGTAAATCGAATTACTACTATTATTATTTTCTGGATCATATGCTTCCATTAGTTTATTCTAGTGCACTGGGGTTTGTAATGGAGGATTAAGGGGAGGTTTTTAGTTTGGTCCCCAGATATCCTTCAAACTTAAGATTACACCCCCTTGAGCCCCTTTCAAGATAAATTTGTACATTTTTCGGTAGAAAAATGTCCCGGCTGAAAGCCGGTTCCTCTTAAATTAAAGGCTCGCTGTCGCTCGCCAGGATAAAATCGACACCTAAATGGCACGAACGGTCTTAAAATTGACAGAAATGGGTTGCAAGTTCTTAAAATCGTCAAAATAATGGGGCAAACGTCTTAAAATTAGAAAAACATGAGGGGGCTAAACATGAGGGAGAAAGGAGTCAAGACAAAAATCCCTCAAGTGGAAATCTCCCCTTAATGTTAACACCGGGGTGTTTCCTTAACCCTTGCTGTACCGACGACGTCTTTTCATTTTCAGTCTAGCTATATTTAGACAATTTTGTGCAGCTTAAGAAGGATCTGAGGTAGTAAAAGAGGTTAAGGGGAGGTATTTAGTTTGTTCCCTAGGCCTCCATCAAGCTTAAAATTACACCCCCTTGAGTCCCTTTCAAGATAAATTTGTACATTTTTCGGTAGAAAAATGTCCCGGCCGAAGGCCGGTTCCTCTTAAATTACAGGCTCGCTATCGCTCGCCAGGATAAAATCGACACCTGAATGGCACGAAAGGTCTTAATATGGGGTGAAAGTTCTTAAAATCGCTAAACTAATGGGGCAAACGTTTTATAATATCAAAAGCAATGGGGCTAAACATGAGGGAGAAAGGGGTCAAGAAAGAAATCCCGCAAGTGGAGATCTCCCCTTAAGTGAGATAGTTCGAAGCCTGTTGTTAATTGCTGGAGGCTCTCTTTAAACTGAATAAAATCGTCTAATGGTTGCCAGAATATAATGCCAAGGATGCCACCGCTACTGCAACCTAGAAGGGTCACTAGATCTGTTGTTGCTTGCTTTCCTTTGTACTCCTTGGTTAATGTCGAGTTTTTTTTGGAGCATAGGAGCCAGCGCATACGAATCGTCCTAATTGTTATTACATTGTATTATAATTATGCCTTTAAAAGTCTCCTACTTTTGTATTCAATATTGCATTGTTGATTATTATAATCCGATAAAATATTTGTTCGAGTTCTGCTATTTATCCTTTTGTCTTAACCCTGTCAGTAGCGTCGCCGTAATTTTATTGCTGGGTAATACTAGTTGTTTTTATTCAGCTTAGAAAGGGCCTCTAGCAATTAACAGGCTTCAAACTATCTCACTTAGCTCTTTTTGCTGATAAGATCCCTCTGAAACTGGACAAAATCATATAAATATAGCTAGTATACCACGCAAGGTCTCAATATTGACAAAGAAATGGGGCGAAAGGTCTTAAAATCGACACATTAATGGGGCAAACATCTTGAAATCTGAAAAATAATGGGGCTAAACATGAGGGAGAAGGGGATCTAGTAAAACGACCCATATCCCCTTAAAAACGGGGAATATTGTTACTCCGAGAATTTCCTATATTGAAAGGCCCAATCCCACTTTTCCTATTTTTTTATTATATTTTTCCTTTATTTTATTATTATTATTTTTTATTTTTATTTTATTTTTTATTGGGGGTGGCCGACGCAAGACAGAGCCAGAACAGGAAAACACAAAACACAAGACACAAGACAAAACAGCGAACACAATTTTGTGTTTTGTCTTGTGTTTGTTCGCTGTTTTGTCTTGTGTTTTGTGTTTTCCTGTTCTGGCTCTGTCTTGAGTCGGCCACCCCCAAGAAAATAAAAAAATAAAAAATAAAAAAAAATAATAATTAAATGAAAAAACAGGAAAAGTGGGGATTGGGCCTGAGCATATAGATATATAGATAGATAGATAGATAGAAAGCGCTATACCCTGTGCCAAGTTAGTAGGCCAGAAACCGTGAACCCTAACCTCTGTAACTCAAAAAGGGCTAGAGAAAATGGGCTGTCAATGTCTACACCTGTTCCCTGGCTAACCCTTCCCAAATGGTAGAGGTAATAGCAGGATTACTCTACCGCAGTCGTTTGTAAGTTATAAGAGGTTAATGATGCAGAGTTTTGGCCTACTTAAGGGGGGTGACCTGCATTTGTTATCTCCTTTTCTCTCTTTCTCTGGCTTGTATCCATTTGGCCCCATTCTGCTTACTGTTTTAAGACGTTTACCCCCATCCAGGTGTCAATTTGCTTTACTGGCGAGCGGTAGCGAGCCAGCATATTTCTTAAATGTTTTTGACAGCAGGCTAAATTTGTACATTTTTCGATAGAAAAATTTCTCCGGCGAAGCCGGATTTCTTCATATAATGCTGGCTCGCTATCGCTCGCCAGGAAGAAATCGACACCTAGATGGGGATAAACGTCTTAAAATAGTTGGCTGAATGGGGCCGAATGGTTACAAGCCAGAGAAAGAGAGAAAAGGAGAGAAAAAAAAACGCAGGTCACCACCCTTGATTGGAATAGGGTATAGTCGGATTTAGGCGTTACCCTCCTACACTGTAAATATTGTGTGTGCAATATAGAACATCTCGCTATATATATTATTATATTTATTATTATTATTATTATTATTATTATTATTAGTGCGGTGGGAATATGAATGTGATTAAATTAATATCCAGTATTCGAGAATGGCTAACAAGTCGTAGGCGTGTGCATAAACCTGTTAACCGTCTTGGTGGTGTAATGGTTAAGGTGTCTACAAATCTGTGTGTGATAACCCAGGTTCGAATCCCGGTGGATCACACAAATGCTTTCATTAATTTCATTGGAGGTGTTTGGTGGTGTGGTGAAATTAATAAAAAGTTTATTATTATTATTATTATTTATTATTATATATTGGTATTGCATATCATAAATGTGTTCCTAGTGAATGAGATAACCTTGATACTTTCTAGCTTATGTTGAAATTGAAATCGTTTATTTAATCAGAAACAAAATATTCAATGAGTATATATATATAAATATATACCGGTAGTTATATCTAAGTACCCTGGCACACAAATTTTTTTTTTTTTTTTTTTTTTTGGGGGGGCGACTCGAGACAGAGCCCGAAAAGGGACAACCCAAGACAAGAAGGTAAATAAGATGTATGGCTGAACGTTATGCGAGTAACTCTCTTTAAGTCACTCGTGTCTTTCCCACTTCTCTTTAACCTCATTACACTTGATCCCACGCTTCACACAGAAGGAATGCACAGCCTACCCATAGTATAAGAAGGCTGGGGCAGTGCAGAGTCATTCCGCCCATGTGGCCCTTGGTTACTCTTTCTCTCCCTCCCTCTTTGGCTTGTATCCATTCGACCCCATTCAGCCTACTGTTTTAAGACGTTTACCCCCATCCAGGTGTCAATATTGTCCTGGCGAGCGGTAGCGAGCCATCATATACTGTATATATTTCTGTTTTGACAGCAAGCTAAATTTGTACATTTTTCGATAAAAAAATGTCTCCGGCAAAGCCGGATTTCTCCACACAATACTGACTCGCTACCGCTCGCCAGGAAGAAATCGACACCTGGATGGGGATAAACGTCTTAAAACAGTTGGCTGAATGGGGCCGAATGGATACAAGCCAAAGAGAGAGGGAGAGAAAGAGAAAACAAAGCGAGGTGGGCTCCCTTAACAAAGAAGGAATGTAGCCTACCCATAACATAAGAAGGTTGGGGCAGTGCAGAGTCATTCCGCCCATGTGGCCTTTGTTACGTGTGGGACCTCTCTTATTAAACACATACACACGACATTCTTTGTGTGTGGGTGTGTGTGAGAGAGAGAGAGAGAGGGAGACATTTTCTCTTTTGAACACTAATGACTGACTCTCCTATATTTCAGCTTATATACTATATATATATATATATATATATATATATATATATATATATATATATATATATATATATATATATATATATATACAGTATATGATGAACATTACTTAATAGTGGTGAAGGAGTTAAAGATCTTATGTGATGCCCTCTTAAAACACACATGCAAGAGATCCCAAACAAACAGGTAACCTAACACGCTAATAACACATTCATTACTCCTAGTGACTGTTGACAAAAATAATGTCACACGAGTCGTATATTAGAAATATAAGCCAACGTAGTATGTCATTCGTTTATGGCGTTACTAATAAATCGTTGTTCTTTAGGATTTCATTGTTCTTTAGGATTTCATTAGCTACGAAGAAAAAAATTCCTACTATGGTTTCCACTCTTCAGGGGAGATATCGACTTGAGGGATTTTTTTCTGGACCCATTTCTCCCTCATGGTTAGCCCCATTGCTTTTGAGATTTTAAGACAGTCGCCCCATTAGTTTGGCGATTTTAAGAGCTTTCGCCCCATTTCCGTCAATTTTAGGACCTTTCGTGCAATTTAGGTGTCGATTTTATCCTGGCGAGCGATAGCGAGCCTGTAATTTAAGAGCAACCGGCTTTCAGCCGGGACATTTTTCTACCGAAAAATGTACAAATTTATCTTGAAAGGGGCTCAAGGGGGTGTAATCTTAAGCTTGAAGGATATCTAGGGACCAAACTACAAACCTCCCCTTAACTTAAACTACACATATCCTACTATATAATTATACTATGATATGTGAGTATAGTGATATATGTGAGATATGTGAGTGATAGAGTATGATATGTAGAGTATGATATGTGACCTCTTCTAGTTTATGTACAGGACGTTCCCTTTTCAGCATGATTAACCCCACCAGTACAATAACTCCGCTAATATATATTTGTTGTCTGGCTAACAACAGGTGAGTATAATTATTAGGTAGGCTATAGGAAAGATGTCTCCTATTCAAGGTATTTAAATATTATCCTCTTCTTTTTTCTTCTTCTTTTTATTTTTCTTCTTTATTTTTCTTCTTTTAATTTGTCTTTTTTTTATTTGTATTCTTTTTTCTCCTCCTCCTCCTTCTTCTTCTTCTTCTTCTTCTTCTTCTTCTTCTTCTTCTTCTCTTCTTCTTCTTCTTCTTCTTCTTCTTCTTCTTCTTCTTCTTCTTCTTCTTCTTCTTCTTCTTCTTCTTCTTCTTCTTCTTCTTCTTCTTCTCCTTCTTCTTCTTCTTCTTCTTCTTCTTCTTCTTGGGTTTACATGAGGCCAACTTGTCTGTATGTATCGATGAGGGACTCGGTAAAATCCTTCCTAACACAATGACAATCTATAATCATGTATATACTCCTGTGTTGCTTGTCTCAATACTTCTCAGCTCATTTCCGATTGGTGTGTTGCTTCTCGACACCAAGAACAACAACACAACACTTCATATACCGTCCTTTTATATCGGTGTTCTTTCTGCAGCAACACAACGCTTTTCAACACTTTATTCAACCATTTTTCCATTGTTTCGCGCCATTTTTCGATAGCAAGAGCAAGACAACACTTCATTTACTGTCCTTTTATATGGGTGCGTCTTGTACAGCAACACAACACAACACTTTTCAACACTCTACTCAACCATTGCACCCTTATTTCGTGCCATTTCTGGATACCTATAGCAACACAACGCTGTTTATAATTCCCTTATACTGTTCCTTCTACAGCAACACAATACCTTCAAACACTCTACTCAACCATTGCACCCTTATTTCGTGCCATTTTTCGATACCTAGAGCAACACAACGCTGTTTATATTTCCCTTTTATATTAGCGTTCCTCCGCCAGCAACACAATACCTTCAAACACTCTACTCAACCATTGCTCCCTTAAGCCGGTATCACACGAGTGCTTTTATAGTCAACATTCGATGGTCAACATTTTGCTGGCAACATTTCTGGGATATTTTGCGCTGGTATCGGAAACAAGATTGAATGTAGAGTAATTTGGGAATAAGAATGATATATAAAGTCTACCTCATTAGCTGCCAGAGGAGTGTTGAGGATAAATGTTGAGGGAAAAAGTGCTCGTGTGATACCGGATTTACTGGATACCTAGAGCAACACAACGCTGTCTATATTTCCCTTTTATAATGGCGTTCCTTCTCCAGCAACACAATACTTTTCAACACCGTCCTCGCCTTTTACCCTTTATTTCGTGCCCTCGGTTTGGACACGAAGAAGAACCCAACACTCCCTTCACTTCTCTGGGTGTTCCTTGTATACCAGCATCACAACACCGAGTCCACATGTCTTAAGGGGAGATTTCCACTTGAGGGATTTTTTTCTTGACTCCTTTCTCCCTCAAGTTTAGCCCCACTGTTTTTCTAATTTTAAGATGTTCGCCCCATTATTTTGACGATTTTAAGAACTTTCAACCCATTTCTGTCAATTTTAAGACCTTTCGTGCCATTTAGGTGTCGATTTTTTCCTGGCGAGCGATAGCGAGACTGTAATTTAAGAGGAACCGGCTTTCAGCCGGGACATTTTTCTGCCGAAAAATGTACAAATTTATCTTGAAAGGGGCTCAAGGGGGTGTAATCTTAAGCTTGAAGGATATCTAGGGACCAAACTAAAAACCTCCCCTGGGTGCATTTATTTGCTTGTTTGTTTATCTTTCTATGTCTTGTTTTTAATTTTCTCCATAGACCTCCATCAAGCTTTAAAATACCCCCCCCCCCCCTTCAAGATAAATTTGTACATTTGTTGATAGAAAATGTCCTTCTGATTATGTTTTGCATATCTTCAATGTCTGCCACTTTCAATTATTTCTCCACCGCATCACTCTTCTTCTTGCAACTTCTCATCCCTCCTTTCCTCCTCCTCCCCCTTTACCTCTACCACCTCCTCCTCCATCTCTACCAGCTCCTCCTCCTCTTCTCTACCACCTCCTCCTCCACCCCAGGGATCGGTACTAGGACCAATTCTCTTTCTAATTTACATCAACGACATAGATGAGGGTCTCACCTGCACAATCTCAAAATTTGCTGACGATACAAAAATTGCAAATAGCGTACTCTCAAAAGAACAAGTTGACGATATGCAACACAATCTAGATAAATTGTCATGTTGGGCCCAAATTTGGCAAATGAGTTTCAATGCGGATAAATGTAAAGTACTACATGTCGGATACCTAAATGAGAAAGCAAACTATTCGATGAATGGCACTCGGCTTAAGAATGTAAACAGAGAAACTGATCTGGGAGTAACAATATCGAGTAACCTAAAACCGAGTCAACAATGTTCAGAAGTTGTTAAGAAGGCAAACAAAATAATTGGCTTTATAGGCAGGTCATTTGAGCATAAATCCAAAGAAGTTATCCTAACCCTTTTACAATTCCTTAGTCCGCCCTCTTCTGGAATACTGCGTTCAATCCTGGTGCCCTTATTACCAAAAAGATATAAACAAGCTAGAACGAGTTCAACGTAGAGTTACCAAAATGATACCTAGCCTAAAGAACAAACCATACGAAGAGCGTCTTAGAGAATTAAATCTATTTCCTTTAACCCAGCGCAGATTAAGAGGCGACTTAATTCAAGTGTTCAAAATCATCAAAGGCATCGACAATATGAACTGTAGTAAGTACTTCACTATCGACCAATCTAATTACACGCGGGGAAACGGTTGCAAAATTATTGGTAAATCTTTTAACTCGCACGAATCTAAGAATTTCTTCTTCAATCGAGTTGTCAACTTGTGGAATGGGCTTCCCCGAGACGTTATAGACTGCAGCACCGTTGATTCATTTAAATTCCGCCTAGACAAATATCTCGCATCAAACCCGCGACTGACTGCGTTTGTAAATGAATAACTTTATCCTCCCCTCAGTTACTAACCCATATGTCCCCTACTAACTTCCTAGTCCTGCCACGTTAGTGGCAGGGCAATAGTTCCCTTTCCAATGTTCCCTTACCCACTCTAAACCACTGTTTGGACACTTGATCCTCAGTGTTTTGGAGGACAAGCAACCTAGAAGGGTCACTAGACCTGTTGTTGCTTGATTTCCTTTGTACTCCTTTGTACTCCTTTGTACCTCTACCTCCTCCTCCACCTCTACCACGCAGTCACTAAAATGATACCTAGATTGCGTAATAAACCGTACGAAGAGCGCTTAAAAGAACTAAATTTGTTTAGCTTAACAAAGCGCAAAATGAGAGGTGACCTAATAAAGGTGTTCAAAATGTTCAAGGGATTCAGCAACCTAAATGTAAGCGAATTATTTACAATCAATCAAGCAAACACGAGAAACAATGGTTATAAGATTATAGGCAAGCGTTTTCATTCTCACGAGGCGAATCATTTCTTCTTCAACCGTATTGTGAATAATTGGAACAGACTACCCTCGAACATTGTAAACTGTAATACTGTCGAAACATTTAAGAACCATCTGGATAAACACATGGCAAATAACCCCCGATTAACACAGTTTCTTTCAGAACGCGCAACGAAATGTCAACGCATACCGCAATGTATATTGATTTTCATACATCTGTTCCCTTTCAGAATTGTAGTAATAGAGTTAGCTTAGATTACAAATCAACTTCTTTTTTCTCCCTGTCCTGTCCGAATTTCCGTGTCAATTTTCAATACTACATGGTATTTTTCCTATCTGTTTCCATGCCAGCATTAGCTGGAGGGAGTGGTGGGTGGGGGAGGAGCCTTCTTCTTTGCTATCCTTTTCTCTACCTCGTAGTCCGTAGATTAGTAGTTTTAGATATCCAAACTGCCCCGTAAGGACCAATAGGTCTGTTGCCGTGTGTTCTCCTTTGTATTCCTCCTCCGCCTCTACCACCTCCTCCTCTTCTCTACCACCTCCTCCTCTTCTCTACCACCTCCTCCTCCACCTCTACCACCTCTTCTTCTCTACCACCACCTCCTCCACAACATCCTCCTCCAACTCCGCTTCCTCTTCCTCCACTTCTACCTCCTCCTCCTCTACCCTCGACCACCTCCTCCTCCGCCTCTACCACCTCCTCCTCCACCTCTACCACCTCCTCCTCCACCTCTACCACTACCTCTTCCTCCACTTCTACCTCCTCCTCCTCTACCTCGACCACCTCCTCCTCCGCCTCTACCACCTCCTCCTCCACCTCTACCTCCTCCACCTCTACCACCTCCTCCTCCACTTCCTCTCGTCTATCACCACCTCCTCCACCTTTACCACCTCCTCCTCCACCACCACCTCCTCTCCCCTCCCCTACTCAAATGACCCTGGGACGTGCCTACTCTTACCTCGCCCCCTCGCCCGACCCCTCGATAAAATCCTTCTCATTACACCCAGAAAGACCTACGTAAAAATGTGGGAACGTGAGTGTTGGTTTTCATGTTTCCGTGATGGTCGGCCTCATTCTGGCTGGGTGGGTGGGTAGAGGGCTAAGAGAGAGAGAGAGTAGGGCTGGGAGTGGGCTGAGAGAGAGATTGTAGTGCTAAGAGAGGGTGGGGCTGGGAGGGGGCTAAGATAGAGAGAGAGAGAGAAAAAGAGAGAGTAGGGCTGAGAGAGAGAGAGAGCTAACACGGATTTTTTTTTTTAGAGAAGATGTAGAAGAATATCCAACGAGAAAAAGAAACTACTATTAAATTCACCGAGACAGAAAGTATGCCTGAGAAATAAAGGGAAGACCCCCACATGGCTCATAAAGGGAAGACCCCCACATGGCTCATAAAGGGAAGACCCCCACATGGCTCATAAAGGGAAGACCCCCACATGGCTCATAAAGGGAAGACCCCCACATGGCTCATCAAGGGAAGACCCCCACATGGCTATAAAGGGAAGACCACCACATGGCTATAAAGGGAAGACCCCCACAGGGCTCATAAAGGCTCATAAAGGGAAGACCCCCACATGGCTCATAAAGGGAAGACCCCCACATGGCTCATAAAGGGAAGACCCCCACATGGCTCATAAAGGGAAGACCCCCACATGGCTCATGAAGGCAAGACAAGAAGAATTTAAGGGAGCCCACCTCGCTTTTCTTTTCTCTTTCTCTCCCTCTCTCTTTGGCTTGTATCCATTCGGCCTCATTCAGCCTACTGTTTTAAGACTTTTACCCCTATCCAGGTGTCAATATTTTTGAAATTCAATAAATTTGAAAATGTTCCATAGAAAAATGTCTCCGGCGAAGCCGGATTTCTCCATACAATGCTGGCTCGCTGTCGCTCACCAGAAAGAAATCGACACCTGGATGGGGATAAACGTCTTAAAACAGTTGGCTGAATGGGGCCGAATGGATACAAGCCAGGGAAAGAGAGAAAAGGAGAGAAAGATAAAAAAATATATAAAAACGGTGACCCCCCCCTTAACCCCTTCTGTACCAGCGACGTCAATATATTTTTTTCTAGCTATATATCGAAAATGTTGTGCAGTTTACGAAGGATGTGTACGGTAGGAAAAAGGGTAAAGTGAGGTAGTTCGAAGCCTTTTCATTGCTGGAGGCTTCTTTTTAAACTGAATTATCATCGTCTAACAGTAGCCACAATACAGTTAAAAGGACGGACCCGGTAGCCTACTGAAGAATTTAACCTGACACCCACACATTACTGGGATCTTCTTGCGGATGATGGCTGACTCAGGCTGGTTAAGGGGAGGTTTTTAGTTTAGTCTCTAGATATCCATAAAGCTTAAGATTACACCCCCATGAGCCCCTTTCAAGATAAATGTGTACATTTTTCGGTAGAAAAATGTCCCGGCTCAAAGCCGGTTCCTCTTAAATTACAGGCTCGCTATCGCTCGCCAGGATAAAATCGACACCTAAATGGCACGAAAGGTCTTAAAATTGACAGAAATGGGTCGAGGGTTCTTAAAATCGTCAATATAATGGGGCGAACGTCTTAAAATTAGAAAAGCAATGGAGCTAAATATGAGAGAGAAAGGGGCCAAGAAAAAAATCCCTCAAGTGGAAATCTCCCCTTAAGGGGGGAAGGGTTTAAGTTTTTGGTGTATTTATTTAGTTGTGTATTTATCGCTAAGCTTCCTCCCTAGACCTCCATCCTCCATTGCATTATCGTGCATCACTTATGCATAGGTTGTCTAAATAATGCATGGCTATGTTCCTTTGTATAATAGACTTCAATTTTGCAACGGGATAAGTTGAAGTAATTTTGTCTTAATCCTAAAGAAAACATTTCTTAGGTTCTGTAACCTGTCCTATTAATTAAGGTACTTCTTAATATCGAGCGAGTTATGATATACTAAAGGTTATGTATTTTGAGCCTAGCCATCCCTGTCACTCATAATTAGGAGTTAGGGGGCATAATAGCACGGCTCCTGACCCTCGTTAACCCCTTCTGTACCGGCGACGTCCTTTTGACTTAACCCTGGGTATTACTAATCGATTATATTCAGGTTAGAAAGGGACTCTAATAATTAATAGGCTTCAAACTATCCCGCTTTACACTTTTAATCGCCACAAATCCTTCTTAAACTGCACAAAATCGTCTAAATATAACTAAGATCAAATGAAAAAGATGTCGCCGGTACGGAAGGGGTTAACATACAGCACTATACTGGTCTCCTCTTCACCGGACGAGAATCCCATCCCATAGTAACCATATCCCCGTAACTATTACCTTTGTACTCCTAGTGTATTATTGCCTTTGTACTCCTAGTGTATTATTACCTTTGTACTCCTAGTGTATTATTACCTTTGTACTCTTAGTGTATTATTACCTTTGTACTCCTAGTGTATTACTACCTTTGTACTCCTAGTATATTATTACCTTTGTACTCTTAGTGTATTATTACCTTTGTACTCCTAGTGTATTATTACCTTTGTACTCCTAGTGTATTATTACCTTTGTACTCCTAGTGTATTATTACCTTTGTACTCCTAGTATAGTATTACCTTTGTACTCCTAGTGTATTACTACCTTTGTACTCCTAGTATATTATTACCTTTGTACTCTTAGTGTATTATTACCTTTGTACTCTTAGTGTATTATTACCTTTGTACTCTTAGTGTATTATTACCTTTGTACTCCTAGTGTATTATTACCTTTGTACTCCTAGTGTATTATTACCTTTGTACTCCTAGTGTATTATTACCTTTGTACTCCTAGTATAGTATTACCTTTGTACTCCTAGTATATTATTACCTTTGTACTCTTAGTGTATTATTACCTTTGTACTCTTAGTGTATTATTACCTTTGTACTCCTAGTGTAGTATTACCTTTGTACTCCTAGTGTATTATTACCTTTGTACTCCTAGTATATTTCTTGTGTTCTGAAGTGACGCTATGTCCCACTGTTAAAGAACATTTTAGCTCAGTAATAGGCGAGCCCACACAGATGAAATGTCCGCATTTTGTGGTTTGATTACCAGGACTATCGTCCTGGGGGAGACCTTCGTTACAGGTGACCTGCCTTTTGTCTCCTTCATACAGAAAGGAAAATAAAAACCTAGTAATGTAATTTAAAATGTTCAATGTTTCTTCCTGTTGTTCTTGGTTGGCGTTGTTAGGAAAGGGTGATAACAGAAGTGAGATCAGCAAATATATGTACCTTAATATATTTAAGCCACTAACCACATTGCTCAAACACACGATCCGCCCGTGTAGGCTCGCCAATTAAGAAAGGGGTTTGACAATATCTCGCCCGGTTAAAATGAGTTCTGGTATAGAAGCTTCCCTTCTTATCTCCACCGGCCGACATAAAGGGCTGGTAAGTGGTATCAAAGTGTGGTGTCTTGTTTACCCGGGGCCTGTGGTGGTGTTGGTGGTGCAGTAGTGGGGGCCTCTTTAATTAGGAAGGGTTGGTAAATAAACAAACGGGACCTCTATGGCCTCCTTTATAGTGATGGTGGTGGGAGGGTATAAGGCGGACCAGGTTCATAAGGGGACACTGACTGCTTTTTTGGCCTATAAATTCATTCATTCATAAATGTTTAGTTTCCTCGCTAGACATCCCTCAAACTTAGAAAAACATGCCCTAGACTCCCCCCCCCCCCCCCCTCAAGATAAATTTGTAAATTTTTCGGTAGAAAATTTTCCCGGCCAAAGGCCGGTTCCTCTTACAATTACAGGCTCGCTATCGCTTGTCAGGAAAAAATCGACACCTAAATGGCACGATAGGTCTTAACATTTATAACGAAATGGGACGAAAGGTCTTAAAATCGACAAACAAATGGGCCGAATGTCTACAAATCTAAAAAATAATGGGACTAAACACGAGGGAGAAAGGGGACCAGAAAAACGACCGTCTCCCCTTAATATAGCTCGTATTATGCAATGTGGTGTTTACATTTTAGGAAAACTAGACTCGTGATGCATTTAAGGGGGTAGTGCTTGTGTTTTGGTCTATGTATTTATTTATTTATTTATTCATTTAGTTTTGAATCTCCTAGCTAAACCTCCATCAAGCTAAAAAAAAAAAAAAAAAAAAAAAAAAACACACACACACACTCCCTAGACCTATCTTGAAAGGGTTCAAGATTAATTTGTTCATTTTTCGGTAGAAAAATATTTCCCGTCTGAAGGCCGATTCTTTCTATAATTAAAGACTCTCTATGGCTCGCCACGAAAAAATCGACACCTAAACAGCACGAAATGTCTTGATATTGACAAAGAAATGGGGCGAAAGATCTCAAAATCGCCAAACTAATGGAATGAACGTCTTAAAATCCCAAAACTAATATGCAAAACATGAGGGAGAAAGAGATCTACAAAAAACGATTACCTCCCCCTTAAGTCATTGAAGATTGAATTCACTTGACAACTACTAAGTGCCGTTTATAAACGTATGTGTAGTTTCATCTTAGTAATTATAGTGCAATAATAATGTTTCATTAAGCCCCTATGTTAAAATGATCAATATACTAAGGAGTCTAACACTGAAATGTCATGTTCTTTCTGTTTAATTAACCTTTCGACCATCGTCGATCATACCACCGTCTCCTGTTTCCCTTGCACCTTGGCTCTGTCGCACTAACCTTCATCGCTCTCTTCTTGTTCTCCGTGATGTTATACAGTAGGGCGCCTCCCTCCCGCTGGGGCCGGAGTGTAAACCGACACGCCCATTCCCAAACATAAACCCAACCATTTTGACTCTCGTAAAGGGCTGTCCTTAGCTGGAGTTAGGGTACGAGGAGGGGTGGTGGGGGCGTGGGAAGGAGGGTGGGGGGAGAGGGATTGGAGAAGAGTGGGGTCAAAGAAGGGTGAGGTAAAGGGATTTTATGGGGTTAAGTGAGGGGTGAACGGTAGGGAATATCGGGGGAAAGGGGGCATGTGTGTGATAGGGAAGGGGTAGAAAGGGGATGGGATGTGCGTGTGGGAGGGGAGGGGGAGAGGAGGGAGTGGGGTGTGTGAGAGGGCTGGGGTAGAGGAGGGGGGGCCTGGGATGTGTGTGATAGGGGAAGGGAAGTGGGGGAGGAGTAGGGGATAGGTGGTGGGATGTGTGTGGGATGGGAGAGGGAGAGGAGGAAGTGTGGGGATTTGTGAAGGAGGGGAGGCGTAGAGAGGAGGCTGGGAAGTGTGTGGAAGGGGAGGGGAGTGGGGGGATGTGTGTGGGAGGGGAGGAGTAGAGAGCAGGCTGGGATGTGTGTGGGAGGGCTGGGGAGTGGGGGATGTGTGTGGGATAGGAGGGGTAGAGGGTAGGGGGCTGGGATGTGTATGGGATGGGAGGGGGAGGGGGAGAGGAGGAAGTGTGGAGGGGTATGTGTGGGAGGCAAGGACGAACAGGGCCATGGGTAGAGGCAGAGGTTCATGGGGTGAGGGCATGAATGGGTGAGAGAGAGAGAGAATAATTAAACACAATGTTATTCATCTAAAACACAACTTTACCAAGACGTAAGTACCGGTAGATGATATTCAACAATAAAATAAGTAGAGCGTAGGAGTGAAACTGAGGATGATGTAACTGGTGCTTACATTGGGTGATAATGATCTCACTTGATATCAGCCTCTTCAGCCATTAGTTCTCTTAAGGGGGTAGTGCTTAGTGTTTGGTCTATTTATTCATTTATATATATATATATTTTATAGTAATCTCGCTAGACCTCCATCAAGCTTATTAAAACACCCTCAATACCCCCCTACGAGATAAATTTGTATATTGTTCGATAGAAAAATGTTCTGGCCGGAGACCTGTTACTACTATAATACAGGCTTGCTATCGCTCGCCAGGAAAATATTCGATACCTAAATTGCACGAAAGGTCATATTATTGATAAAGAAATGGGGCGAAAGATCTTAAAACCGCCAAACAAATGGGCCGAACGTTATACAATCTGAATACTAATGGGGCTCGACACGATGGAGATGGGGGGGGGGGGGGGGGGGGCAGAAAAACCAACCATCCTCCCTTAAGCTTTCTCTCTCTCTCTCCAGTTTCACATTAAAGACCCATTACTCTTTTTATCTCTCTTACACTCATTCCCTTCTTTGTCTACTGTTACAATCTCTCTGTCTCTCTCTCTCTCTGAATTTAACACCATTTGAGGAGGAGCACTTTATTTACAACGTTTCGCAGATTTAAGCTTCTTCAGGTCACTTCAGATCTCTCTCTCTCTCTCTCTCTCTCTCTCTGAATTTAACACCATTTGAGGAGGAGCACTTTATTTACAACGTTTCGCAGATTTAAGCTTCTTCAGGTCACTTCACATCTCTCTCTCTCTCTTTCTCTCTCTCTCTCTCTCTCTCTCTCTCTCTCTCTCTCTCTCTCTCTCTCTCTCTCTCTCCGCGATCCCACCCACTGTAGATTGGCAGAGATTAACAGGCTGCCCTTTCCTCAGTCTAGCAGAGTGACCGTATATCGTATATTTTATTGTATGTATGTATAGGCTATTGTAATATGTATTACAATATACAGTAGAATCGGGGGAAGAAACCCCAAGCATCTTCATCCTTTTGAATCTCCATGTATGTATGTACACTCATGCGTACTAAAAGCTGCTCAGGGGTGGGTCCTTCCTTCCCCTCCTCCACCCTGGGCAGGTGAAAGGGGGGAGTCGGGGCTAAGTCTACCCCACCCTCCACCCCCAAACTATCTCCAACTCCCCCACCCTTCCTCCTCTAGCTGAGAGAGAGAGAGAGAGAGAGAGAGAGAGAGAGAGAGAGAGAGAGAGAGAGAGAGAGAGAGAGAGAGAGAGAGAGAGAGAGAGAGAGAGAGAGAGAGAGAGAGAGAGAGAGAGATGTGTGTACCCCACGTTGTATGTATTGACTAATTTTGAAAATATAATTACATATTGTATTATTAAATTCCTAATAAATTTATAAAATTGGCTATTGTAAGAGTGTGCAATGATGGTTTAGCTACAATTTACGAGACATGAGAACAAGCGTTGCCAATCACTAACTGGCAGCTAGAGGAGGAAGGGTGGGGGAGTTGGGGATAGTTTGGGGGTGGAAGGTGGGGTAGACTTGGCCCCGACTCCCACCTTCCACCTGCCCAAGGTGGAGGTGGTGTGTGTGTGTACTTACTTACTCTAGTTGTATTGCGGGAGTGAGCATGCTCGTTATTTTCCGCCTCCTATATGTGTAGGTGTTATATGTATCGTTGGAATGGCTGTGGATGTGTGTGTAGTCTGTATTTTTAGCCAATTGGCGACATCGGAAACGAAGGCTTAGGGTGGATCTGTATGGTACCATTCTCACTATAGACGGTACCGTCTCGCCCGAAGGCTTAGGTAGCCATCAGCTTAGGTGAACCATATGATACCCATCTCGCCTTGTACCATTTTTGCCAACCCCAGATGGGACGTCACAACGTCGTCCACTTATTCCAGGTACCTATTTACAGCTAGGTGAACTGAGACTAACACATGAAAGGAGACAAGCCCAATTTGTCTCCGCCCGGCCGGGGATTGAACCCCCGACCCCTCGTGTGTGTGTGTGTGTGTGTGTGTGTGTGTGTGTGTGTGTTAATGATGATGTGAATGTTTGAGTATTTCTGTTGGATCGAAATCCTGTGACAATACAGACGCAAGTTGCACCCCATTCATTGTGTTCGCACACATTTTAGCTCACCAGTGTAAAGATTGATTTTTTTGTTTTTTTTCCCTGCGAGCGTACATCTAGGGTTGACCGGTCTGGCATGAACTTATAACTTTATATACCGGTATTCATTTGATTGTAGCAAGAGTAGATTGACAGATTATCTAAACTAAAAAAATATATTGTTATTGCCATAAGCTTCTATTTAAACCCTACTGACACACCAACACACAGATTACAGTTCCACTAACAAGGTGGGAAATAATACAGATAACAATTATCTTTAGTTTACCCATCGACTTTCACGCATATTTCGTTTTCTCTAATCCTAATCCTTCCGACTATCACTGTTTTTCGTTATCCTTCGCTAATTACTATACAATTAGTTCATCGTGCTGAGTATATCAAGCCCATTATCGAAGGATTGTGAACAGTGACAAATGTAGCTGGAATCGAAACCGCGTATCTTACAACTAAGGATGCCGGTGCTGTGTTACGTAACAAGTATTATATTATCCCACACTAACTTTAACTAAAATTATACGTTATGAAACATTTAAATGTGACAAAAGGTTCTAATTTATGTGAAATAGGTCCTCTACTGGTTAAAGAACTAGTGTCCCATGGTATTTAATTCAGCTTTTAAATGATGAAACAGCAACATAAGGTGGGTTGTTACTCAGACCCGCTGACCAGGTTTGCCAACATTCTCGCAATTCACTCATGTTAAGCTTAGTGCGTAACTCTTATGTATACGATAGCACAGTCACGCTAAATCTCCTAGATATATATAGATCCTATTATTATACTTTTCAGTAACATTGTTGACTAAGTATTTCGAAGTGCAGGTATGGAGTTAATGAGATCATATCATACAGTTATGTTGGTATCTCTCCCTCCCTCATCTTCCCTCCACCTCCTCCCTCTCCGTTTCCAACCATCACAGCTCACTCGGCCACATTCACCGTCTCTCCTCGCCGGTCTCTCCGCGGAAATTGTGTTACCTTAATGTGTTATTTGCGGTTTATGTGTGCGTGCGCGTGCGTGTGTGTTGAAGACTGGGAGGAATGGAAGATGACTTTAGTTGTAAGAAGAACAGTGATTGAACCCTCCATCGTCATCGAGGGGGAGGTAGTAAGAATGAACAGACATGATGAACTGGACCCAACCCTACCTTCCGTGTGTCTCTAGGTAAGACATCGTTCTGTGTGGTTCATTTACAGCCATGGGAGTATTGATTTATGTTGCAACGTGTCATAGCGGTCGTCGTTACCATCTTGCTTGGTTCTAACATATTGTTCTTGTTATAGTTAACACGGAATGGAGTTTGTTGTTGAAGAACCGCACATGATATACAATTTAGATTGTCTTGATTTTCTCGATTGTTGATAGAAGTACCGGTAGTGCCTGTTTACTAACTTGGTTACACCCAGGCAGGCCACGGCCAAACCAGCCCTGATCTGTCCCCTGGGCTAACTTTACTCAGGTGTACATACCTGTATGCAATCGTTGTATATCCTGTATTGATATGAGCTCGTAATACTTTACCTATACGGCTGCCGTATTTCTCCTTTAAAAACCTTACTAGATTGTCTGATATGAGATTAGAAACGCTAACAATACTTAATTTTAGCTTTGGGGGGGGGGGGGGGGAGGAAGGCTCCGACAGAGGGAGGGAGGGAGGGAGCAGCCGGATAAGTAAAGAATGACCATGAAATGTATTTTGCCTGTATTTTTAAGTACACCGTATTGAACCTTATTGTTCTGAATTTTGTTTTGTATTGATACATACCGTTATTTATCCACAATATCAGTAATCTTATAGCTCCCTTGCCTAAAGAACTTGACATATATATACTGCCTTTAGGCTAAACCTTATTGCTCTCAACCCCTTCCGTACCAGGGCCGTCCTTTTAACTATATTTTGGCTAGCATTAGGCGATTTTAGGGTAAACATTGAAGAGACCCCGGACAGCCTTTTTACCAGTTATTTATTTTTTTTATTTTTTTTTTATTTGTCTTTGATATACACTGTTGTTTAATACCGAGGTCTGTCGCATTTTAGTATTTTCAACATTAGCCTAACCTAACCTAACTAACCTAACCTAACCTAGTATGGGTGGCGGCTGCTGCCCCCACACGCCCGCTAAATCCATTAAATCCGAGCCAAGAACCTAACCTAACCTATCACAACTACTATCACAACTACTATCACAACTACTATTATAACGTGTGAACAGTAGGATAAAACTAACCGGTCTTCCCGTGACGGTGTAAACCCAGCTCACGTTCCCTGTTTAAGGGTGCGCTACGGTCTAAACCCAGCTCACGTTCCCTGTTTATTGGTGAACAGTTTCTCGTATTTCGCTAATAGTGAATTTGCGACGGTAATTACATGTACACCAACAAAGTATCGTCCATGAAACTTCTAGAACACTGATAATTATCGATGGGGCTCGTATCCGGGTTATCTTCAATATTGTCCGATTTGAGTCGGTTTAAACAGGGCCTCCAGCAACTAAGAGGCTTTGAACTATCTCACCTAACCCTTTGAACTATCTCACCTGACCCTTTGAACTATCTCACCTAACCCTTTGAACTATCTCACCTGACCCTTTGAACTATCTCACCTAACCCTTTGAACTATCTCACCTGACCCTTTGAACTATCTCACCTGACCCTTTGAACTATCTCACCTGACCCTTTGAACTATCTCACCTAACCCTTTGAACTATCTCACCTGACCCTTTGAACTATCTCACCTGACCCTTTGAACTATCTCACCTAACCCTTTGAACTATCTCACCTGACCCTTTGAACTATCTCACCTGACCCTTTGAACTATCTCACCTGACCCTTTGAACTATCTCACCTGACCCTTTGAACTATCTCACCTGACCCTTTGAACTATCTCACCTGACCCTTTGAACTATCTCACCTGACCCTTTGAACTATCTCACCTGACCCTTTTCATTACCACAGATCCTTCTTAAGTTGAACAACATCGTCTATATATAGCTAAAATGAAATATAAATAACGTCGTCGGCGCAGAAGGGGTTAACCACAACCGCCCCTGCATTATCCGTAACCGTTTGCTCATAACCGCATTAACCCCTTGAAGCTCTGACGCGTTTTAGCAGTTTATTTTGGCCCGCATTAGACGATTTTATGCAGCTTAGGAAGGACCTGTGGGTGTTAAAAGGGTAAATACTATCTCAATCAACCCTTTGACTTCCATTGACTGCTACTAATTTGAATAAAATCGTCTATAGTAGCCAGCAAACAGAACAGAAACGCGTATTGGAGCTTGAAAGGGTTAATACCATCTTCATTTTACGTAGTCCATTAAGGGTAGGTTTTTAGTGTGTTTCTCAGACTTCCATCAAGCTTGAAATTACACCCCCTTGACTCCCTTTCAAGATAGATTTGTAAATTTTTCGGTAGAAAAATGTCCCGGCTGAAAGCCGGTTCCTCTTAAATTACAGGCTCGCTATCGCTCGCCAGGATAAAATTGACACCTGAATGGCACGAAAGGTCTTAATATGGGGTGAATGTTCTTAAAATCGCTAAACTAATGGGGCAAACGTTTTATAATATCAAAAGCAATGGGGCTAAACATGAGGGAGAAAGGGGTCAAGAAAAAAATCCCTCGAGTGGAGATCTCCCCTTAAGAGCCATGCCAATAACGTTTAGCTCCTGCCCTTAAGAGATGGTTCACTTTGTGGTCGATTTTATGGTTCTCGTTCATTATAGTTCTAGTTTCCTCCCTAGACCTCTATCAAACTAAAAAAAAAAAACATCCATTAAATCCCCCTTGTAGATAAATTTGTACATTTTTAGGGAAAGAAAAATGTCCCGCCGTATCTTCCAAAATGACAGGCTCACTATCGTTCGCCTGGAGAAAAATCGACACCTAAATAGCACGAAAGGTCTTAATATTGACAAAGAAATTGGGTGAATGGTCTTAAAATCGCCAATTTAAGGGGCCTAACTTATTAAAATATAAAAAAAAGGAATGGGGCTAAACATGAGGGAGGAGGTGGTGGTCTAGAAGAGCGACCCATCTCCCCTTAACCCCTTTATTACCGGTGACGTCTTCTTTATTTGGTTTTAGCGGTTTTTAGACGATTTTATTCGGCTTAGGATGGTAGTGTGGCAATTATGAGGTTACAGACTATCAGAATTAACCCCTTTTACTACCGCAGATCTTTCCTAAGCTGCCTAAAATCTTCTAAATATAGCCGATAAAAAACAACATACATCCCCGGTTGTGAAAGGGTTAACTGTAAAGCTGACTGCCTTAACCCCTTAACCACAAAGATATATATATTCCTAAAACAGTAGTGTGGTCCTCGTCCTTAGGCCTAACCCTCGGCCCTTAAACCTAACCCTCTGACCTTAGCTAGAGCCCTTAGCTAGAGCCCTTAGCTTATGTATCCCCCCCCCCCATCCACGCACCCCCGCCCCTGTATTGGCGTGTCAAGGTAGATAATAGGTCGGAAGGATCGCCTGTTAATTGCTGCCTCGGGGGCCAATTTAGGTAGGATTACTGCCCTAGCCCCCTCCTCCCTCCTCTCACACTCCCTTCCCACTCCCCCCGTTGGCACCTCTATACCGCCTTCTCGGTCCCCCCTCCACCTCCACCCCCCCCCCCCCCACCCCCCCCCCCCTTTTGGCACCTATCAAGCCCCCCACCCCTCCCCACACACACACCCTTTGGCACCTCTATCAAGCCCTCACCCTCCACTCCCCCACCTCTCTCAAGCCCTCACCCTACGCTACGCCCCTTGTTGTTGTTTGAAAATTGGTGCAGCAGACTGTTCGAAGGGGTGGAGCGCTCCCCTGCGAAGATGGGCCCATTTGACACTTTTTGCAGTTCGACATCGAGGGGTTTCTTAAAGCTGTCTAACGAGATGTCCCTCATGTCTCTTACTCGCCGCGGGAGTTTGTTGAAGAGACGTGCTCTTCTATGTGATAACCAGCCCTCTCACAGCGCGCCCATAGCACCCCCGATTTTCCATCTTGGGGATATCGCATTCCCAGCCTCCCCTCCTTGTCTGCCTTCCTTGATATTTTTTCCTTTCGTCTTTTTCACTGCTTGCCCATTCCTTGCTTGCCCTCTCCTTGCCTGTTTCCTCCTTGCCTTGCCTTCCCTTCCTTGCCTGTTTCTTCCTTCCCTATCCTTACCTTCCTTTCATGTTTCTCCTTGCCTACCCATCCTTGTCGCCTCTTCCCTGCCTATACACCTACCTCTGCAACTTCCTTCTCTCTACCTTCATTCTCGATTCTCTCTCTCTCTCTCTCTCTCTCTCTCTCTCTCTCAAACTTCTCTTATCCCATTTTTGTTCAATCCCTGCTTCTCTCATGCATCCCTTTTATCCTCCGTTTTCCTGTTATCCCTTGTCACCCATTTAGTACATGTTATCTTTTATCTTATGTGTTCGCTCGGGTTTCCTCTTCTATTTTCCTCCTGTTCCTTTATATTGATTTTTCTTCAGAGTCTTACCTTCCCGCGTTTTCTCTTCTATCCTACTCCTCTGGTTCAAATTCCCCTCTTCGATTTCCATTAGGGCATTCATATGTACGGTAACGGTCAAGATATCATTGTATCGATCAATTCAAGCACGAACACACCGTGCTGACATTAGTTGATTAGCCTCAAGGATTCAATCAAGTGTTTACAAGTGCGATTAGCCTACATGAGCTCGACGATACATGTTTCCTATCCTCTGCCATGCCACAGACCTTGCTCTTGTCAGGTTGTGCACTAGCCTCACTTATGCCATGGTGCCCTAGCTACTTCCATTCTTATGCTCTTGTCTCCTATCTGTTTGCTGTCACTTCCTGTACATCTTGCTTCTCTCATGTGCTGTTCAGTCCCTCACTGTCCCATACCTCTCGCCTGTCACTTCACATCCCTTATACACTACCATTTCTCAACAAATGTACACTGTGATCTTCAGAGTGAACGGTCGGTTGTGGCGGGGGGGTGTTGCACTTAAGGGGTGTTTGTAATTGTGTCTGTGTGTCGAGGAACACTGTTAGTGTGTGCCATTCTTGTTGCGGTCGGGTGATCATATTTTTAATGTCTATATTGAATACATAATATGAAGTCATCCAAGGTATTATTTTTATAAGGTGCCTTTTAAGAGAGTATAAAATTATACTCTCGAAAGGCTCAATTTAAATATTTCAATTTCACACCATACCCATACACTTGCTGTTAACCCCTTCTGTACCGGCGACGTCTTTTTCATTCTATTAGGGATACTTTTGGACGATTTTATTCAGCTTAGGAAGGACCTCTGTCGATTAACAAGCTTCGAACTATCTCTCTTACCCCTTTCCACTACCACAGATCCTTCTTAAAGGTGGGGGCTCATGGGTTGAGATAAACATGGAATGATAATCGCCAAGCTGTACATAATTATCTTGCAAAATGCAATGGCTCTGGAATAATTATTAACAATGGTATAAAGGATTTTGTGGATCGTCTATACCGGGCCTGTGACGTCACAAGAGTGTAAGTCCACCATCCAGTCTAGGCTAAGGATACTGGTGTGACGTCACTATGACGTCACAGGCCCGGTATAGACGATCTGCAAAATCCTTATACCATTGTTAATAATTATTTCAGTGACATTGCATTTTACAAGATAAATATATGCAGGTTGGCGATTATTTTTCCATGTTTACCTCAACCCATGAGCCCCCACCTTTAAGTTCCACAAAATCGTCTAATTATAGCTAGAATATAATTTTAAAAGACGTCGCCGGTACAGAAGGGGTTAATTCCTACCCATGAATCCTTACTTCTTTAATCTCGCTCTACTGTTCTCCCTGTAACATCCAACCCCATCTTCACATGATACATACACTTTTGTTTTCATTTTCCCGATCTTCCTGTATGTCTACACCTGGCTTACGTAAACACTCCTATAAGTTACCTTTCCTATAATGACCTACTTGTACTACTTAATGTCCTACTTGTACTAATTAATCACTCACTTCCCACTCTTACCTCTCCCCTACGGCTCTCTCATTGAAGGGGAGATGGCTCGTTTTATCTAGATCCCTTTCTCCCTCATGTTTAGCCCCATTAGTTTTCAGATTTTAAGACGTTCGGCTCATTAGTTTGGCGATTTTAAGACCTTTCGCCCCATTTAGTTGTCACTATTAAGACCTTTTGTGCTATTTACTTGTTGATTCTTTTCCTGGCGAACGATAGTGAGCCTGTAATTTAGGAAGAAGGGGGATCTAATGGATGTTTTTTTAAGTTTGATGGAGGTCTAGGGAGGAAACTAAAACAATGATAAAAACAAGTATTATAAATGAGGAAAAAATTAGGTCCATCCCCCCTTAATGCCCCTACTCCTGCCCTTACATTTGTTATCCCTTTGTATTCCCTAATTATCCCTTTGTATTCCCTAATTATCCCTTTGTATTCCCTAATTATCCCTTTGTATGCCCTAATTATCCCTTTGTATGCCCTAATTATCCCTTTGTATTCCCTAATTATCCCTTTGTATTCCCTAATTATCCCTTGTCGTACTTAGCCCTCCTGTGTCTATGTGTTTATTATATGGGTACTAGCTTGAAGAATAGGTTATACTGGGTAGAATGGGTGAAACATACAGTGCCCCTTGCTGCTCTTCTCCTATTACCCCCTACCACCACTTGCCCCCTAACACCACCTTCAGTACACTACCACCACCCCCTGCCACCCCATCCCCTACCACCACCTGACCCTATCTGCCCCCCTAACACCCCCTTCCTTATACCCTGCCAAGCTTCTGTTCCCCTGCCACTTCCACCACCTCTTGCTATTCGCATATGCGGCCTATCTGTCCCCCTGCCACCACCACCTCCCCCACCCTCCCTCCTCTACCACCACCTTCCACCTTTCTGCTCCCCTGCCATCACTACCCCCCCCCCCCCCCCCCCCCCCCCCCCCCCTGCCTTCCCTCGGTGTCCGCCTTGCATCCCAATAAGGCTCTCTCCTCACTTCCCTCTCTGCTCTCTCCCACCTTCAGTCACTTCACTATTCCCAATATCACTCATTTTCCTCCTCACTCTCTCTTTCTCATCACTAAATGTCTTTCTCATCCACATTTTATTTCATTATTCGATTAATTTCACCCAATATCACTTCATTTTCTTTTCACGTTGGCACCTTCCATGTTCACGCTCTCCTCCACGTTCACTTCACTCTTCCCTTTATCATATACAGTGTGATAAGGGGGTATACAGTGCTTGGTTTTTGGTCTATATATATTTATATATTTTATTTATTTTTTAGTTTCCTCGCTAGACCTCCATCGAGCTTAGAAAAACAACCCCTTTCGTAAAAAACGTTCCTGTTTAACAAACCTCTTGGACTTCTTCCACGATATCCTCAACCTATACGATGAGAGTAAAGCTGTAGATATTATATACCTTGATTTTCAAAAGGCCTTTGACAAAGTTCCCCACAAACGTTTACTGCTAAAACTAAAAGCGCATGGAATACAAGACGGTGTGTTGAAATGGATAGAAAATTGTCTCAGCGACAGAAAGCAAAGAGTAGTCCTAAACGGTAAGGCATCTAAATGGACCAATGTAAGTAGCGGGGTACCCCAGGGATCGGTACTAGGTCCAATTCTCTTTCTAATTTACATCAACGACATAGAGAGAGGGTCTCACCTGTACAATCTCAAAATTTGCTGACGATACAAAAATTGCAAATAGCGTACTCTCAAAAGAACAAGTTGACGATATGCAACACAATCTAGATCAATTGTCATGTTGGGCCCAAATTTGGCAAATGAGTTTCAATGCGGATAAATGTAAAGTACTACATATCGGATACCTAAATGAGAAAACAAACTATTCGATGAATGGCACTCAGCTTAAGAATGTAAACAGAGAGAAAGAACCGATCTGGGAGTAACAATATCGAGTAACCTAAAACCGAGTCAACAATGTTCAGAAGTTGTTAAGAAGGCAAACAAAATAATTGGGCTTTATAGGCAGGTCATTTGAGCATAAATCCAAAGAAGTTATCCTAACCCTTTACAATTCCTTAGTCCGCCCTCTTCTGGAATACTGCGTTCAATCCTGGTGCCCTTATTACCAAAAAGAAAAACGGATTATAAACAAGCTAGAACGAGTTCAACGTAGAGTTACCAAAATGATACCTAGCCTAAAGAACAAACCATACGAAGAGCGTCTTAGAGAATTAAATCTATTTCCTTTAACCCAGCGCAGATTAGAGGTGACTTAATTCAAGTGTTCAAAATCATCAAAGGCATCGACAATATGGACTGTAGTAAGTACTTCACTATCGACCAATCTAATTACACTCGGGGAAAAGGTTGCAAAATTATTGGTAAATCTTTTAACTCGCACGAATCTAAGAATTTCTTCTTCAATCGAGTTGTCAACTTGTGGAATGGGCTTCCCCGAAACGTTATAGACTGCATCACCGTTGATTCATTTAAACTCCGCCTAGACAAATATCTCGCATCAAACCCGCGACTGCCTGCGTTTGTAAATGAATAACTTTATGTTTATCCCCCCCTCAGTTACTAACCCATCTGTCCCCTACTAACTTCCTAATCCTGCCACGGACATTAGTTCCAGGGCAGTAATTCCCTTTCCAATGTTCCCTTACCCACTCTAAACCATTGTTTGGACACTTGATCCTCAGTGTTTTGGAGGACAAGCAACCTAGAATCTAGATCTGTTGTTGCTTGATTTCCTTTGTACTCCTTTGTACTCTCTGTCTCTCTCTCTCTCTCTCTCTCTCTCTCTCTCTCTCTCTCTCTCTCTCTCTCTCTCTCTCTCTCTCTCTCTCTCTCTCTCTCTCTCATTCTGTCCCTGTCACTGTAATCTCTCCCTCTCTCGCTCACTCCTCCCCACAACAGCCAGTCATGCATACCTACACACATACACGCACAAAGACACGCACGCACGCACAGACAAACACACGCACACACGCATGCATACCGGTGATGTAGAGCAACGGGAGGGGGGGAATTGGAGGTAAAGAGAACGGGTTGGAAGAAACACTATATGTGTTCTCCAATAAATGGTATATGTAAATAAACACAATTTATGAGGAAGGAAGGCGAGGTTTACTATGCTGTATGTACTAAAGGCATTTTTTTTTCTATGTGGATGAGGGAGACAAAAGGCAAATCTGCCTGTGACGATTGCCTCCCCCAGAGTTGAAAGAGTGACAGGACCAATATCAAGGATTATCGAGCCACAATGTCTGGACACACGAAGTTTGAGTCAATTTACGTCATAGGATGAGGGAAAGATGGATTTAGGGAGAGAGTTCCAGAGCTCAGCTGTTGAATAGAATAAATATTGGGAGTATCGTTTCATTCTTGAGTTGGAGAGTTGCACAGAGTAGGGGTGGGATTGTGTTGCAAGACAGGTACTACGTACCCTACGTAAGAGGAGGTGGTATACACTGGGAGACTTCTGAGGAACACTGATTATTGTAGTAGCGATAGAATAGCGAGAGAGATGGAACATTGCGGCGAAGAGAGAGAGATATATTGCAGAGAGTTAGTGAGTGGACGGGAGTTAATGATACCCTTTCAGTACGAATGACTCAGGTTAGTAAATTCACGCCTGCATGAAACGTTTCAGCTTGGGAAATATGTGTCAAAATGTTTTGAGACAAACACCTATTCTTGTTTGCTAACTGATATAATTGTATTGTACAGCGCATCTTTAATAATACGTAAACGACTATAACATTTGTGCTGCAAAGATCGTCTAGAGTAATCCGCAACAAAAGAAAGTCGTCGTCATATTAATTGAAAGAGTTAAGGGGAGATTTCCACTTGAGGGATTTTTTTTCTTAACTCCTTTCTCCCTCATGTTTAGCCCAATGTTTTTTTCTAATTGTAAGAAGTTTGCCCCATTATTTTGACGATTTTAAGAACTTTCAACCCATTTCTGTCAATTTTAAGACCTTTCGTGCCATCTAGGTGTCGATTTTATCCTGGCGAGCGATAGCGAGCCTGTAATTTAAGAGGAACCAGCTTTCAGCCGGGAAATTTTTCTACCGAAAAATGTACAAATTTATCTTGAAAGGGGCTCAAGGGGGTGTAATCTTAAGCTTGAAGGATATCTAGGGACCAAACTAAAAACCTCCCCTTAAGGGGGGGATTATTTAAAAAAAAAAAAAATCACCCTCATAATTGGTCCCATTAGTTTTGAGATGTTTAGACATTCGTCCCATTAGGTTAGCGATTATATTAAGACTTCTCGTGCCATTTATGTTTAGATTTTCTCCTGGCGACCGCTAGCAAGCATTTAATCTATTTATTTTGTTGCCTATACCTAAGAATATACAAAGTTATCTCGAAGGGGGATCTTGTGGGTGATTTGTATAATTGTTTTTATTTGTTTTATTTATTTTTTATTTTATTTATTGTTAATTTTTATTGTTATTGTTTTAAATCTTGATAGAGGTCTAGCGAGGAAACTAAGAATCTTGATAGAGGTCTAGCGAGGAAACTAAGAACACCCTCTGGGAATCATAGGATCGCCTGGAGTTTTGCAGGGAAGGGAGTTGCGAAAGGCAGAGGAGCCAACCAAGTAATGGATGAAGGCAAGGTCTATATGGCTGAAGGGATGGGGACATGGATGAAGGGGTGGGGAAATGGATGAAGGGGTGTGGAAATGGATGAAGGGGTGTGGAAATGGATGAAGGGGTGTGGAAATAGATGAAGTGGTGTGGGAATGCATGAAGGACATGGAGAAGGGGGGAAATGGATGAAGGGGTGTGGAAATGGATGAAGGGGTGTGGAAATAGATGAAGTGGTGTGGAAATGCATGAAGGGGTGGGGAAATGTATAAAGTGGTGTGGAAATGGATAAAGGGGTGAGTAAATGGGAGAGAGTATAAATGGATCGTAAAGGCGGTGAATGGTATGATGGTGAGAGATACAAGAGGGAGGTCGGAGGATGGAAGTGGTTGGGGGGGGGGGAGAAGAAGAGGGTAGGTAGGAGGCATTACTGAGGAGAGGAAGTAGGGGGTTGTGGGAGGAGAGGGTATGTAGGAGGTGTTACAGAGAAGAGGAAAAGGGGGTTGTTGGGGAAGGTGGGGGAGGAGAGGGTAGGTAGGAAACGTTACAAAGGAGACGAAGAAGTGGGTTGGGGTGTTGGGGGAGAAGAGGGTAGGAGGCGTTACGGAGGAGAGGAAGTATGGGGTCTGGGGAGGTGGGGGAGAAGAGGGTATATGGCGTTACAGAGGAGAGGAGGTATTGAGTATTGTTCACATTTGTGGGGAGGATCCTCTCACACAGCACTTCTAGACAAAGTAGAAAAGAAAGCCTTCCGTCTCATTAACTCACGTCCACTCACTAACTTTCTGCAATCTCTCTCGCTCTCTTTCTCTTCACCTTAATGTTGCATCTCTCTCACTATTCTACCGCTATTACAATAATCAGTGTTCCTCAGAGCTCTCTGTGTATAACCCCCCCCCCCCTTCGTAGAGCACGTAGCACCCGCCTTGCAACATAATCCCACCCCTACTCTGTGCAAATCTCCAACCCAAGAGTGAAAAATTATTCTTAATCATTCTTCTATTCAACAGCTGAGCTGTGGAACTCTCTCCCAGAATCAGTCTTTCCCTCTTCCAATGAATTAAATGGCTTCAAACTCCGTGTGTCCAGGCATTTTGGCTCGAACGTCCTTTAATTTTGGCCCTGTCACTCTTTCAATTTTGGGAGATGCACTCGTTACAGGCAGTTCTGCCTTTTGCCTCCCTCACACATAGACAAAACAAATCCGTCTTAATACAGTAGGCAGAAGCGGTCCGAATGGATACAAGCCAGAGAATGAGAGAAAAGGAGAAAGGAACACGAGAAAGAGTCATCTAGGTTCAGGGTGGGGATATACTTACGTGGGCCCAGATAGGGGAGTCGAGAGAAGCAAGAGTAAGTCAGAAAGAGGGGGGGGGGGGGGAGATACGAGGAGGGGGGGTGAGAGTCGGGAATTGGGGGGGGGGGGATATGAGAGAGTGTTTAGCCCATTCAGTATCGGTGACGTTCTTTTGATCATGTTCTGGCAACTATTGGACGATTTCAGGTTAGGCAGGACGTCTACCCATAACAAGGCTATACAGACTATCGCAATTAATCCTTTTAGCTACCCTATATCCTTTCTAAGCTTCATAAAATCATCTAAATATAGCTAGAATAAAATATAACACACGTCGCTGGTACTCAAAGAGTTAAGATCAGCGATTTGATAAGGCTGTACATAAATGATGAAGATTGTAAGATGTGAATTGATAGTAAGGATTGTGAACGGGTATAAGGAGTCAGGGAGAGGGTCTAGTGAAGATGAAAAGAGTTGGACAAAGAGGGACAAGAGGATACTAGAGGTTAGGATGAGGAAGTGAGGTGATACTTATGATTAATCGAATTTATTAATTTCACACCCAACACCAAACGCCTCCCAATGAAATTAATGAAAGCATGTGATCCTACCGGGATTCGAACCTGGGTTACCACATACAGATCTTAAACACTCAGACCATTACACCATCAAGACAGTTAAAGGTTAAGTACATGACTACGATTGAATATCCATTTATCGAATACTGGATTTCAAGCTAATCATGTACTCCGACCCAAGTGCACACAGGATAGCTAAATGCTCAACTGAAAGGAAAGAACATTTTATGGGATGGGATTATGAGGAAATTATAATGATTGTGAGCGGTTGTGAGGAGAAGGAAAGGGGTCAGGAAGAATAAAAGGGGGTTCTGTTGGGGGTGAGGAAGGTGGGGGTGAGGGAGGAGGGGTCAGGTGGTATCGACCAGGGCAGGTGGGCGGTGGCCACGTCAACCAACCTGATTTGTGGCGCGTTTTAACACACCCGCTGGAAAATTACCTCGCCCGCCCTGGAACCCTGCCATCACCCTGCCTCCTCCCTCCCTGTCTTACCCTGAAGCCTTGCCACCACCATGCCTCCCTACCATCCTGGAACCTTACCCCTACCACAACCCTGCTGCATCCCTGTCTTACCCTGAAGCCTTGCCACCACCATGCCTCCCTACCATCCTGGAACCTTACCCCTGCCACAACCCTGTTTCATCTCTGTATCACTCTGAACCCTTGCCACCATCATGCCTCCCTATCGTCCTGAAACCATACCAACACCTCTGCCTCGCTACTACCCTTCCTCACTCTGGAACCCTGCCTCTGAAACCCTACCACCAAACCTGTCTCTATACTGATCCCTGCTAATCTATAAGCTTCCTATGCTGCGGCGCCCCCCCCCCCCCCTTACCACCCAGCCGCTTCCTTGCTACCCATCCCTACTGTTTATTCCCCTGCCTGCCCCTACCAAATTTCACCGCCCCCCTGTAATCTTGCCACCCCCTATCCCTGCTCCCCGATCTTCTCATCCCGCTCTGTTGTTCCACTTTACCTCGTGTCCCCCTGCCTTATTCTCGCTCCCTGCCATCCCCTTACGACCTATCGCTCTCTATTTCCATCTACTATTACCCTTTCGGCTTATATCACCCATTTCCATTTTTTTTTTTTTTTTAATTTATTTATTTTTTATTTTTTTTATGTGGATGAGGGAGACAAAAGGCAACACTGCCTGTGCCGATTGCCTCCCCCACAGTTGAAAGAATGGCAGGGCCAAGCTCAAGGAATATACGAACTACAATGCCTGGACACATGGAGTTCGAAGCCATTTAAGTCGCTGGATGAGGGAAAGGTGGATTCAGGGAGAGAGTTTCTGAGCTCAACTGTTTACTCTTGGGTTGGAGACTTGCACAGAGTAGGGGTAGGATTGTGTTGAAAGTCGGGTTCTACGTGCTTGTAGCCCCCTGCCACGTTACGGATCCCTGCTATATTCCGTTTCCTATTTCTCTATGTTATCCTACCTCTCCCTGCCACCCTGCTCATGTCACACTCCTGCTCATATCCCAAATTTCCCTACTTAGTCAGTTACCGCCACCTCCCTTAAGGGGGCCCAGCTCGTTATATTTGTTTTCTCTCTCTCTGGGTTGTATCCATTCGGCTCCATTCAGCTTACTGTTTTAAGACGTTTATCCCCATCCAGGTGTAATTTTTGTCCTGGCAAGCTGTAGCGAGCCAGCATATTTTTATAATGTTTTTGACAGCAGGCTAAATTTTTACATTTTTCGATAGAAAAATGTCTCCGGCGAAGCCGTATTTCTCCATACAATGCTGGCTCGCTATCGCTCGCCAGGAAGAAATTGAAACCTGGATGGGGATAAACGTCTTGAAACAGTTGGGTGAATGGGGCCGAATGGATACAAGCCAGAGAAAAAGAAAAAAAGGAGAGCAAAAAGCAGGTCACCCCCATTAAATGCCTTCCCCTGCCTCCCTGTCGTACCATTCCACTCCCTGCCAACCCTCGCGACTCCTACTGCATCCCCTATCTCCCTGCAGTCCTGTCACTCCCTGTCAGTTGTATCGTGATTTATACTTTGCATTTTATTATGGTAGGTAAAGCCGGTATCACACGAGCGCCTTTTCCCTCAACATTTATACTCAACACACGTCTGGCAGCTTATGAGGTAAACATTTAAAACATTAC
>CM064522.1:6115312-6150312 GCA_032716605.1 Paralithodes platypus | reverse complement strand
GTTCCTATCTGGCTTTACCATGTAGATTAAACTTACTTTGTGTCTTTTTGTGTGTTTGCTATTGTATTGTATGTTTTATTTTATCCCCCCCCCCCTCAGTTACTAACCCATCTGTCCCCTACTAACTTCCTAATCCTGCCACGGACATTAGTTCCAGGGCAGTAGTTCCCTTTCCAATGTTCCCTTACCCACTCTAAACCACTGTTTGGACACTTGATCCTCAGTGTTTTGGAGGACAAGCAGCCTAGAAGGGTCACTAGACCTGTTGTTGCTTGATTTCCTTTATACTCCTTTGTACTCTAAATCATGACCATATCCTCGTTGGGGTGATAAATGTTCTTATTACAATTTATATATTATTATCTACAATTTATATATTATTATCTACAATTTATATATTATTATCTACAATTTATATATTATTATCTACAATTCTTCCTCCATGTTTTGTTTTATTTACGTTGCTTCCTTTAGTTTGATTTCGTTTTACTTCTGTTTTTTCCCCCCATTTTGATCCCAATCTCTTGCTTCGCACCCAAATTATCCCTCCTCTTTGCCTGCTAATCTTCTTTACGTATCTGTGTTTGTCTGTTTTTTTCCCCCTATCATGATGTTTTGAATGAGTGTGAGCAATCCTAAAAGGGTTGAACAACTCCGGGTGGACCTTAATTGTAATATAAACACCTGCAAAACAAACCAACCAAGACAGGAACCGTACAATATAACGACAAAATAACTTATCGAAATCACTGTGGAAATAACGATTTAAGGGGAGGTATTTAGTTTGTTCCCTAGACCTCCATCAACCTTAAAATTACACCCCCTCGAGTCCCTTTCAAGATAAATTTGTACATTTTTCGGTAGAAAAATTTCCCGGCCAAAGGCCGGTTCCTCTTAAATTACAGGCTCGCTATCGCTCGCCAGGATAAAATAGACACCTGAATTGCACGAAAGGTCTTAATATGGGGTGAAAGTTCTTAAAATCGCTAAACTAATGGGGCAAACGTTTTATAATATCAAAAGCAATGGGGCTAAACATGAGGGAGAAAGGGGTCAAGAAAACAATCTCTCAAGTGAAGACCTCCCCTTAACAAAATAAAACTTTGAAATGCAGAAAAACACAAAGCCATCTCATAGAATGTACATCACTATAATATGAGTAAGTGAATTTGGTTCCCAGACAAATTATTCGCACATATATTAACGTACTCTCGTCATATTCAAGGAATTAGTCAATTTGGGAAGTTCAGGACATTTTTGACCGACTTTGGGTAAGTGCAAGGGGATGCATTTCGGCCAAAAAAAATATTATTAGTGAGCTGGGCCTATAATTACGCCTTGTAATTGGGGTTGGGTGTGAGAGGGATCTGCCTAGTGTGGGCTAATCGGCTTTCTGCAGACTCCCATTTTCTTATGTTCTTCCAAATCAGACTATTCACAATTAGGAAAGACTTTGGAAGTAACTGACTTGGAAATTGACTTGGATGGTCTAATAAAGAGTGACCTAATGTTTTCCAAGCAGTGCACACTGAAGTAAAGAACACAGATCAAACATTAAGAGACAGTTTTCAATCACAATCTACTATGCTTTGATACTGCCTCTTCTTGGTTATAGTGTTCAGTTCTGGGTTCCAGCACTCGGGAAAGATATAGAGCGACTAGAAAGTGTTCAAGTTAGGGCAACAAAGCGTATTCTCTCGTTAAGAAAATTGAGCTAAGAGGACTGGTTCAGATAGCTTAGTCATCCACCTGGATTAATAGAAGGTTGTCTCCCCTAGATGGGTTGCCGACCAAGGTTACGAGTCACACCCACCTATTTTTCTCCATTCAGCTCTCCTTCAAATTCTTCCATCTTTGTTTATCTCATTCAAGGATCGTCACTTTCAGAGTGTCTTTCTCATCCCTTCCCACTTATACTTCAACGCTATTTCCAGTTTTGTCTTCCCCCAACATTTATTGTTCTCCCACTTTAATTCCCTCCCCCCCCTCAATTTATTTCCCCCCTCCTCTCCTCCCATTTCATACCTCTCCCCCTCAATCCTTCTCTCGCCCCCCCCTTTCCCACTCTCCCTCAATCCTCTCCCCCCCTCCCACTTTAATTCCCCCTCTCCCCCCCCCTTTCCCACTTTAATTCCTTCCCTTCCTCCCCCTACTTTAATTCCCTCCCCCCCTCCCACTTTAATTCCCTCCCTCCCCCTCTCCCAGTTTAATCGCCTCCCACTCCCCCCCGATCCTTCCACCTGTCCCACTGTAATTCGTCCCTCTCGCAATTAATTTGCCTCCTCGCGTCCCCTTTAATTTCCCTCCCCCTCAATCCTTCCCCCCCCCCCCCTCCCAATTTAATTATCTCCCGCTCATTCTTTAATTCCCCCCCCCCCCCCCCCCCCCCCCCCTCTCCCACTATAATTCCCTCCCTCCCTCTCTCGCTCACCTCTCCCGCTATAATTCCCTCCCTCTCAATCCTTCCCCTCTCTCCCATTTTAATTCCCTCCCCCCCAACCCCTCTTCCACTATAATTCCCTCCCTCTCTCGCTCCCTCACCTCTCCTCTTCTCCGTCGGGTCTTAGCGTCAATTAGTGAAGGCTTAGGTCCAAGTAATTACCTACCTGGACGCCAAAACCCCGACATTTTTGCCCCCCACCACCGCCCCCCATTGCCCCCCTCCCTCTCTAAAACTTGGGGTCGGAGGGAGGGGGGCGGGGGGCTTAAGGGAGAGCTGCCCCCCGTGATTTATTGCCCAATGGTGCGTTAATTAAGGGGGGCTCTACTCCCTCAAAATGCTGGGCTTTACGTGGGGAGGTGCCGAGTGGGTTTGGTGTGTGTGTCTGTGTGTGTGTGTAATAATATTGATCGGTTTATCTCGAGCCGGCAGAGAATGAGAATTTCTTAACCTAACTTATCTTAAATAGTCAACAGATTTGACTCTGGCTGCCACAAGAGCGCCTACATACCCCCAGAAGGGGTAGGATGTGGGCAGGGAACCAGGTTTAACCCAGAAGTGGCGCATCCACACCTAACCTCCACAGCCCGGAAAGTGTTTGACAGAAAGCTCACCAGTAGGTAGCTGGGATCTAACCCGGGCTACCCAAGTCAACCAAATCCCCCTTCACTCACTCAACCCCACAATTTGCCGGAGGATAACAGGTTTTTCACAATACGTAGACGGAGGTCTTTTTAAAAATGTTAGATTATGATGCGCTCGCTCGCTCGCTCGGCCACTGTCACCATGTGTGTGTGTGTATGTATGAGTGTGTGTGTGTGAGAGAGAGAGAGAGAGAGAGAGAGAGAGAGAGAGAGAGAGAGAGAGAGTGTACGTTAATGGGGGATGGTTCACTTTTTGGTCCATTTCTTCATTATTTTTCTAGTTTCCTCCCTAAACCTCCATCAAACTTAAAAACACATCTATTAGATCCCCCTTGTAGATTAGTTTGTAAAAAAAATCGGTGGCAATATGTATCGGCCGCCGAAGGCCGGCTCTTCCAAAATTATAGGCTTACTATCATTCGCCAGGAAACTCATCAACACCTAAATAGCACTTAAGGTCTTAATATTGACTAAGAAATGGGGAAAAGGGTCTTAAAATCGACAAACTAACGGGGCAAACCTCTTAAAATCTGAAAACTAATGGGGCTAAACATGAGGGAGAAGGGGGACCTGAAAAACCAAGGTACTATGTTAGGTCATAAGAATCGGTACCGATCAGTTTAACCCATTCAGTACCGGTGACGTCTTTTTCATTAGATTGTGGCAACTATTAGACGATTGTATTCAGCTTATGAAGGACGTCTACCAATAAAAAGGGATACAGGCTGTCACAACTAATCCTTCCTGCTACCATATGTCCTTCCCGAGCTTCTTGAAATCGTCTTAATGTAGCTGAAATTAAATAATAAAGACGTCGCCGGTACTGTGTCGTTTAGAAGGACATGTATAATTTTACGGTTGCCCAAATAATTTGTCTCCCCGCTGGCATTACGTTTTGCTCGCTGTGTGCTGTATTAATGTCTGTCAGATATTGAATAGGGTGTGTAAAGTTAGAAATATGTTCGTATATCTCACGCGAAACGATGAATTAATGCTCAGATAGTGCTGATACCAATTATTGATCGAAATATACTTGGTGCCGCGATATCACTTATTTGGCCGACTGTATAATATGTGGATGGTTCAGTTAGTAAGGGTGATGACAAACTAATGGTTGGGGATAATGAAATACAAATATTTCCGGATTACATTTCTGATGTTGTATTACGAGGAAACAGAAGGCACTTATACGTTGTTGTTAGTTCAAGAGAAAGGATATGAGAAAGTAAACGTTTATATATCTATAAGATACAGAATATGGATATAGAAATTTAGATTATAATAAGACCTGTATGAAATGACGAGGATGGACGCAGAGACACAATTCGAAAATGCGAAAGCGTTAAGAGGGGACGGATTATTTTTAAGTCGATTATTTCATATACTGTATATATACAGTATACGGCCGAAGGCCGGTTCTTCCAAAATTACACCTAAACAGCACGAAACGTCATAAGATTGACAACAAATGGGGGGAAAGGTCTTAAAATCAACAAAGTAATGGGGCAAACATCTTAAAATATTATAACTATTAGGGCTAAACGTAAGGGAGAAGGGAGACCAGAAAAACGACCCATCTCCCCTTAATAGAGTAGAAAGAAAAACAGTAATAAAGGATCAAAGCAGCCTAGTTTAAGGGGGCCCACCTTGTTTTTTTTTAATCTCTCTGTGGGTTGTATCCATTCGGCCCCATACAGCCTACTGTTTTAAATCGTTCATCCTTATCCAGGTGTTGATTTCCTCCTGACAAGCGGTAGCAAGCCAGCATATTATATAAAAAAATATCTTTTTACAGCAGGCTAAATTTGTACATTTTTCGATAGAAAATATCTCCGGCGAAGCGAGATTTCTCCATTCAAATCGCCACCTGGATGGGGATATACGTAAAAAAACAGTAGGCTGAATGGGGCGGAATGGATACAAGCCATAGAAAGAGAGAAACAGAGAGAAAATAAGCAGGTCACCCCCCTTAAGGACACGAAACAAAATGTATGTGGTAAGTGGGTTAATCTAGGTGGGTTCCTCTAGGGTGGTGGTGGGGGTGGGGGGTGGAGAAGGAATTAGGAGGCTGAAGGGATGATGATGGAAGGGATGATGATGATGGAGAGGAAGGGCTTTGGTGGAGATTGTAGGAGATACGGGGAAGTAGATGAGGAAGAGGTCTGAGAGGGGATGACGTCTGCCGGGTAGATGGCTGAGAGAAAAAGAGAGTGAGAGAGAGTTACATAGTTACATAGAAACACAGAAACACAGACTACACAGACCTTGCGGTCCCTACTAGGTAGTCCGGACTTAAAGCTAAAATAGAATATGCTACACAGTGGAAGGCAAGGATAGCAAAGCAGAAGTTTTTGACAGAAACCTCACTGGTAGGTAGCTGGGATCGAACCCGCGCTGGAGTGGTCATGCCACTGGATTGGTAATCCAATGGACCCGGGTTCAAATCCCGATAGGTCAATGGGAAGATATTATTGGGATTGAATTTGTGCTGTACCTAGTATCAATGCATTGCCACAAAGCCCACCGAAATGCCCCCAAAAATACCCTCATTGTTCCCTGATTAAATAACACTGTATGAATATTCCCATATTCAAAATATGTTACAGGGGGACAATGCCTAGTGAGTTCACTGCTCAATAGGTGGCGTTCTGAGAGTGAGGGTCTGACTCTGGAGGGTGAGACGGTGAAGCACTTGAGCGAAGCAACCAGCCGCTTCAGAGATGGAGCTGCTTCGAGCCATGATGGATGCTTCGCATGTCTCACTCCCCAGACTGGAACAAGACCTCACGGGCTTCACCGTGTTGAGCGGTGGAATGTACAGGCTCTCAGCCTATGCCCGAGAGGGAGTAGTTGAAATATAGAAAACAATAAAATAAAATAAAATAAAATACAAGTCAACCAACTAGAGTATGGTGCGCTCGGGCACTGTGACCGTGTGTGTGTGTGTGTGTGTGTGTGTGTGTGTGTGTGTGTGTGTGTGTACGTTCTTAAGGGGGGATGGTTCACATTTTGGTAAATTTTTTTCATTTATTCATCATTTGTCTAGTTTCCTCCCTAAACCTCCATCAAATTTAAACTCTCAGAACGCCACCTATTGAGCAATTAACTCACTAGGCATTGCCCCCCCTGTAGCATATTTTGAATATGGGAATATTCATACAGTGCTATTTAATCAGGGAACAATTACCTTTTTTTTTTGGGGGGGGGGGGGGGGGGGGGGGCATTTCGATGTGCTGTGGTAATGCACAGAAACTAGGTACAGCACAAATTACATCCCAATAATATCTTCCTATTGACATATTGGGATTCGAACCCGGGTCCATTGGATTCCCAGTCCAGTGGCAAGACCACTCCGCCACACCTCCCCTCACTATTTGGCACCCATGCCTTAATAATAATTATAATAATACCCCCCCCCCCACACAAAAATAAAAATAAAAAAATAAATAAATAATAATAATAATAATAATAATATTAATGTACTTACATTCAAGCTGAAAGCCATTGGTGTGGGCCAACAGTCTGACCCTGGCTGCTACTAATTTTGTTTAGTTACATAAACGTTTGGCATTTTTGTTTCTTCTTATCATTTACTTCCATTTCCACGAGTTACATCATTATATTCTAGCTATATACCCAGACGATTTTATGCGGCTTAAGAAGGATTTGTGGTAGTTAAAAGAGTTGATTGAGATAGGTCAAAGCTTTGTAATGGCTAGAGATCCTTCCTAAACTGAATAAAGTCTATTATTAGTAGCCAGATTATAAGAAAAAAGGATCCACAGTAGCATCTTGAAGCACTGGAATCGATGTTCGCCCAATGGTATTATTTGTGAACACCATTAAAAGTTCTGGTATAACTGTGTTGGTGGTGTAATGGTTTAGGTGCTTATGTTCTGGGTGTGGTGTCTCGACGAGTTCGAATCCCGGGTGGACCATATGCTTTCATTAGTTTATTCAAGTACATTGGGGTTTGTAATTGATGATTGTTAAGAATGGGGTGTTACTTATACCTTAATAGTGTGTACGTATCTATAATAAAATAGCTTTAATCTTCTATATGCTCTCCTTACTTTTAGTTTGTCATATATTTTTAACCCATTCAGTACCAGCGACGTTGTTTGTTTAACTTTACTCTGGCTACTATTAAACGATTTTATTCAGTTTCAAAAGGGCCTCCAGCAATTAACAGGCTTGGAACTATCTGTATTAACCCTTTTTATTACCACACATCCTTCTTAAACTGCACAAAATCGTCGAAATATAGCTAAAATACATTTTAAAAGACGTCGCCGGTACATAAGGGGTTAAGATACAGGAACCATGCAGCAGATTAGACCTCTATAGTCGATTGTATAATGGTACTATAATGCCCTTATTCTTGACAGTAAATTCATCATTATAGATCCCAACGCTCTATTGGCCTTATTTGCAACTGTCGCATATTACTCTCAGTGAAGTCTTTGGAGTTTCAAAAGGAGAGAGAGAGAGAGAGAGAGAGAGAGAGAGAGAGAGAGAGAGAGAGAGAGAGAGAGAGAGAGTTCATACCAACATATTGCACATTGTGGTACAATCAGTTTTTTAATTGCTCTTGTTCTCAAGTGTAATCAATATATATATAATATATTGAACAAGTAAAGTTCATGAACAAATATTAAAAGTCACAGCCTATAATTATTATTCAACAATCAATATAGTATAGTTTGGTATTTAAATAATGAGTAACACTCTCTTAAGCTGTAAAATGTTATACGTCAGTTGCTTATAGTCAATATGAAGCTTATACATAAAGGTATAAGGAGAGAGAGAGAGAGAGACAGACAGAGACAGACAGAGACAGACAGAGAGAGAGAGAGAGAGAGAGAGAGAGAGAGAGAGAGAGAGAGAGAGAGAGAGAGAGAGGAGCTAAAAGGAGGGTAGGAAGATGAAGGAGTCTGAGGTGAAGGAGGGGTGTAGGTCTTTGATGGTATATTGGTGTGATGGAGAGATGGTGGTGGTGGTAGTGGTGGTGGTGATGGTGGTTGTGATGGAGATCTTTGATGGTATATTTGTGGAGCCTTAGAGCCTTGATTGAGAGATGGTGGTGGTGTAGTGTGGTGATGGTGGTGAAGGTGTATGGTTGTGGTGGTGTGTGTAGTGGTGGAGGCTGTGATGGAGGAGTGGTGGAGGTCATTGGTAGTATAATGGTGTGATGGAGAGGTGGTGGTGTGTGTAGTGTGATGATGGTGGTGAATGTGTGATGGAGAGATGGTGGTGGTGGTGATGGTGGTGGTGGTGTGTGTGTGTAGTGGTGGAGGCTGTGATGGAGGTCTTTTGATGGTGTAATGTAGAGATTGTGGATGGGGTGGTGGTGGTGTGTGTAGTGTGGTGGTGGTGTGTGTAGTGTGGTGGTGGTGGTGGTATGTGTAGTGTGGTGGTGGTGGTGGTGGTGTGTGTAGTGTGGTGGTGGTGGTGGTGTGTGTAGTGTGGTGGTGGTGGTGGTGTGTGTAGTGTGGTGGTGGTGGTGGTGTTGTGTGTAGTGTGGTGGTGGTGGTGGTGGTGTGTGTAGTGTGGTGGTGGTGTGTGTAGTGTGGTGGTGGTGGTGGTGGTGGTGTGTGTAGTGTGGTGGTGGTGGTGGTGGTGTGTGTAGTGTGGTGGTGGTGGTGGTGTGTGTAGTGTGGTGGTGGTGGTGTTGTGTGTAGTGTGGTGGCAGTGTGGTGTTGTGTGTAGTGTGGTGGCAGTGTGGTGTTGTGTGTAGTGTGGTGGTGGTGGTGGTGGTGTGTGTGTGGTGGTGGTGGTGGTGTGTGTGTGGTGGTGGTGGTGGTGGTGGTGGTGTGTAGTGTGGTGGTAGTGGTGGTGGTGTGTGTAGTGTGGTGGTGGTGGTGGTGTGTGTAGTGTGGTGGTGGTGGTGGTGTGTGTAGTGTGGTGGTGGTGGTGGTGTTGTGTAGTGTGGTGGTGGTGGTGGTGGTGTGTGTAGTGTGGTGGTGGTGGTGGTGTGTGTAGTGTGGTGGTGGTGGTGGTGTGTATAGTGTGGTGGTGGTGGTAAAGGTTTATGATGGTGGTTGTGTGTAGTGTGGTGGTGGTGGTGGTGTGTATAGTGTGGTGGTGGTGGTAAAGGTTTATGATGGTGGTTGTGTGTAGTGTGGTGGTGGTGGTAAAGGTTTATGATGGTGGTTGTGTGTAGTGTGGTGGTGTGTGTAGTGTGGTGGTGGTGGTAAAGGTTTTGATGGTGGTTGTGTGTAGTGTGGTGGTGGTGTGGTGTAGTGTGGTGGTGTGTGTGCTGTGGTGGTGTATGTGTAGTGTGGTGGTGGTGGTGGTGTATAGTGGTGGTGGTGTGGTAAAGGTTTAGATGGTGGTTGTGTGTAGTGTGTGGTGGTGTGTATAGTGTGGTGGTGGTGGTGGTGGTAAAGGTTTATGATGGTGGTTGTGGGTTAGTGTGGTGGTGGTGTGTAGTGGTGATGGTGGTGTGTAGTGGTGGTGTGTGTGTGTCTGTGGTGGTGGTGGTGTGTGTGTAGTGGTGGTGGTAAAGGTTTATGATGGTGGTGTGTAGTGTGGTGTGTGTAGTGTGGTGGTGGTGGTGGTGTGTGTAGTGTGGTGGTGGTGGTGGTGTGTATAGTGTGGTGGTGGTGGTAAAGGTTTATGATGGTGGTTGTGTGTAGTGTGGTGGTGTGTATAGTGTGGTGGTGGTGGTAAAGGTTTATGATGGTGGTTGTGTGTAGTGTGGTGGTGTGTATAGTGTGGTGGTGGTGGTAAAGGTTTATGATGGTGGTTGTGTGTAGTGTGGTGGTGTGTATAGTGTGGTGGTGGTGGTAAAGGTTTATGATGGTGGTTGTGTGTAGTGTGGTGGTGGTGGTAAAGGTTTATGATGGTGGTTGTGTGTAGTGTGGTGGTGTGTGTAGTGTGGTGGTGGTGGTAAAGGTTTATGATGGTGGTTGTGTGTAGTGTGGTGGTGTGTGTAGTGTGGTGGTGTGTGTAGTGTGGTGGTGTGTGTAGTGTGGTGGTGGTGGTGGTGTGTATAGTGTGGTGGTGGTGGTAAAGGTTTATGATGGTGGTTGTGTGTAGTGTGGTGGTGTGTATAGTGTGGTGGTGGTGGTAAAGGTTTATGATGGTGGTTGTGTGTAGTGTGGTGGTGTGTGTAGTGTGGTGGTGTGTGTAGTGTGGTGGTGTGTGTAGTGTGGTGGTGGTGGTGGTGTGTATAGTGTGGTGGTGGTGGTAAAGGTTTATGATGGTGGTTGTGTGTAGTGTGGTGGTGTGTGTAGTGTGGTGGTGTGTGTAGTGTGGTGGTGTGTGTAGTGTGGTGGTGGTGGTGGTGTGTATAGTGTGGTGGTGGTGGTAAAGGTTTATGATGGTGGTTGTGTGTAGTGTGGTGGTGTGTATAGTGTGGTGGTGGTGGTGGTAAAGGTTTATGATGGTGGTTGTGTGTAGTGTGGTGGTGTGTATAGTGTGGTGGTGGTGGTAAAGGTTTATGATGGTGGTTGTGTGTAGTGTGGTGGTGATGGTGGTGGTGTGTAGTGGTATTGTAGTATTGTTGGTATTATGTATATATTTCCATTTTCCTTCCCTCTTGCTTAGTTTCTTTATATTATCTGTTTTCCATATAATTACTCTCTTGCTCGTAAGCCATTGTATCTGCTTACTTAATTATTTATTTACGTGATGAAATTACTTTGTTTTAGTTTATTATTTATTATTGTATTATTATTATTATTATTAGTATTATTATTATTTTATTATTATTATTATTATTATTATTATTATTATTAGTATTTACATAATTGTATTGGCCCTCCCCTTTGCATATAGGTATCGTAATATGTTCCTGCAAACGTGTTCTCTTCTTTATTCTTTGGTTGTGTTCTACTGTTTTGTATCATGCTTATCCATTTGTTTCCTTTTCCCCTTTCTCGCTCTCTCTCTCTCTCTCTCTCTCTCTCTCTCTCTCTCTCTCTCTCTCTCTCTCTCTCTCTCTCTCTCTCTCTCTCTCTCTCTCTCTCTCTCTTTCTCTTTCTCTCTCTTCTATCCTTTCGTTAATCTTTCCTTTTCTATCGTGTATGCCATTTCTACTAAAATTAAGTCCTGACCACCTCGTTTGGATCGTAAGGTCTGTGTGGCCAGTGTATCTATGTACATCTATGTAAATGTCTCATTTCCAGCTTCCATCCTCCTCTCTCTCTCTCTCTCTCACTCTCACTCACTCTCACTCTCTCTCTCTCTCTCTCTCTCTCTCTCATTTCCAGCTCTCTCATTCTCCCCTTCCCAACATTTACATAAAAGATATGCTGATAGCCCACACTGGTGTTTTCTGTTTTGAGTTGACAAGAAGGGGTCAGTTTCAAGTCCACTGCCTATTATTTTCTCTTGACTAAATTATACCTCAACTTATTAAAATTATGTGTCGTTATTTTATTGTGTTGGCATTCACTAGACGAGTTTGGCCAGCTTAGGAAGAATCTCTGGAAGTTTAAGAAGTAAACTCTATTTCAAATTTACAAACATCTGATTTCCAGGGGACATATTTTTCTTTTGTTTTCAGATATGCGTTTTTCTTTTGTTTTCAGATATGCGTTTTTCTTTTGTTTTCAGATATGCGTTTTTCTTTTGTTTTCAGATATGCGTTTTTCTTTTGTTTTCAGATATGCGTTTTTCTTTTGTTTTCAGATATGCGTTTCTTTGTTTCCACTTCCTTATTTTCCTTCTTTCCTCATCATTTTCCCTTCTTATAATTATGTTACTTCCCAAAAGCTTTATTTCTGTCATTCGCGTTATTCCTTCTATTTACCCTTCCCTTCTCTGTTTTATCTCCTCCCTTCTTCCACATATTTGTCTCCCCCCCCCCCACCTCTCTCTCTCTCGCTCTCGCTCTCTCTCTCTCTCTCTCTCTCTCTCTCTCTCTCTCTCTCTCTCTCTCTCTCTCTCTCTCTCTCTCTCTCTCCTTCCTAAGCTGAATACAATCGTCTAATAGTTGCCAGAATATGATGAAAAGGACGTCACCGGTACTGAGTGGATTAAGGGGAGATTGGTAGTTTTTCTGGTCTCCCTTCTTTCTCATGTTTAGCCCCATTAGTGTTCAGATTTTAAGATGTTCGCCCCATTAGTTTGTTGATTTTAAAACATTTCGTCCCATTTTTATACCAATATGAAGACCTTTCGTGCCATTTAGGTGTCGATTTATTCCTGGCGAGCGATAGCGAGCCTGTACTTTTAAGAGAAACCGACCTTCGGCCAGGACATTTTTCTATCGAAAAATTTCATCCCCCCCCCCCCCCACTCTTCTTCCCCCTTCTCTCTCTTATTTGTCATCCTTTCTACTACCTTCTTCTTCTTCTTCTTCTTCTATCACGATCGTCCTCCCCACTCTCGTCTCTTCATAATTCCATACGCGAACCCTGAAAGCCAACATCATCATCATCACCACCCTTCTACCTCACCCTTCATCACCTTCTTCTTTTTCCTCCTCCTCCCTCTTCACCCTTCTTCATCATCTTTCTCTTCTTCCTCCTCCATCCTTACCCTTCTTCATCATCTTCCTCTTCTTCCTCCTCCCTCATCATCTTCCTCCTCCCTCCTCCTTCATCATCTTCCTCCTCCTCCTCCCTCCTTACCCTTCTTCATCATCTTACTCTTCTTCCTCCTCCCTCCTTCATCATCTTCCTCCTCTTCCTCCCCCTCCTCCCTCCTTACCCTTCTTCATCATCTTCCTCTTCTTCCTCCTCCCACCTCCTTCATCATCTTCCTCCTCCTCTTCCTCCCTATCAGCATCGTCCTCCCCACCCTCGTCTCTTCATAATTCCACACGAGTAACCCTCAAAGCCCGGCGACCCACCTCCCTCTCTCCAGGGCTAAATGGAGGGTCCTTCACGGTAAAGCTTTTGGGGAACCACGCCGATAGAGAGAGAGGGAGAGAGAAAAGTGAGAGGGAGGGAAGAGGAAAGGAGAGGGAGATAGGTGAGAGGGAGGCAAGAAGGCAGGAGAAAAGGTGGGGAGGGGGAGTGGGAGATAGAGGGAGGGAGAGAAAGGTGAGAGGGAGGGAAGAGGGAAGAAGATAAAAGGGGGGGGGGTGGGGGAGAGAGGGAGAAAGGTGAGAGGGAGGGAAGATGGAAAGGAGATAAAAGGGGAGGAAGGGAGAGGGAGATAGGTGAGGGGGAAGCAAGAAGGAAGGAGAAAGGGGGGAAAAGGAGAAATGGGGGAGTGGAAGATAGAGGGAGGGAGAGAAAGGTGAGAGGGAGGGAAGACGATACCAGGGGGTGGGGGAGGGGAGGGGGGGGGGGGGGATAGAGGAAGGGAGGGAAATATGAATGTCTTTATTCTTCCTTCCTCTATATAAAGTATGGTGCTAATGACGATGAAGGCTTGGGCATGGTGATGAAGATTGAAGGTAGGGAGATGAGTTGATGAATAAGGAGATGCTGAGCCAGTGAAGGGGTGACTAGTGATGGGCGTATAACATTTTACAGGGTTTATTAGGGGATCGATAAAATGCACAGAGAAAAATTAATATCATGATAATAAATGTTGAAAATATATGATAATATGGGTGGTGAAGTATAATCTAGGGTGGTGTGAGATGAAAGAGAGGAAGTTGTGATTAACCCTTTCAGACTCATATGACGCAGAGGTTGCCAGATTAGCAATAAGAAATAGAGTTCTCTCACTCTTATAATTACCTCTCCAAAATTAGTTTTCTGCCCACAGCTAACTCAAAGACAACTGCAGAGGTTGAAGTAACTAAACTAAAGGTTTCTAAATACCCCTGATGGTAACAAAGACTTTAAGCAAAGGCTTTAAAGTATCCCTAATCGGCTCAAAATCGCGTCATATGTCGGAGAGGGTTAAGAGATTCATAGACTACAGTAGATCTGGAATTGACACGAAAATGGAACTTTGCAGTAAGGGACCCAAATTCGGAGAACGAACCCCCCACGTTCGAACCGCGAGTTTCAAGGTTCGAACTTGAGGGTTCGTTCTCCGATTTTGGGTCCCTTACTGCAAAGTTCCATTTTCTTGTCCAGTCCAGATCTACTGTAGTCTATGGTAGAGTAGAAGAGAATACACACACACACACAACCACACACACACACGCATCCAGATGATTGTAGGGGGGAGAGAGAGAGAGAGAGAGAGAGAGAGAGAGAGAGAGAGAGAGCGAGAGCGAGCGAGCAAGCAAGCAAGCAAGCAAGCAAGAGAGAGAGAGAGGTAAACAGACAGACAGAGAGAGATCCAGGTAAGTTAGCCATAAAATCGGGCCATGTGTACGGAAATTAAAGGTGAGCCTCCACGCCCCTCCCGCTACTGTGTTATAGTGTTTGGTTAAGGGGGGTGACCGGCTTTTTGTTATGTCTTTCCTTTTCTCTCTTTCTCTAGCTTGTATCCATTCGGCCCCATTCAGCCAATTATTTTAAGACGTTTATCCCCATCTAGGTGTCGATTTCTTCTTGGCGAGCGATAGCGAGCCAGCATTATATGAAGAAATCCGGCTTCGCCGGAGAAATTTTTATATCGAAAAATGTACAAATTTAGCCTGTCAAATAAAAATAAAAAATATGCTGGCTCGCTACCGCTCACCAGTAAACAATTGACACCTGGATGGTGATAAACGTCTTAAACCAGTAGGCTGAATGGGGCCAAATGGATACAAGCCAGAGAAAGATAGAAAAGGACAGAACAAAAACAGGTCATCCCCCTTAACCCCTTCAGTACCAGAGACGTCCTTTTTAGCATATTCTGGCACCTATTGGATGATTTTATTGAGCTTACGAAGGAACTGTTGTCTCTAAAAGAATTCATTGAGATAATTTGTAGCCTTTTAACCCTCTCCGACATATGACGCGATTTTGAGCCTATTGGGGATACTTTAAAGCCTTTGTTACCATAAAGGGTATTTAGAAACCTTTAGTTTAGTTACTTCAACCTCTGCAGTTGTCTTTGAGTTAGCTGTGGGCAGAAAGCTAATTTTGGAGAGGTAATTATAAGAGTGAGAGAACTTATTTCTTATTGCTAATCTGGCAACCTCTGCGTCATAAATGAGTGAAAGGGTTAAGGGGCATGAGGTCCTTCTTAAACTTAGTAAAATCTGCTAACAGTTGCCAGAATATAATGAAGGACGTCACCGGTACTGAATGGGTTAAAAATAAAAAAATCTTCATTATTTCATAGAGTGCGTATGTAGTTGAAAAAAAAATATGATGATGATTAACCCGTTACAGTACCAATGACGTCAATGTTAACATATGCTGGCAGCTATTAGACGATCATATTCAGCTTAGGAAGGACCTCTAGCAATAATATGGCTTCAAACTATCTCAACCAATTTTTTTTTTTTACTACCGCAGATCCTTCCCAAGCTGCATAATATCGTCTAAATACAGCTAGCATACAAGAGAACACACGTCGCTGGTGCTCAAAGGGTTAAGGGGAGGAAGACCGTTTTTCTGGACCCCCTTCTTCCCTAATGTTTAGCCCCACTAGTTTTGAGATTATAAGACGTTCGGACCCCCTTCTTCCCTAATGTTTAGCCCCACTAGTTTTGAGATTATAAGACGTTTGGCGATTTTAAGGGGAGATATTTAGTTTGTTCCCTATTTTTTCATCAAGCTTAAAATTACACCCCCTAGACCCCCTTTCAAGATAATTTTGTACATTTTTCGGTAGAAAAATGTCTCGGCCGGAGGCCGGTTGCTCTTAAATTACAGGCTCGCTATCGCTCGCCAGGAAAAAATCGACACCTTAACGGCACGAAAGGTTTTAAAATTGACAGAAATGGGGCAAAATGTCTTAAAATATCCAAACTACTAGGGCGAAGGTCTTAAAATCTCAAAAGCAATGGGGCTAAACATGAGGGAGAAAGGGGTCCAGAAAAAAATCCCTCGAGTGGAAATCTCCCCTTAACACCTTTCGCCCCCATTTCGTTGTTAATTTTAAGACTTTTCGTACCATTTAGGTGTCGATTATTTCCTGGCGAGCGATAGCGAGCCTGCAATTGTAAGAGGAACCGGCCTACCGAAAAATGTACAAATTTATCTTGTTTATCTTATTTATCTTATTTATCTATCTAGGGGGTGTTTTTCTAAGCTTGATGGAGGTCTAGGGAGGAAACTAAAAAATAAATATGAATACATTAATTAATAGACCAAATAAACGGTCTGCCTCCCTTTAAAAGTCAAAAGGTGAACAATTAATGTATAAACAATAAGAATACGAAGATAAATGAAATATAAAAAAGAGAACAAATTTGGAAAATAGCGAGAATATAGCGGGGAGTGAGAGTGCAGGTAGCGCGTAACGTAATTGTCGTGTGTGTGTGTGTGTGTGTGTGTGTGTGTGTGTGTGTGTGTGTGTGTGTGTGTGTGTGTGTGTGTTAAAGTGGAGGGGATCACACAGTGTAACCCGGTACTCGGATTTCTGTTCATTACTGATGAGTTGCCAGTGTGTGGACTTAGATAGTTTATATTATACACTATATATTCATATTATATATATACAGTATATATATATATATATATATATATATATATATATATATATAGAGAGAGAGAGAGAGAGAGAGAGAGAGAGAGAGAGAGTTGAACTAGTAAACACGACACTAAGGTTAGTAGAATTCCAGAATTTCAACATACATTTTTCATTGAAATTAATCGTGTACTGTTTATTTATATCAGTAGGTATCATAGTATTATCAGCATGTCACGGAATGACTCCTGTATCCAGTATACTAGAACTAAATGAGTTATTCCCAAAACTTCATATACTGTATGAAGCCAATTAGCAGGCCACATTTAAATTGTAAATATGTATTGAACTTAATGACATTAATTGTCTTGTACTGAACCTAGGAGACTCGCAAACTAAATAAATGCATTGTTATGTAGACGACTTAGCAATGCATAAGTCAACCACATTCATTTAGTATCCCGATATGATATTTTAATTCGATTAAGTTTTAGATACCTCCATCAAGTCTAGCAACTCTTTAAACCACTGGCAATCACTTCCACAACATAATTAATCATTTATATAGCATAAATCTATTGCAATTAAATTCACCCAATCAAGCAACTAATCAAGCCTTTGTTACATTTATCTCCACTCAATCACACATCTGAGCTCGGCTTTATTGCAGGCAACTCAACAAAATCGGGTATTTAATCAACTCACCATCTTAATTTGGGGTCCTAAATTTGGAGGTTATTAATCACAATAAGTATTTACAAAACCACACAAATGTTAGCAAGTTTACTCCAATGTGAGACAAATTAACCTTTTGAGGATCGAATTAACCCTTTGAGGATCGATGACGCACTTCTTTTCTGTGTTCTGGCTATTAGTACCGGTAGACAATTATATTAATTTTGGGAAGGGTATATGGAAGTCAGATTGTGATGGATATATGGTAGCTAAAAGGATTTGTTGAGATAGTCTGTAGTCTTTTTATTGGTAGACGTCCTTCCTAAGCTAGATAAAATAGTCTTAATAGTTGCCAGATTATAATAAAAAAGACTACACCGGTACTGAACGGGTTAAATTACGTCATAATGCTCAAGGGGGTAAACATAAATATAAAATATAACTATGGTCTAAACTCTAAAGCATGTCTGATGCTGGTCCCAGTACGTGTGGCGGTGTTGCTATGTTCCTGGGGGTAGTCCGGAGACTGACGCCCTCAATATGGTTCAGTACGGTAAACGGGTGGTGTGTGGACTGGGTCATCCCCTTAGTCCCAGTCGCCTCCTTGCCATAGATTACACTTCAACAAACGCACGCACCCACGCACGCACCCACGCACTCTAACTCTCTCTCTCTTTGTATATATGTTTTTATATACATTTATATAATTATGTATCTAAGTTTCATATAATTATTTGTCAATGTCAGGATACCGATATGTATTATTAATAGAAGTAATACCTACATCGCCAGAGCATAACCATAATTACATATAAGTGTCGTCTCTTACATGTATACATGATGAGACGTTGCGTTTCGTTGCATTGATTATGTAGTCTAACAATTAACCCGTTCAGTACCGGTGTCGTCCTTTTAACTTTACCCTGGTTACTATTAGACGATGTTATTCAGTTTAAAAAGAGTTAACAACCTTCGAACTATCTCGGTGAACCATTTTTACTACCCCAGATCCTTCTTAAACTTAACAAAATCGTCTAGTGTTCAGTTCCATCATTTGAACCATGTCATACTCCTTGATAATTAAAGCTTCTATTAACCCTTTCTGTACCAGCGACGTCTGTTATATTGTATCCTAGCCATATTTAGCCGATTTCATGTAGCTTAGGAAAGATCTGTGATAGCTAAGAGGGTTGATAGAGATATTTCGAAACCTTATCATTGCTAGAGATCCTTCTTAAGCTGAATAAAATCGATTAATAGCCAGAATAAAATGAAAAGGATATCGACGGTACAGATGGGGTTAACGCTCATACCTTCCTCTTCTCTTCTCTAGGTTATATAATGAATATATGTGTTTTTTGTGTTCTTTGTTTTGTCATTCACTCGTTTGCCAAACTACCTATTTTTTAGGATTTACCTCCTCAGTAAATTTCCACCAACCTTCATTTCGCGAGATTTCAAACCCAATTGTTACAAATATCTAATTAATAGAGGATGCAATTACTGTATGTGCAGGGATTTTATTATCATGGAGATTTCTTTGTTTTTACTCTGCTGTGTGTACAATCCTATACAAATTATAATAGTGCTAATAACAATAATAAGAATACGTGGAAATTGCTTTTCTTTACTCTGGTGTATGTAAACTCCTAAACACATAATAATAATAATAATAATAATAATAATAATAATAGTAATAATATTTATAACAAATAATATTAAGAATAATAATAACCGATATCAGGGTAACGTTTAGAATAGTTTATACACACATTGACAAGGGATCACCGAGACTGGGGTACACTCCTGGCCCACGACAACAGCGAGTGTAGCGGTGGTACTAATCAATGCTTCAGGTGAGGTGCGGCCCGAGTACAGGTGTGCGCAGGCGTCTCACCTTTCCTGCCAGCCAACCACCGCCCGCCTCACCTGTGCCGGCAGGTGAGGGGGGGAGCCAATCAATAACCCCGGCCCCAGGTGAGCGCCACGGCAACCAATCACAACCCCGGGAGAGAGGGAGGGGGCGGGGTGAGGTCAGGTAATCCCACGTGATGGAGGGTGTCTATTACCACGACTTAGGGCTTTGAAGACCATGTGCTTCTCATGTATTTCAAGTCGATTTACTCCCCTTCTTGTATTGTCAGGAAGGATAAGGGTTCGGGGTTGGATAGAGAGACTGGAGGAGGATTATGGGTGAGATCTCTAATGTGTGTTTTTCTTTTCTTGGACAGGTGAGACAGCCATTATGAGGTACCTGAGATGAAGGTAAGGAGAGTGCTGAGGCCACACCCACTTTGGCTTTCCAGGTATAGTCTTCGCTCACACACATGCGGACGGAACGGGAGATTTTCACTGTTGGTGATTCTAGTCTATACTGATAATTTAAGTTAAGTTAAGGGGACAGTAGTTATTTTTGGGGGGGATCTATTTATTTATATATTCATATATTTTCTAGTTTCCTCGCTAGACCTTCATCAAGCTTAAAAATACACACTCCCTAGACCTCCTTCAAGATAAATTTGTACATTTTTCGATAGAAAAATGTCCCGGCCAAAGGCCGGTTTCTCTTAAAATTACAAGCTCGCTATCGTTCGCCAGGAACAAATCAACACATAAATGGCACGAAAGGTCTTGGTATTGATACAGAAATGGGCCGAAACGTTTTAAAATCGACAAACTAATGGGTCGAACATCATACAATCTGAACATTTATGGGGCCAAACATGAGTAAAAAGGGAGACCAGAAAAACCGCCCATCTCCCCTCAAGGTTAAAGTTGAGGAGGAAAGATAGGTTGGGGAGGTGAGAGGTCTTTCCCTCTTCCTATGACTTAAATTGCTTCAAACTCCGTGTGTCCAGGCATTTTAGCTCGAACGCCCCTTGAATTTGGCCCTGTCACTCTTTCAACTATGGGGGAGGCACTCGCTATATGCAGTTCTGCCTTTTGCCTCCCTCAATCACATAGGAAAAAAAAAAAAGAGAGAAGGAAAGGAGGAAATATCGAGCAAAGATAGAAGAACAAAAGGTGAAGGGCTGTCCTTGCTATTGTTTAAAGTGTTTTATAATAACTTTATCATTTATGTATTTATATCGTATTACTGACACTAGCAATCTTAACTTAAAATCATGTATTTTTGTCGTTACGGATATTTATAACTTTCCTAATGTCTTTTTACACCACGTCGTGATAGTCAAAACTTCAACCACATGTGTTATACTGAGTCAGGCGTGTTCACTATGATAATATGTCGTCAACTTCAACCACATGTTGTGTTATACTGAGTCAGGCGTGTTCACTATGATATTATGTCGTCAACTTCAACCACATGTGTTATACTGAGTCAGGCGTGTTCACTATGATAATATGTCGTCAACTTCAACCACATGTGTTATACTGAGTCAGGCGTGTTCACTATGATAATATGTCGTCAACTTCAACCACATGTGTTATACTGAGTCAGGTGTTGTTCACTATGATAATATGTCGTCAACTTCAACCACATGTGTTATACTGAGTCAGGTGTGTTCACTATGATAATATGTCGTCAACTTCAACCACATGTTGTGTTATACTGAGTCAGGCGTGTTCACTATGATAATATGTCGTCAACTTCAACCACATGTTGTGTTATACTGAGTCAGGCGTGTTCACTATGATAATATGTCGTCAACTTCAACCACATGTTGTGTTATACTGAGTCAGGCGTGTTCACTATGATAATATGTCGTCAACTTCAACCACATGTGTTATACTGAGTCAGGTGTTGTTCACTATGATAATATGTCGTCAACTTCAACCACATGTGTTATACTGAGTCAGGCGTGTTCACTATGATAATATGTCGTCAACTTCAACCACATGTGTTATACTGAGTCAGGTGTGTTCACTATGATAATATGTCGTCAACTTCAACCACATGTGTTATACTGAGTCAGGCGTGTTCACTATGATAATATGTCGTCAACTTCAACCACATGTGTTATACTGAGTCAGGTGTGTTCACTATGATATGTCGTCAACTTCAACCACATGTGTTATACTGAGTCAGGTGTGTTCACTATGATATGTCGTCAACTTCAACCACATGTGTTATACTGAGTCAGGCGTGTTCACTATGATAATATGTCGTCAACTTCAACCACATGTGTTATACTGAGTCAGGTGTGTTCACTATGATATGTCGTCAACTTCAACCACATGTGTTATACTGAGTCAGGTGTGTTCATTATGATATGTCGTCAACTTCAACCACATGTGTTATACTGAGTCAGGCGTGTTCACTATGATAATATGTCGTCAACTTCAACCACATGTGTTATACTGAGTCAGGCGTGTTCACTATGATAATATGTCGTCAACTTCAACCACATGTGTTATACTGAGTCAGGCGTGTTCACTATGATAATATGTCGTCAACTTCAACCACATGTTGTGTTATACTGAGTCAGGCGTGTTCACTATGATAATATTATGTCGTCAACTTCAACCACATGTGTTATACTGAGTCAGGCGTGTTCACTATGATAATATGTCGTCATATCAGGGCATCAATAATGTACGGTCGAGGTTAATAAGTGTTGTCAGATATTTCACAAAGTTTCGAACACCGACTAATACTCTGAGGGATAAGCACTTTTCCCAGTAACTGTAAAGATACCAATAAGACTTGTTGAGCGAAAACCATTGGAATCTATGACAACACTTAATACCCCCGATGGTACAGTTGGTCACATAAGTTCTGTTCTTCGTCTTGATCGTATGTATGAAAGCAAAACAGTATGAATTGTGAGTTTGGTTTCTTTTAATGATCAGTTGACTAATCAGATGAGTTAAGGGGAGGTTTTTAGGTGATTCCCTAGACTTCCATCAAACTTAAAATTACTCCCCCTAGACCCCTTTTCAAGATAAATTTGTACATTTTTCGGTAGAAAAATGTCCCGGCCGAAGGCCGATTCCCCGTAAATTACAGGCTCGCTATCGCTCGCCAGGAAAAAATCGACACCTAAATGGCACGAATGGTCTTAAAATTGACAGAAATGGGGCGAGGGTTCTTAAAATCGACAAACTAATGGGGCGAACGTCTTAAAATCTCAAAAGCAATGGAGCTAAACATGAGGGAGAAAGGGGTCCAGAAAAAAATCCTCCGGGTGGAAATCTCCCCTTAACCCACTGCCCAAGAAACTACACTCGTAATTCAATCATGTGCGCATTATATTTCCATGCATAAGATCACAGAGAGGAACAGAAGTTCTGTGGCCGACTGTACAATCAAGAGCATAAATGGCGACGCACCCATTTGAATTAAGCCGGTATCACACGAGAGCTTTTATAGTCAACATTCGATGATCAACATTTTTCTGGCAACATTTCTGGAATATTTTGCACTGGTATCGGTAACTAGACTGATGATAGATGAATTTAAGTAACCTAAATATTATAAATGCTGACCTCACAAGCTGCCAGACCAGTGTTGAGGATAAATGTTGAGGGAAAAAGCGCTCGGCTTTAGTATCAAACGCAAACGAGGCAAGACAAGGCATTAAGGGGAGGTTTTTAGTTGATTCCCTGACTTCCATCAAACTTAAAATTACTCCCCCTAGACCCCTCTTCCAGATAAATTTGTACATTTTTCGGTAGAAAAATGTCCCGGCCGAAGGCCGATTCCCCTTAAATTACAGGCTCGCTATCGCTCGCCAGGAAAACAATCGACACCTAAATGGCACGAATGGTCTTAAAATTGACAGAAATGGGGCGAGGGTTCTTAAAATCGACATACTAATGGGGCGAACGTCTTAAAATCTCAAAAGCAATGGGGCTAAACATGGGGGAGAAAGGGGTCCAGAAAAAAATCCTCCAGGTGGAAATCTCCCCATTAAAATAACCTATGTGCTTCAGGACTTGGCTTTAATGGGACGGATCCGCATTAATGGGACGGATCCGCATTGTATTTAATGGGACGGATCCGCATTGTATTCTTGTTGGTATAGTAGCCATTCGACCCCATTCTGCCTACTGTTTTAAGACGCTTATCCTCATCCAGGTGTCGATTATCCTCATCCAGGTGTCGATTATCCTCATCCAGGTGTCGATTATCCTCATCCAGGTGTCGATTATCCTCATCCAGGTGTCGATTATCCTCATCCAGGTGTCGATTATCCTCATCCAGGTGTCGATTATCCTCATCCAGATGTGGATTATCCTCATCCAGGTGTCGATTATCCTCACCCAGGTGTCGATTATCCTCATCCAGGTGTCGATTATCCTCATCCAGGTGTCAATTATCCTCATCCAGGTGTCGATTTACACCTGGCGAGCGATAGCGACGCAGCATATTTTGGACTATGTTTTAGACAGCTGACTTAATTTGTACATTTTTCGGTAGACTCCCGGCGAAGCCGGATTTCTTCACATAATGTTGGCTCGCTATCGCTCGCCAGGAAAAAATCGATACCTGAATGGTGAGAAACGTCTTAAAACAGTAGGCTGCATGGTACCGAATGGATAAAACCCAGAGATAAATAACAGGTCGGTCCCCTTATAGGTTAAAAGCAAGGGACTGGAGTTCTCGAAAAGGGGATCCAATCCTGACTCTATTCTTGACTTACAGTGTGCTGGCTTAATAATCCAGAAGGGTTGATAGCCTCTGAAGTCCTGAAGTCGTATTTTAACTAATTAAGATTTAAAGATTCGAAATTATGTCAACTTTTAAATGCTTACGACTATACATCAGCATCCATACCGACCAATTAACTATAGCTTGATTACGCTGATCACTCCATCAATTAACTATAGCTTGATTACGCTGATCACTCCATCAATTAACTATAGCTTGATTACGCTGATCACTCCATCAATTAACTATAGCTTGATTACGCTGATCACTCCATCAATTAACTATAGCTTGATTACGCTGATCACTCCATCAATTAACTATAGCTTGATTACGCTGATCACTCCATCAATTAACTATAGCTTGATTACGCTGATCACTCCATCAATTAACTATAGCTTGATTACGCTGATCACTCCATCAATCTCGTCAAACTAAACTTTCACCAATATATTTGTTACGGTATTAAGGGGACAGTGGCTGTTTTGGTGGAAATTAATTACTTAAGAAGTGCGTGCGGAGTTACATGGAGGGATACACAGACTAATGAAAAAGTAAGAAGGAGGTGTGGTGTGGCGGTAAATGTGCTGGAAAGTGTGAAAAGGAACAACTTGAGATGGTTCGGCCATATGGAACGTATGGAAAGCGAGAGAATGACTAAGAGGGTGTACGAGAGCGAGGTGGAGGGACAGAGAGGGAGAGGTAGATTGAAGGAGAGGTGGAAGGATGGAGTGAGGAAGTACATGAACGAAGGCGGTGCTGGTTGGGGGGAGGGGCGTCGACTGACTGGGTACAGAGGTGCATGGGGGCGGTTCGTTCGTGTCCACCCCTTCGGGGATCACGGCGTCAGGCAATAGATAGAGATAGATAGCTGTTTTGGGGAGTTTATTTATTTATATATATATATATTTTTTTTTTTTTTTTTTTTCTATATTCCAACTTACTTCCTCTCGGGCATAGGCTGAGAGCCTTAACATTCACCGCTTTACAATGAACAGTGAAGCCTGTGAGGTCTTGTTCCAGTCTAGGGAGTGAGACATGTGAAGCACGTAGAGTACAACGAGCACCTGCCATCTTGCCTTCACATGAGGCACGGTGCTCACTCATGGCCCGAAACGACCCCATCTCTGAAGCCACCTCATTCCCGTTCTTCACTGTCCCATCCCCTACACTCGGACTCTCACACTTACACACACACAACGCCACCTGTTGAGCAGATAGCTCACCAGGCATTGCACCCCTATAGCATATTTTGAATATGGGAATATTCATACAGTGCTATTTAATCAGGAAACAATGAGGGTATTTTATTGACGTTTCGGTGGGCTTGTGGTAATGCACTGATACCAGGTACAGCACAAATTCCATCCCAATAATATCTTCCCATTGATACATCGGGATATGAACCCGGGACCTTTGGATTACCAGGCCAGTGGCAAGACCACTCCACCATATATATATGTCTAGTTTCCTCGCTAGACCTCCATAGAGAGTTAAAAAAAAAATCCCCCTAGACCTCCCTTCAAGATAAATGTGTACATTTTTCGGTAGAAAAAAAATCCTGGCCGAAGGCCGGTTCTTCGTAAAATTACAGGCTCGCTATCGCTCCCCAGGAAAAAATCGACACCTAAATGGCACGAAAGATATTGATATAGAAATGGGACGACAGGTTTTAAATTCGTCAAACTAATGGGGCGAACGTCTTAAAATATGAAAACTAATTGGGCTAAACATGAGGAAGAAGGGGGACCAGAAAAACGACCCACCTCCCCTTACTTAAGCGTGCTGTAGCCAAATTTGACATTCACACTTTCAAAACACATACACATCCCTCTATTTATATGTACAGGGGATTTACACACACACACACACACACACACACACACACACACACACACACACACACACACACATCCCGTGAATTTCTTGTACAGCTGATCGACCACCTCTCTACCACTCTCCACGCCATGATAATAAAGCTGAATGCTCTCTCTCTCTCTCTCTCTGTTTGGTATTTTCTCGCTATGCAAAAAGAAAATAACCTACTGTTAATTTATAAATGCTGTTTTTTCTGATAACATAAATATATATGTTTTGTCTTCCGATTGTAACCTCTATTTTCTTGTACTCTTCCTCATCCTCTTCGCTTCACTATTGCTTCTTGCTTTATCTCATTCTTCTTCCCCTCATCTTCTCATCTTCTTTCTCCTTCTTCTGCTCCTCTTCCTACTTTCCTTCTCCTCCTCCCCCTCCTTCCTCCTCCTCCCAAGACCGAGGTCAGCGAGTGAAGTGACCCCAAGCTAATAACTAAGAAATGAGGGCCAGGGTCTAGGTAGGGGGGAGGGGAGGGGAAGGGCGAGAGGGGGAGGGAAGAGGGGAGGGAAGAGGGGAGGTTTCAGTACAGGCACCCCTTGTTCTTTCCCCTCAACACCTGCGTTAAACTCCCCCTCTACCTCCCCTTCCCCTCCCCTTCCCGACAAAAAGTAAAAACAAAATAAAAATCATAAGCGTAGTAAAGAACGCGTACACACACACACACACACATCAGGATAAGAGAGAGGGAGGGAAGGGTGGCTTTACTGAGAGAGAGAGAGAGAGAGAGAGAGAAGATTGAAGATTGATCGATGCAATAAAGAAGGGTGTAATGGGTAGAGGGAGATAAGCATAATAAATTCACTGAAGTTTAACCCTTTGAGTACCGACGACGTGTGTAGTATGTTATTCTAGATATACTTAGACGATATTGTGCAGCTTAGGAAGGATCTGGGGTAATTAAATGGGTTGGCTGATATAGTTGGAAGCCTTATTTATGCCTAGTGGTCCTCCTTAAGCTGAATAAAAGCGTCCAACAGTTGCCAGAATGTGGTACTGAACTGGTTAAATACGTTTATATTCTGTGGGTTATTCCAATACCATAGCTGTCACCTCCCCAATCCTGTTATTTTAAATGATTGGGGGGGGGGGGGTTTCTGGCCCCCTTTCTTTCTCATGTTTAGCCCCATTAGTTTTGATATTTTAAGGCATTTGCTCCGTTAGTTTGGTGATTTTGAGACCTTTCGTGCCGTTTAGATGTGCATTTTTTATTCCTAGCGAGCGAAAGCGAGCCTGCAGTTAAGTAGGAACCAACCTTTGGTCATGCCATATTCTTCCGATAATGAATTGATATATCTCGAAGAGGGGTCTTCGGGGTTTTGTTTTAAGCTTGATGGAGATTTAGGGAGAAAACTAAACATAATAATAAGGATATAGGATATAAATAAATATAAACCTCCCTTTAAGTCTTACAATAAATATAAACCTCCCTTTAAGTCTTACAATAAATATAAACCTCCCTTTAAGTCTTACAATAAATATAAACCTCCCTTTAAGTCTTACAATAAATATAAACCTCCCTTTAAGTCTTACAATAAATATAAACCTCCCTTTAAGTCTTACAATAAATATAAACCTCCCTTTAAGTCTTACAATAAATATAAACCTCCCTTTAAGTCTTACAATAAATATAAACCTCCCTTTATGTCTTGCAATAAATATAAACCTCCCTTTAAGTCTTACAATAAATATAAACCTCCCTTTAAGTCTTACAATCACGGAATTCTTACTCGTCAGAGCCGTGGGCATGTACAGTTGCGCTAATAAGTCATGTCCCAGCTGTCATTACGTTTGGCTTGCTATGTACTGTATTAATGTCTGTCAGATGTTGAATAGGGTGGGTAAGTGTAGGAACATGTTTGTATAGTTCACCCTATATAAAGAAATGAAGCTTAGATATTGTTGATACCAATTATTGATCAAAACATACTTGGTGCCGAGACAACACTTATTAGCGCGACTGTACGAAGCTGTACAGGTACGGTCAGGTATACATGAACACCTGCTTATCAGTGAACACAAGACGCTCACTATTTACTACCAATTTACCCTTTATGGCTCAAATAGTTTTAAAAGTAGTTTACCAGTGTTTCATAAATACGCCTAAAAATATATCCAGAAATTCTTGTCACGATCGTACTGGATATTCTCTCTCTCTCTCTCTCTCTCTCTCTCTCTCTCTCTCTCTCTCTCTCTCTCTCTCTCTCTCTCTCTCTCTCTCTGCGCATCCTATTCCCTCATTCCATAGTGTATAATCCTGCCAAATTGTTTATAGACCTTGAATCCTGCGAACAATGCTTGACAAATTAACAGGTATTTTTGTTCCTACACTTCCATTATGAACAAAGTAAGTAAACAAAATGTGTGTAAATATATATCCCCCTTTCTCCTTGGGGTCATAATCCATTACTTTTATCTTGTTATTACTTTTATCCATCTCTCATGTTTGTTCATTCCATTGTCCCCGTATTATTTTAACTACTTACCTCTCATCTCATTCCATTATCTCTCCTGACTCTTATGTCAACTTTTATTGATCACTTAAATTTTCCTTGCCATGTTCTTTGTCTTCATCACTGAGCTTCCTGCCTCATGTGTTTAAGGGGGGAGGGCTATATTTATTGCTCGATTTATTATTTATTTATTTCATTATTCTCATTTTACGTTCCTCCATCAAGCTAAAAGAAAACAAAAAAATCCTCAAGATTTCCCTTCTAGATAAATTTGCTATTTTTTCGGTAGAAAAATGTCCTGGCCGAAGTCCGGTTCCTCCTAAATTACAGGCTCGCTATCGCTCGTCAGGAAAATATCGACACCTAAATGGCATGAAAGGTCTTAAGATTGACAAAGAAATAGGGTGAACAGTCTTAATATCGCCAAAATTATGGACCGAACGTCGACAATCTGAAAATCAATGGGGCTCATCATCAGGGAGAAGGGAGGGGGGCAGAAAAGCCAACCAGCCCCCTTAAATAGCCATAATATTGGATAATCATAAGCCTATATTGGTGTGTTATAAGGGTGTATAGTTGCGTTATTACTGGCTATATCAAAATTACTCATCCATATCTCTCTCTCTCTCTCTCTCTCTGTCTCTCTGTCTCTCTCTCTGTCTCTCTCTCTGTCTCTCTCTGTCTCTCTCTCTGTCTCTGTCTCTCTCTCTCTCTCTCTCTCTCTCGCTCTCGCTCTCGCTCTCGCTCTCGCTCTCGCTCTCGCTCTCGCTCTCTCTCGTGTCCAGTGTGTTTACTCAGTGACCAGCAGCCATTAGCACAGGCGGGATTACCACTTTCTTGGTTCGGGCTCTACTGCTCTGTTGAATATATACAATATATATATATATATATATATATATATATATATATATATATATATATATATATATATATATATATATATATATATATATATATACGGTATATAAAGAGAGAGAGAGAGTGTGTGTATGTGTGTCTGTCATATAATTAATTTTATAGCCATTTATATATTGCATTATAGACAGTTAGACAGACAGGAAGTAAACTTGTGCCCAATTACATGACAATACAAATATAAATAGGCCTCACATAAAATATAAATAGGCCTCATATAAAATATAAATAGGCCTCACATAAAATATAAATAGGCCTCACATAAAATATAAATAAGCCTCACATGAAATATAAATAGGCCTCACATAAAATATAAATAGGCCTCACATAAAATATAAATAGGCCTCACATGAAATATAAATAGGCCTCACATAAAATATAAATAGGCCTCACATAAAATATAAATAGGCCTCACATGAAATATAAATAGGCCTCACATAAAATATAAATAGGCCTCACATAAAATATAAATAGGCCTCACATAAAATATAAATAGGCCTCACATAAAATATAAATAGGCCTCACATAAAATATAAATAGGTCTCACATAAAATATAAATAGGCCTCACATAAAATATAAATAGGCCTCACATAAAATCAACTAGGGAGTTTTATCATTAAAATATTATTGTGAGGCTGACAGTTCGTTGATTGTTGCGGCATGAAAGCGCTTATTAGTCAAATTGGCCGGGTTGTGGTTGTTTGTTGGTCGTTTTATATGTGTATTCATTTATGGTATAGTTTCCTCACTAGACCTCTACCAAGCTTATAAAATCACCCCCTAGATTCCCCTACGATATAAATTTTTAAATTTTTCGGCAGAAAAATGTCCCGTCCGTCCTAAAATTACAGGCTCGCTATCGCTCGTCATGAAAAAAAATACTCTTAAGTGGTACAAAAAGTCTTACAATTGACTAAACGGGGCGAAAGATCTAAAAATCACTAAATTAACGGGGCGAACGTCCTAATATCTCAAAGCAAATGGGGCTAAACATGAAGCAGAAGGGGGTCCAGAAAAAAACAACCGTACCCCCTTAAACGGACTGCTACTCGCGGTAGGTTATTTACAATGACTCTTATGGTCCTGTCGTAATACGCAGTCACTGTTTCTCATAAATAACACTGCCACCAAACTGCGCATTCATTATGTGCAACAAACAATTAAGGGGAGATGGTTCACTTTTTGGTCGATTATTCATACTGTTTTTAGTTTTCTCCCAAGACCTCCATCAATATTAAAACAAACATCCATTAGATTCCCCTTCTAGATTAATTTGTACATTTACAGGCATTACAGGTCTATATCGTTCGCCAGGAAAAAAAGTCAACACCTAATTAGCACGAAAGTTATTAATATTGACAAAGAAATAGGGCGAAAGGTCTTAAAGTAGACAAACTAATGGGCCAAACGTCATACAATCTTGAAAACTAATTGGGCAAAAACACGAGGAAGAAGGTGGACCCCCAAAACGGCTCATCTCCCCTTAAAATATATCGATTTTGTAGTTTAGCATCATTAACCCCTGTTGTACCGACGTCGTCCTTTATATTTGTATTGTAGCTGTATTTAGATGATTCGGTGCAGCTTGTGAAGGATTTGTGGTAGTAAAACGGGTTAAGGGGAGATTTCCACTTGAGGGATTTTTTTTTCTGGACCCCTTTCTCCCTCATGTTTAGCCCCATTGCTTTTGAGATTTTAAGACCTTCGCCCTAGTAGTTTGGATATTTTAAGACATTTTGCCCCAATTCTGTCAATTTTAAGACCTTTCGTGTCGTTAAGGCGTCGATTTTTTCCTGGCGAGCGATAGCGAGCCTGTAATTTAAGAGCAACCGGCCTCCGGCCGGGACATTTTTCTACCGAAAAATGTACAAATTTATCTTGAAAGGGGGTCTAGGGGGTGTAATTTTAAGCTTGATGAAAAAGTAGGGAACAAACTAAATACCTCCCATTAAGTGAGATAGTTCGAAGTCTGTTAATTGCTGGAGGTTCCTTTGATACTGGAAAATTCGTCTAATAGTAGCCAGAATAAAGTTAAAAGAACAGCACCGGTACTGAAATGGGTTAATATAGTTATAATTATCCTCTTGTTTCATTGCTACGTGTTATATCAGTCCACTGTTCTTCAATAGTTTCAAGCGTCAAATATGTATCACTATTTCCACTACACAGTTTGTATATTTGTATTTATGTCTGCTACGAGTATATGTATATGGTTTATTATGATTGTGTTGCAACTTCCACCGCTCATTTGTCTTATAATTATACAGTATAGGCACATTCAATGTGGTAGTTTCTTTTATTTAAATCAAATATTTTGCTAAAGTGTTATTTCCGCATAGTGATTTTTATAAGTTCTGTTGTCCTTATATGGTGTCGTCCCTGTTTTGGTTTGTATATTTTGCAAGTTTTACATTATAATGTAGGCTAATTGCTAGTAACTAATGTATATGCAAATCATGCACTATTGATACGCTTACTGACAGATGCGTGGGATGTTCATGGACTGTATTTAACCCTTGAGGATATGGCGCGTTTTATCAGTGTATTATTTTTTTATTTTCCCCAACTACTCCCCCTCGGGCATAGACTGAGAGCCTGTACATTCTACCGGTAATCATTGAACGGTGAAGCACACCGCCTCCCACAGATTATGCAGTTGACATAACTTGCTATGTAATGTAAGATCTGAGTTGAGATAATGATAGGCATTGTCATTTACATTAACAGACAGACGGGTACTTAATTAGATAATATGAGCTACACGATGAAATGCGATATATGTAAATATATTTTAATAACTGAATATCACATACTGGTATAGATCAAACCAGAGAGAGAGAGAGAGAAGAAGAGAAGAGAAGAGAAGAGAAGAGAAGAGGTAGGAGGAGGAGGCTGTGAGAGGGTCTGGTCTCCCTCCTCCAGTAAGCTGATTACCTTTAATGGTCACTCCAAATCAGACCCAGAATTTCAAGCATCGGCCCCCACTCCTCCTCCACTTCATTCCCACACATCCTCTTCCACTTCATTCCCACACATCCTCCTCTTCATCCCCACACACCCTCTTCTTCCTCTTCATCCCCACACACCCTCTTCTTCCTCTTCATCCCCACACACCCTCTTCTTCCTCTTCATCCCCACACACCCTCTTCTTCCTCTTCATCCCCACACACCCTCTTCTTCCTCTTCATCCCCACACACCCTCTTCTTCCTCTTCCTCCCCACACACCCTCTTCTTCCTCTTCCTCCCCACACACCCTCTTCTCCTCTTCATCCCCACACACCTCTTCTTCCTCTTCCTCCCCACACACCCTCTTCTTCCTCTTCCTCCCCACACACCCTCTTCTTCCTCTTCATCCCCACACACCCTCTTCTTCCTCTTCATCCCCACACACCTCTTCTTTCCTCTTCCTCCCCACACACCCTCTTCTTCCTCTTCATCCCCACACACCCTCTTCTTCCTCTTCATCCCCACACACCCTCTTCTTCCTCTTCATCCCCACACACCCTCTTCTTCCTCTTCCTCCCCACACACCCTCTTCTTCCTCTTCCTCCCCACACACCCTCTTCTTCCTCTTCCTCCCTGCTCCTCCTCCTCCTCCTCTCGTTCCTTTTCTTTCCCTTCTTCTTCTTCACTGTATTCCTAGTTATTATATTTCTTCTTAGCATATTGTGCTGTATGGTGTTTTATTTGATTTCATTTCCACATTTCTTCTTCTTCGTCTTCGTCGTCATCTTCTTCTTCTTTTCTTCTTCTTCTCTCTTCTCTCCTCCATATTCCTCACCCTCTTCATTCCGACGTGTCTTTCTCCTCTCCTTCTTCTTTTCCACTTTTATTTGTATGTACTTCATTGTTCTTTTCCCTTCTTAATTTCCTAACATCTATCTTCATTACCATTCCCCTACCCATCCTCATTCCTTTCTTTCCCTATCTCTCTACATTGTTTCTTCTTCTTGCACTTAACAAAGGAGTACAAAGGAGTACAAAGGAAATCAAGCAACAACATATCTAGTGACCCTTCTAGGTTGCTTGTCCTCCAAAACACTGAGGATCAAGTGTCCAAACTGTGGTTTAGAGTGGGTAAGGGAACATTGGAAAGGGAATTACTGCCCTGGAACTAATGTCCGTGGCAGGTCCCATGCAGTACCGGTGGCATCCTTTTCATTATATTCTGGCAACTATTAGACGATTTTGATAAGGTTAGGAGGGACGTCTACCCATTAAAGGACTACAGACTATCTTAATAAAACAAATTCAGAGCCATATATCTTTCCAAAGTTTTATAAAATCGTCTAAATGTAGCTGAAATCAATTAAATAAGACGTCACCTGTTCAGAAAGGGTAATTAGGATTCCCACATGCACTTCCTCCACCTTCTACCCTGCTACTTTTATTTTGTTCTTCTTTTGTTTTTTCTTTATTCGTATGTTGTTGTTTTTTTCACCACTACATCTTCATTTTCCAACCGTTTATCTTTGCTCTTTCTGTTTCTCCCCGCTGAACTACATTTCAGATTTCTTTGCAGGCTCAATCTTGGTGTTTTCTGCACGTTCGTCCTTTCCTTATCTGTCGTCTTGTCTTGGATCTTCCTACCTTTCTTTCCAGCTTTTTTTTTTTGTTAGTGTTACCCCTCTCTTTTAAATCTGTCTATTGTTTATTTTGTCTCTATTCCTTCGTTCCATCTTCCCTTTATTTTCATTACTTCACTTATCCTTTGAAGACATATCTTTTAGGTATTTCTTTTCTCTCACTTTTTTATAGCACTCCTCCCTTTGCTTTGCTTCTCGCTGTTATTTGTTCTTGCTGTTCACTGTTTAGTCTTCCTTTCTTTTCAGACATACACTTTGTGTTCTTACATACATTTGCCTTCGATCTCTTTTTACTAGCACTCGTAGCTTAGCTTAGTGTCATCTCTTCTCTGTTTTTGGTATTATCTATTTTGACCTCTCTTTCAATTTCAATTTGATCAATATATATTTGTTTTCCTTTCTCATAACTATTTATCTCCGTTCATACTATTCCGTTCCAAATCAGTAGGCCAACACTTTTGAACACTAACCTCTATAGCTCAAAAACGACTTGAGAAATCGAGATAATATTTATACCATTTGGGAAGGAACGACCAGGGAATAGGTGTGGAAATTTACAGGCCATTTGCTTTAGCCTTTCTTGAGTTACAGAGGTTAGGGTTCACAATTTCGGGAGTACCTATTTGGAACAGGGTGTAGCATTCTTACTGTACCTTTAATATTATGCCATATTTTCTCTGTTCTTGCTACTCTACGTTTCAGCTCTAATTTATTTTAATGTTCAATTTCTTCTCTTCCGTGACTTCATTTGTTTGCTTTAACCCATTCAGTACCAGGGACGTCCTTTTCATCATATAATGGAATCTATTAGACGATTTTATTCAGCTTAGGAAGGAACTCTAGCAATAATAAGGCTTCAAACTATCATGATCAACCATTTTAACTACCGGTACCACAGATTCTTCGTAAGCTGCATACAATCGTCTAAATATAGCTAGAATAAAATTAAACACGTCGCTGGTACTCAACGGGTAAATATTCTAATTCTCTCCTTGACAGCGTTTCAGTGTTTGCAGTTATCTCCCCACTGTTACACAATGGGTCACTAATCTTAATCCATACCTATTTTCGAGATTGATCTTATGCAACGAATTCAGGCATCTTGCATAATACTGTTTTTAACCCTTTCAGTACAGGTACCGCCCTTTTACATTTATTTTGCCTACTATACTATAGTCTATTCGCTGTAAGTAGGCGAGAAATCATGACCTCTAACCTCTCTAACTCAAAAAAATCATGACCTCTAACCTCTGTAACTCAAAAACGAATAGAGTAATCGACCTAATATTTCTACCATTTGGGAAGGGTCAGTCAAGGAATATATGTGGAAATTTACAGCCAATTTGCTCTAGCCCTTTATGAGTTACAGAGGATAGAG
>CM064522.1:6090312-6112812 GCA_032716605.1 Paralithodes platypus | reverse complement strand
CTCTCATACTGTATAATTATAATGTCTTTGTTTTGTTCCTCTCATACTGTATAATTATAATGTCTTTGTTTTGTTCCTCTCATACTGTATAATTATAATGTCTTTGTTTCTAATGGCCTCCACAATTCTTTCCTCCCCTCCCATACAGTATTCCATTCGCTTATCTTTGTTTTTGTTTTTTGCTTATCTCTTCTCGTTCTCTTCCCCCCCCCTCCTCCATCTAACATCCATCAACCTCTCTATCTATCTCCCCCCCTACTTTATCTACCGCCTTCTCCTACCTCCTTTACTCTCTTCTTCTTTCCTTCTGTTATCTCTCCTTTCCAGCCTCTTCCTCCTCCCCCTTTTATTCTATATTTTCTTACCTTCTTGTATTTTTCTCTACCGCCTTTCCTATCTTCTTCCCTCCTTCTGTTATCTCTCCTTTCCATCCTCTTCCTCATTTCGCTCGCTCTCCTTCTCTCTCTTCTTTCTTTTTCTTGTATTCTTCTCTACCGCCTTCTCCTACCTCCTTCACTCTCTGCTTCTTTCCTTCTCTCTCCTTTTCAGCCTCCTCCTCCTTCCGCCCTTCTCTCTCCTTCCCTCTTTTCATTCTCTTCTCTCCTTCCTCCTATAATTTCCCCTATTCCCTTGCCCTACCTCCTTCCATCTCTTCTTCTGTTCTCCCCTTCTTCCATTATCTAATTTTTTCTCTTCTCCTTTCCCCCCTGTATAGTGTATTTATCACACTTCCAATATATTCTTTTCTAGCTTCTCATCCCCCTTCTTCCTCCTCTTCTCTTCTATATTTACCCCTCTTCCTCTTTCGTCCTGTAACCTTTTCTTCCACTGTCTCCTTTCTCTTCCTATTATTGTACCCCCTTCTACTCTCCCTTCTTCCATATCTCCTCTTCTTAGCCCCCTCGAAATTATCTCTTCCTCATCTTCTTGTTCCTTTTCCCTTCCCCTCCTTTCCTCTCTTCCACTCCCTCTTCCCTCTTCATCTCCTTTCCCTCTGTCCTTCCCCTCTCTCCTCTTCCTTGTCCTCCCTTCCACTCCCTCTTCCCTCTTCATCTCCTTTTCCCCTGTCCTTCCCTTCTTTCTTCCCTCCTCTCCACTTCATCTCCCCCCCCCCTTCATCTCCTGTCCCTCTGCCCTTCCCTTCTTCCTTCCCCTCCTTCCTTTCCTCCCTTCCACTCCCTCTTCCCTCTCATTCCCTCTGTCCTTCCCTTCTTCACTCCTTTCCACTTCATCTCCCCCCCCCTTCATCTTCTTTCCCTCTGTCCTTCCCCTCCTTCTTCCCCCCTTCAATCTGTCCTTCCCTTTTTCCTTCATCCCCTCTTTCCTCCTCCATCTCCTCTCCCCCTCATCTCATTCCCTCCTTATCTATTTTTCATACTCTTATCGCCGTTCCTTCTCTAATTTTGACGGTGAATATATTTGGTTCTTATCAGGCCGCCAAAGTTTCCTCCTCTGGCCTATAATTTGATAGCTGGACGGGGCTACAAAAGTGTTATGGTCTAATATTATAGTCTGTGTCACATATATTCGCTCGCTATATAGAAAAGTTCCTTAATATTTTGAATAGGCGTGTTTGTGCTCAGTGCTGGTCCCGAGTTAGAAACCCGGGAGGACCATATGATTAAATTAGTTTATCCATGTACATTGGGGTTTGTAATTGATGATTAATGTTAAGAACGGGGTGTTACTAATGTATGTGTTAATTTGTGTTATTGTATACGGTTATTTTCTTTGTGCTTGCCATTTATTGACTTACCGTAATTATAAGTGGGTTATTTATATTATTGTGTTTTTAGATGCATATAAACAGCGGTTGTTTATACTAACATATCTGTATATGTTTAATATAGAGTTCTGACAAAGGTTGAGTTTTATAACCTATTAAAATGGAGAGGGAAAACAGATTTAATTATTAACTATAAATGTATTGTCATTCCAAAAGGCTTCATAAAATCAGATTCTTTCCAGCATATTTGCCTCACCTCTCGCTTCTTTATTTATACACACACACACACACACACACACACACACACACACACACCGAATCACACACATACACACAGTCACTGAATCTCTCTCTCTCACTCACTCACTCACTCACTCACTCACTCACTCACTCACTCACTCACTCACTCACTCACTCACACACACACACACACACACACACACACACACACACACACACACACACACACACACACACACACACACACACACACACACACACACACACAAGTTAGTATTTTTTGTGTGTACGTGTGGTGCGTCGGTCATCGCTGGGCTCTATACATATGCAAGCCCGGAGAACTAGATTCTCTCTTTGTGACCTACCATCTGAGGCCAGGCAGGGGGGGGGGGGGGGAAGGGGGGGAGAGAGAGAGAGAGAGAGAGAGAGAGAGAGATTTAGTGTGTATATGTATATGCTTGATTTGGTGTGTATGTGTGTATAAATAAAGAAGCAAGAAAGTGTGTGTGTGTGTGTGTGCGTGTGCGTGTGAGTGGGCGTGTGCGTGTGAGTGGGAGGGGGGGTACTGTTAATGAATGTTCTTAGAAGTTATAATTGTTAGAATAAAACATCAGATTTATAAAGCCAACTCAGAAACGCAGTTAACATATAGGAGGTATAACAAATTCAGCAGCATTATATATAGGCTTGAGAAAGTTAAAACAAAACATATAAACAAATTAATAAAACATTTGAATTATAATTTGGTGGCAAACTATAAAATGTACGTAGCCTTACTAACTAGTTTTAGTAGTTGTATTTATGATGAGTTGTGAGTTCCTATGCTCACTAAAGATAGTAGCCAAGAAATGTTAGACCAAAGGGATGGGACAGAGTAGAATAACTTAAGGAATAGATATCAAATTTACTCACATAAACAAATATATAATTATAATCACATGGTACTACAGCAGCACATATGTACTTACATTTTCACTTACAGGTACTCTATGTATACACATTAACCCCTTCTGCACCACAGCCGTCTTTTAAATGTTATGCTAGCTATATTTAGACTATTGTGTGCAGTTTAAGAAGGATCTGTGGTAGTAAATGGGGTTAAGTGAGAGTCCGAAGCCTGGTAATTGCTGGAGGTCCTATTTAGCTAAATAAAATCGTCTAACAGTAGCCAGAATAAAGTTAGAAGAGCAGCATCGGTACTGAAAGGGTTAATACATAGGTATTGCAGAAAACTATGTGGAATAATCTATTTGGGTCCTTTTAGCTCTCAAACCTTTTGGGACTATGGAGTTGAAACTTAAGCAAAAGACCTCCGTCTACGTATTGTGAAAAACCTGTTATATTCCGGTAAATTGCGGGGGTGAGTGCGTGAAGTGAGAGAAAGTGAATTATATTATGATGGATACATGTTTTTCATAATACGTGTTGCTAGCCCCAAACGCGCGAGCAACTGCGGCTTTCAACCATCCGACACATCTCCGTTTATTTATGTACAATCGCGCTAATAAGTGATGTCTCGGCACCAAGTATGTTTTGATCAATAATTGGCATCAGCAATATTTACACATGATTTCTTATTTTCGAGTGAGATACACCAACATGTTCCAACACTTACCCACCTTATTCAACATCTGACAGACATTAATACAGCACAGAGCAAGCCAAACGTAATAACAGCTGGGACATGACTTATTAGCGCGACCGTACATCAAACATGTTGAAACTTGCCTGGGGTAGTCAGTGGTCCTAGAATGGAATTTTTAGAAGAAAACAAATAGGTACAAATACAATAAAACAAACAAAGACGCACGTGCGCATGCGGGTATGTGAGGTTCGCATCCTTTATTATCAAGGGGCATCCCTCTCGGGGTAATGGGAATATTTTTAAGGGGGCCCACCTCGTTTTTTTTATTTCTCTTTCTCTCCCTCTCTCTTTGGCTTGTATCCATTCGGCCCCATTCAGCCTACTATTTTAAGACGTTTACCCCCATCCAGGTGTCAATATTTTCCTGGCGAGCGGTAGCCACTCAGCATATATATATTTTTGTTTTGACAGCAAGCTAAATTTGTACAGTTTTCGATAGAAAAATTTCTCCGGCGAAGCCGGATTTCTCCATACAATGCTGGCACGCTATCGCTTGCCTGGAAGAAATCGACACCTGGATGGGGATACACGTCTTAAAACGGTTGGCTGAATGGGACCGAATGGATACAAGCCAGGGGAAGAGTCATTTGTGAAGTCGCATATAAGATAGTAGTCTGTGCTGAAATGGTGTCATAAGAACACAATAACATAAGCAAACGGGAGTCTGCAGAGAGACAACTGGCCCACACAGGGCAGATCCCTTTCACACCCAACCCATCTCGTCACCTCCAAATAATTCCTAAGGAGAGGAAGAACCGGCGATTAACTTAAAAAAGGCCTTAGATTATGTGTTATATACGTTGTTTATCATAATTTTACAACACTAAATTAAAATAGCAAAAACGAAATATATAGATCTGTAATAGTCGGACCAGTGGCCAACTATGCAGCATTCCAGAGGTATAAACATACACAGGATTGGGTGCTGATGATCGCGCGCACACACAAACACACACATACACACACACAAACACACACATACATACACACACATACACGCAGGTACACACAGCGGGGCGTCACCTTGGTAGATTAACTTTGAGGATTTACGACCCAACTTACGCCGCCCCCTCCCCCCACCCCCATCTCCCCCCCCCCCCCCCCTTCCTCGCCCTTCCATTTTCCAGTCCACCTCCTTCCTTCCACCTTCCCTTCACATTATTCTTGCCTCTCTCTCTCTCTCTCTCTCTCGCTCTCGCTCTCGCTCTCTCTCTCTCTCTCTCTCTCTCTCTCTCTCTCTCTCTCTCTCTCTCTCTCTCTCTCTCTCTCTCTCTCATATATACTGTATATATTAAAGTATTGAAATAAACAATATGCTCTGCAAGAATATATATGAATATAACGCTTTACAGTGACTAGCATGACGCTAACACAAACATGATATAGCAATTAGATATAAGGAAACTATTTCATACAATTTGATATGCTATACTTTGAGTTTAGTTGGTTTGGAAATTGTAAACAATTCCTCTTTAAACGATTTAACCCCATCTGTACCGACGACGTCTGGGTTATTTGATTTCAGCTCCATTGTTGGGGATTTTATGAAACTTAGGAAGGATATATGGTAGCTAAATGGATTAATTGAGACAGTCTGTAGCATTTTATTGAGTAGACTTCCTGCCTTAGCTTAACAAAATCATCTAATAGTTGCCAGAAGATAATGAGAAGTACATCACCGGTACAGAAGGGGTTAAGGGGAGGTATTATTTTGTTCCCTAGACCTCCATCAACCTTAAAATTACACCCCCTCGAGTCCCTTTCAAGATAAATCTGTACATTTTTCGGTAGAAAAATATCCCGGCCGAAGGCCGGTTCCTCTTAAATTACAGGCTCGCTATCGCTCGCCAGGATAAAATAGACACTTGAATTGCACGAAAGGTCTTAATATGGAGTGAAAGTTTTTAAAATGGCTAAACTAATGGGGCAAACGTTTTATAATATCAAAAGCAATGGGGCTAAACATGAGGGAGAAAGGGGTCCAGAAAAAAATCCCTCAAGTCGATATCTCTTCTTAATAGTATACATTATTATGCGTACGTTATAATGATATCTTTTATGAAGTAGGCACTCTCTCATTCCGTGCTTTTACTTGTTTTTATATATTTTTATTTAGGTTTTCATATTAAGTCGTGTAGCCTAAAATTTAGGCTACACGATCCATTTAATTGATCACTAGGTATATGAAATTCAACTTTTGCCATATAACGCCATGTAAGTCATTGGTTGTTTATGTCGTATGTGTTGTCTTTCTTCTTTTCTTTGCCTAAGAATTTACATATGTACATTTGTCCTCATTCCTACATCCTCCCAACTCACCAACTCCATTTCTTTGAAGGGCGTATTATTTTTTTTTTTTTTTTTTATTTTTTTTTTTTTATTGTTTTTTTTTTTAGTTTCCTCCCTAGACCTCCATCAAACTTTAAAAAACACTCCTTAGACCCCTCTTCAAGATACATTTGTAAATTTTTCGATAGAAAAATGTCCCGGTCGAAGGCCGGTTCCTCTTACATCACAGGTTTGCTATCGCTCGCCAGGAAAAAATCAACACCTAAATGGCACGAAAGGTCTTAAAATTGACAGAAATGGGGGCGAAAGTTCTTAAAATCGTTAAACTATAATGGGGAAAACGTCTTAAAATCTCAAAAGCAATGGGGCTGAACATGAGGGAGAAAGGGGTCCAGAACAAAAATCCTCGGGTGGAAATCTCCCCTTAATCTTTTCAGTATTTTTGGGCGCATTTACACTGTTCTGGCTATCATTAGGCGATTTTACTCAGTTTTGAATGATACAGTAGATATCAAAAGAGTAAAGCCCATATCAATTACCTTTCTAAATAAAATAAAATCGTCTAATGATAGCCAGAATACATGAAAGAAATGCGCCATCATATACTGAATGGGTTAACTTTTTCAATATTTAAAAACAAACCACAATGTTTCATGGGGCTTAATTAAGGTTTTACTCTAAATTTACATCAACAGGTTGCATATTCTGCAACCTTACATTGCCTCGTAACACCACACAGTTAAACATCATCGATCATTCACATTCGCCTCATCATTTCACTTTCTTCTCTTTTCTTCTTAAATTATATACTTACTTTCAGAATATATTCCCGTTTATTTCCGTTCATTGTTTAAATTGATGATATGTGTTATGTAACCTATGTATGATATGTTTGTAATACATGTTTTATAGCAAAGGTATTAAACATCATATTGTATGTATGTATGTATGTATACTCAGGGTGGCCGACACGAGACAGAGCCCGATCAGATTTTGATTTTAATGTTCCTATTCTCAGGGTCCAGGACCACTTTCGCGTTCTCACCTCCCGTTTCTCTTGTCTCGTCGAGTAGGAACATTATATCAAGGGGAGGAGGATTCCTAGCCACCCGCCCCCTGATAACACATACTGTATAATATTCACCATTGCCTGTATGTAGTTTAATATATATATATTGAACTGGATTTTATTCAGCTAAATAGTACTTCTCGATATTAATATGAAAACAATAAATACTACCCATTAACCTGTTTTCTATAAGCACCCTATATATATTTTATTAACCTGTTTTCTATAAGCACCATATATATATTTTATTAACCTGTTTTCTATAAGCACCATATATATATTTTATTAACCTGTTTTCTATAAGCACCATAAATACTACCCATTAACCTGTTTTCTATAAGCACCATATATATATTTTTCGCGAATTATCCAAGTAACTGCGTGATCTTTCCCATACCCAGATAATGCTAACACCTAATTTATTTTACTATTATTCTTCCTACTATTTTTCTTACTCATTATTGTTTACTTTTCATTACAATATACGCTCATCTGTGTTTATATTTATCTTACTATCATTTGTTTACTTTTCAATATAATGTAGGATCATCTTTATTCCCATTTATCATACTCATTATTGTTTACTTTTACTACAGTATACGCTCATCTTTATTCGTATATACCTTACTCATTTTTGTTTACTTTTCAATATAATATAGGCTTATATTTATTCCCATTTATCTACCATTTTCCGCCCGTCACCTTCTTCACTCTCTCTTCTCTGACCATCCCTCACGTGATCTCAACTTCTTCCATCACATTCTTCCCCACATTCTCCCCTCAACACACACACACACACACACACACACACACACACACACACACACACACACACACACACACACACACACACACACACACACACACACACTCACACTCTCTCTCTCTCTTGCACCTCAGCTTAATCTATGATCTACATTTATACAATCGTTAAATAGCAGCCAGAATACAGTTAAAAGGACGTTGCCTGTCCAGAAGGGGTTAATTCATATTCTTTCCCTTTTCTAGTTCTCTTTTGAACTCTCCTCTTCTTCTCTTTTTCCTCCCTTGTATCTCCTCTGTATTCTAATTTTTCCTCCCTTGTATCTCCTCTGTATTCTTATTTTTCCTCCCTTGTATCTCCTCTGTATTCTCATTTTTCCTCCCTTGTATCTCCTCTGTATTCTTATTTTTCTAATCTTCCTACTGCTGTCCATTGTCCCGTCTCTCCCTCTCCCTCTCTTCCCGTTTATTATCATCATCCATTCCTCCTTCCACATGTTCACCCTCCTCCTCTTATTCCATTTATTATCACCACCACTTCCACATCCACCACCCCTCCTCCTCTCTTCCCTTTTATTATTTCCGCCACTTACTCCTTCCACATCCACCATCCTCTCCTTCTCTCTTCTCATTAATTATCACCATCTCTTCCTCCTTCTCTCTTCCTACCTCCTCGTCTCTTCACCCACACCTCCCCTCTCCCTGTCTCCAATTCTCCTCCCTGTACCCACCCCCACTTCCCTCCCCCAAGCTCCCCCTCGCCTTTTCAACTCGCACTAACACCCCTCCCCGCCCCACCCCCCTCCTCTCCCCGCGCCGCCACCCCCGTGTCATTTATCAAAGTTGATGAAACAGAGGACAATAGATCGTATCGAGGAGGCCGATAAGGTTGCAATTATCCCTTCATTCCCCCGCCACGTGTCCCCGTCTCCGCTGATTTACGCACGGCACCAATTTGCACAAGTTTCCCCTGGGGGCCCCGTGACGTCACTAACAATGTACTAATGTTCACACACTACCAAATGACAATGTAGTTCTAGTTTATATCTCTGGTTACTTTTCTGTTGTACAAACGTTCACAGACCACATCTCTATATATCTATTTATACAGTATATAATTATATATATATATATATATATATATATATATATATATATATATATATATATATATATATATATATATATACAATACATATTATGATAACCAAACTCCATGCAAACAGCAACATTGTTTAATGACCAGGCGCAATTTGCTATATTCAGTGGAATGAGAAGGACCATCATTTAATAATTACAAATTACAAAATGTTTAACAATTATATATACTAAGAGATTGTCCTTTTCATTATATTTTAGCTACCACTGAAGAAGGCATGATATGACTGCCGAAATACGTCTGGTCAATAAACAACGTTACTGTTTACATGGAGTTTGGTTATCCTATTCCTGTGTATATACAGGGTGTTCGAAAAATGCGCTGTACGGGCGCCTTCATTTTAATTGTATTTTAGCTATAGACGAGTTAGTGCAGTTGTAAAAGGATATGTGGTAGTAAAAATGGTTAAGTGAGATAGTTCGAAGCCTGTTAATGGCTGGAGGGCCTTGTTAAGCTGAATAATATCGTTTAACAGTTGCCAGAATATACTTAAAATGACGATGCAGTACTGAAGGGGTTAATGGGACGGTATCCATCATCAATGCTTAATCAAAATATCCCGAATAACGCCTCTCTAGTTGAATAATTATTGAGTTAATTGACTGCATTAAAATTGAGCAAACGCAGGTTTGAAATCACAGCACCATGTTATAACACAAAATATTTATTCTTTCCAATAAAATACTGAACACTGTATATAACACTATACTGAACACTGTATATAACACTATACTGAACACTGTATATAACACTACTGAACACTGTATATAACACTATACTGAACACTGTATATAACACTATACTGAACACTGTATATAACACTATACTGAACACTGTATATAACACTATACTGAACACTGTATATAACACTATACTGAACACTGTATATAACACTATACTGAACACTGTATATAACACTATACTGAACACTGTATATAACACTATACTGAACACTGTATATAACACTACTGAACACTGTATATAACACTATACTGAACACTGTATATAACACTATACTGAACACTGTATATAACACTATACTGAACACTGTATATAACACTATACTGAACACTGTATATAACACTATACTGAACACTGTATATAACACTATACTGAACACTGTATATAACACTATACTGAACACTGTATATAACACTATACTGAACACTGTATATAACACTATACTGAACACTGTATATAACACTATACTGAACACTGTATATAACACTATACTGAACACTGTATAACACTATACTGAACACTGTATATAACACTATACTGAACACTGTATATAACACTATACTGAACACTGTATATAACACTATACTGAACACTGTATATAACACTATACTGAACACTGTATATAACACTATACTGAACACTGTATATAACACTATTAAACTTTTTCGTAGACAAAATTCATGCATCAGTGTTAACTAACTTCATCCATCCATATCGTATTTTTCACCGAAGTTCTATATGCATGTTGAAATGTTATGTGTAATGTTATAAGCCTACTGGAATCCTATATTCTAACTAAAATTGTGTATGTAAGGCCAACAGTTATCCAGCCCACATAATTTCAAGGCATTATTATTATGGTTGGGGCCGGGTGAGTGCTGGAGGGACCTTGGTGACCCTGGTATCTGGGTCTTCTCCTGGGTGACCTAGATGTGTGTGAATTTGTATTTTATTTTTGTGTGTTCATTGGTTTATGTTGTGTTGTCCCTATTCGGGCTCTGTCTTGAGTCGGCCACCCCCCAGAAAAAAAGAAAATAAAGGAAAAGTGGGGAATGGGCCTGAGTAAATACTGTACATACATACATACATACATACATATACTGTACATACATACATACATACATACATACATATACTCCTCAATAAAGTCCATTTCAACAATGTTTAAGTTTGCTGTTCATCAGAATCCCACGATCCTTTTGATATCAACCAGAATGTATAAATAATCTCTGGGTTCCCTAATTAATGTGGTTTGTGGTTGTTTCACCCGAAAATATGTTCACTTAGCCATGAAGTTCATTCGCCCAGCCACATCTAATTTAAGGGTGGGTGGGTTGGTTTTTCTGTAGATTCGATCGCCTAACACAATTAACCCTTACAGTACCGGCGACGTCTTTTTGTTTGTATTTCAGCTGCATTTAGACGATTTTATGAAGCTTAGGAAGGATATATGGTTGCTAAAAGGATTAATTGAGATAGTCTGTAATCCTTTAACGGGTAGACGTCCTTCCTAAACTGAATTAAACCGTCTAATATTTGCCAGTTAATAAAGAAAAGGACGTCGCTGGTACTGTACAGGTTAAGCAAGGACCTATTCCAGATTGTGAGTGAAACAACGAGACAATTAAGTGCTACAACCAGCCCATTCGTAGTCATCCTTTGTAGACCTACGCTGCCTCTATAGGTTGTCTCTACTTGGCCAGATGTACCTTCAGTGTTTCTAGGACAACACATGGGGGGGATTTTAAGGCGTGTCGGTGAGCTTTGTGGTAATTTCCTAAAACCAAGTGCAGCGCAATTTCCATCCCAATAACACATCAGGATTTGAACCCTGGTCCTTCGAATAACTAGTCCAGTAACAAGACCACTCCACCACTCTTTACTTTACTTTTACTAGTTTGAGCTAGTTTGTTGTTATAAGCACGTTATATAATTTTATACTTAATCCGGTACTCTACGAGAGCTTTTATTGTCAACATTCGATGGTCAATATAATTTTGGCAACATTTCTGGGAACTTTTGCACTGGTTATGGAAAGTAGACTGAAGACTGTTTAATTCAGGAGAGAGAATTATGAAAAAAGTTGATCTCGTAAACTGCCAGATCAGTGTTGAGGGAGAAAGCATTTTTTTTTCTCCCCCTATATTACTTCCTTCCTTCCTCCTTTTTACCTCCCTTCCTTCCTTCACTATTCCTTCAATTTGTCCTTCCTTTTTACGACCGCAACTTTTGTTCTCCCTTATTTCCTTCCTTACTGCCTTCCCATTCCATCCATCCATCCATCGTTCATTCCTTCGCTGCCTTTCATATTTTCTGTCGCTAGTGTTTTCCTTCCTTCTTTCTTTCTAACTTGTTTTCCTTCCTACTCTCCCGTATTCATTATTTCCCTCCTCCCTCTCTTCCTTTCCTTCCTTCCTTCCTGCCTCCCTCTCTTCCTACCCTTCCTTCCTTCCCTCCTCCCTCTCTTCCTACCCTTCCTTCCTTCCTCTCTTCCTACCCTTCCCTCCTTCCCTCTCTTCCTAACCTTCCTTCCTTCCTCCTCCCTCTCTTCCTTCCCTTCCCTCCTCCCTCTCTTCCTTCCCTCCTCCCTCTCTTTCTACCCTTCCTTCCCTCCTCCCTTTCTTCCTTCCCTGCCTCCCTCTCTTTCTATCCTTCCTTCCTACCCTCCCTTCTTCCTTCCTTCCCTCCTCTCTTTCTTCCTACCCTTCCTTCCTTCCCTCCTCCCTCTCTTCCTACCCTTCCTTCCTTCCCTCCTCCCTCTCTTCCTTCCTCCCTCCCCACTCCTAATTTCCCTCCCTACATGTTGATTGATGAGAACCTAGACGATGTGACAGACAGACAGGGCCCCCTCATCAGATATATATACACCGTCTATAACAGAACACCCGTATAGCGCACAGGATCTATCATAGGGGCCTGTATGTGTGTACGCTTTCGTTAATACATACATAGCTATTTGTTTTGACAATTAAACATAGATTTTGATTGTCGTTCTTCATAGGCATATTTAAGAAATCAATTAAAATAGTATTGATACTCATCAATGATAATTATGTGTTTACCAAACCAGATTAATATTGTTTATTTCTTTTGTGTGTATGCTTACATTCCTATTTATCGTGGGTATTTGACAATATTACCATGTTACAATGTGCGACTATTAACGAAATTGTTACGATTATACCAAAATACGACAAATTCTTAACCAAGGTAGAGTCTGTTTAAAATCTGTATGCTTAGATGCACAACATGAACATTAATAAATACTATAACGTAGAACAAGAAGAAACAGTACCGTTATTAAGGTGCCACTATTAATTCCATTCCATTCGTTTTGTTCAATTTATTTGTTATGCCATTAATCAAATAAATTCTTGGTTTGGGTTTCATAATGGCTTGTTCAGTTCATTCTATGCCATTGTTTAGCAATTGTTCCTCTGCATGGTCCACTGTTTTAAAATGTCCTTACATTCGTATCTTCTCTAGTTGAACTTGCTCAAGTATTGTGATGTTCATTAGTATTGTTGTTATGCAATTTGTTTAAGTCTTGGGTCTACTGCATGTTCAGCTGGATAACACAAACAAATGGTAACATAGACATACAGTAAGTTTTATTACTATAAAGGTTAGGGGCATATAATGTACACAACACAGAGATATGCAATAAAATTACGGTATGCAATATAGAATCCTCAAGTTAATATGTATAATGTTGGACCTCCAGATCAGTCAATAACAATAACTAGTTCAAATATGCAAGGATTAACTCTTTATCATACACAAGTGTTTAACTCTTCAATAAAATCAATAATGGTCAGTCGTATCGTGGTAACAGTAAAATTAGTCTTCGTAATTTGTAATTAGCTTTCTCAGGAGCACCTGTGCAATTACTATGCAAGAAGATGATAACACGTTGTGTTCCCAGAAACTCTGCTTGTTAATAATTATGTTCGAGCCTGTGTGCCTGGGATGGGGCAGTCTAACCTGAACAGTTCATTAGCAATTCTAGGCTCTTACTTAATACGGCAATTTAAAGAAATCCGTAGCTGAGGGCTTGACGGATCCTAACTTGATTTTGTGGTTATTATAGGCATGACTAAACTCGGTAGTTAAGCTGATTATATTTCCTGTCGACTAGCTTGTTTCTCTTGTCTCGTGGAAAGCGAGTTCTCTGGCTGACTAGGTATTCTAGGTTCTAACTTGACAAAATTTGAGTTAAGAACAGGGAGTCATTTAACTATCAATGTTAGCGACTTTCTAGGAGCTGGTTTTGAGTTTAGTCATGAAGCAAGTTACAGGTATTTTGAGCAATGACTCTTCTCCTTATGGAAAGCGATGAGCCTAATCAAGGTTGCCTATCAACACTGCTAGAAGTACTTTATTGACCGTTAGATTATCCTACAGTTGTCTAGTACAAATGATAAAAAGGTGATAAGGCTGGTCATCCTGGACCAGGGTGTGTCTTCAGCTTATCACCTCGTCGTCAGCTGCGCCTACGTCTACGTCTTTGCTGCAGGGCCACACTCGAGGGCATCAGCAGCAGATCTCTCTCAAGGGCGTCGTCAGGGGCAGCCTAAATAGTAGAGGGTGATCCCCTCAGTTGCCGGCCTAGCTTTCTCTTTCAATACCCTGGGCAGTTCCATCTCCCAATGTGTCGTTAACTCCATATAAGAGTCGGGGGCAACAAGGGTGTGGTGCTGGATCAGTGTTTGTAGTTCCACCAGCTCTGAACAGTTGGCAATGGGGGGCAGCTGCAGCAGTGGCTGGGGGTGGCTCGAGGGCGGTCTATAACATTCAGAGTCCAACAAATTATCTTTATAAGGTTCACCTCGTTTGGAGCTCCTGTCTACACCAGCTGCCTTTGGTAATGCAGAAGTAGAGGATTTGGGCTGCAGGAATAGGAGGGAAGCCGAATCCTTGGGAACATCGGCAACTGTATGCTGAGGGGTGGGTGTTGGGTCCTTATAAGGCCGGCTGGAAGATGGAGGTGTCTGCTGCTAGCCAATCACAGGGCTTAGGAAATCAAGCAACAACAGGTCTAGTGACCCTTCTAGGCTACTTGTCCTCCAAAATACTGAGGATCAAGTGTCCAAACAGTGGTTTAGAGTGGGTAAGGGAACATTTGAAAGGGAAATACTGTAATGTCCATGGCAGGATTAGGAAGTTAGTAGGGGACAGAGGGGTTAGTAACTGAGGGGGGGATAAAATAAAGTTATTCATTTACAAACGCAGTCAGTCGCGGGTTTGATGCAAGATATTTGTCTAGGCGAAGTTTAAAAGAATCAACGGTGCTGCAGTCTATAACGTCTCGGGGAAGCCCATTCCACAAGTTGACAACTCGATTGAAGAAGAAATTCTTAGATTCGTGAGAGTTAAAAGTATTACCAATCATTTTGCAGCCGTTTCCCCGCGTATAATTAGATGGTCGATTGTGAAGTACTTACTACAGTTCATATTGTCGATGCCTTTGATAATTTTGAACACTTGAATTAAGTCGCCCCTTAATCTGCGTTGGGTTAAAGGAAATATATTTAATTCTCTAAGACGCTCCTCGTATGGTTTGTTCTTTAGGCTAGGTATAATTTTGGTAACTCTACGTTGAAACTCGTTCTAGCTTGTCTATATCTTTTTGGTAATAAGGGCACCAGGATTGAACGCAGTATTCCAGAAGAGGGTGGACTAAGGAATTGTAAAGAGTTAGGATAACTTCTTTGGATTTATGCTCAAATGACCTGCCTATAAAGCCAATTATTTTGTTTGCCTTCTTAACAACTTCTGAACATTGTTGACTCGGTTTTAGGTTACTTGATATTGTAACTCCCAGATCGGTTTCTCTGTCTACACTCTTAAGCTCAGTGCCATTCAACGAATAGTTTGCTTTCTCATTTTGGTATCCGATATGTAGTACTTTACATTTATCCGCATTGAAACTCATTTGCCAAATTTGCGCCCAACGTGACAACTTATGTAGATTGTGTTGCATATCGTCAACTTGTTCCTTTGAGAGTACGCTATTTGCAATTTTTGTATCGTCAGCAAACTTTGAGATTGTACAGGTGAGACCCTCATCTATGTCGTTGATGTAAATTAGAAAGAGAATTGGACCTAGTACCGATCCCTGGGGTACCCCGCTACATACATTGGTCCATTTAGATGCCTTACCGTTTATTACTACTCCTTGGTTTCTGTTGCTGAGCCAATTTTCTATCCATTTCAACACACCGTCTTATATTCCATGCGCTTTTAGTTTTAGCAGTAAGCGTTTGTGGGGAACTTTGTCAAAGGCCTTTTGAAAATCAAGGTATATAATATCTACAGCTTTACTCTCATCATAGAGGTTGAGGATATCGTGAAAGAAGTCTAAGAGATTTGTTAAGCAGGAGCGTTTGTTACGAAAGCCGGGTTGAGTATCTTTAAGTGTTATTTGCCTCTAAGTGATTTACGAGTCTGTCTCTTATGAGTGTTTCTAGCATTTTACATACAACTGAGGTTAAGCTAATTGGACGATAGTTACTGGGTAGGAATTTGCTGCCTTTTTTGAATATCGGTGTTACATTGGCTAGCTTCCACTGATCAGGCATAGTTCCAGACTGCAAGGATTTATTGAATAGCAATGTCAGTGGTTTAGAGAGCTTATCTTTAACTTCCTTTAGAACTCTAGGTGAGATTGTATCAGGTCCAGGCGTTTTATTTACCTTGAGTTTATCTAAACAATTCAATACTTCTCTCTGTAACGGTGATATTGCTTAGAACATCTGAATTATCAATCTGAATCGGCGCTGGTGTAGGGGTATCACTGAGGTCTTCTGTTGTAAAAACTGATGCAAAGAATGTATTGTGGGCATTACTCATTTGTACTTCGTCTTTGGTGTATTCTCCATTTTCATCGACTATCGGTCCAACAGTTGAAGTAACTACTATTTTCTTTCTGATATAACTATAGAATTCTTTCGGGTTTGTTTTACTTTGATTTGCAACATGTAACTAGGCTTCTAGGTTTGCCTGTCCTGGGTCTTGATCCTCCAGGTTTGGTGAAGCTTGGAGGATCCCCTTTGACCGTGTTTCCGTTTAACTGGATTCCGGGCTGCCCAATAGGATGATAGCCCGAGCGAGTATCACGGCCAATGTGGTAGCCTTCATATCGTGACGGCAAATCTTGGAGCACTTTTCCCCGGCCAATGGGGTAGCATGATGGTGGGGAAAGCTACGCTCCCTTTCTGAAACTGGTGAGGGAGGAGTCCTGGCCACATCTGTACATCAACAAGGGTGGCCGTGGGTGGTTTGGGGATCTTCATCTTCATCAGGCTAGGGAGTAGTTTGCCTGCTTGTTCCTCTCTGGGCTGCTTGTGGGTATTGGGTAACCTCCCAAAAAATTTAAATTACAAAGTGTGTGTGTGTGTGTATGTATTTGTGTGTGTGTAAGTGAGTATTTGAGTGTTAGTCATCTACTTAAAGATGATGCTTACATCCTGATTAAAGTCTGAACAAGTTGTTATTTCCTTTCTTTCTACAACATATCAGAGGCTACCTCTTTATTCCCACTTTCTTTTCTCCACCTTCTCATTTTCTTTTTTTACTAAATTATTAATGTTATCCATTTTCTCTTTCACAATGGTTGAAGTGGATTAGGAACAAACATCCTCCTAGGAATAATATCCTATCCCATCCTCCTTGTCCTCTACCTTCTCTCTTCTCTTCTTCCTCCCCTATCATCCTTCGTCTCTTCCTTCTCCTTCTCTATCCCTTTTCTTTTCTTCCTCCTCCTCCTCCTCGATCCCCCTCCTCCACAATCCTCCTCCTCCTCGCCCCCAGCACTTGCAGATCCGTACCAATTACCATATTTATTTGGGCAGACAATCTAGGTGGTCTTGGTCTGGTTTATGTGTATTGGTCTAGGGACGTAGGTAGGGAGGTTATGGGTAAGAGAGAGAGAGAGAGAGAGAGTGAGAGTGACTGACTGACTGACTGACTGACTGACTGACTGAGATACACTGGCCACATATATCTTGCGATCCCTGCGAGCTGGCCAGGACTATATCATTGTAGGGACAGCAACCATAAGAGTAAAGGAAAGTGGAAGATAAGGATAGCAAAGATGAAGGCGCTCTCTCTCCACCCTCTGCTCCCTCCAGCAATTTGCCGTACACTCTTTACACTGGTGAGCATTATATTCGTGTGGACGGAATGAATCGGGTTAAACATAAATCTCTATTTCACAAGACATCGATCCACTTCCAGAATTTTAAGAGCGTTAGTGTAAACATTGTTTTTTCCTCGAGTGTACATGAAAACATAAGTGAATAACCTTGCAGGGCTTGGATATCGCCTGAAGGGATTTACAGAATAGTTAAAAATGGAAAGGTAATGGAGAGAGAGAGAGAGGTTAGGGTGGTGGAGGATGTGGGAAGAGTGATAAACGGAAGAGTATTGAGTATAAGAGAGAGGTGGAGGGGGAGTGGGTGGTTGGTGATTGTTGGAGAGTGGAGGCAAGGTCTAGTCTCTTTCTCTCATTCTTTCTTTCTTTCTTTCTTTTCTCTCTCTCTCTCTTTTACAGGTGGCATTCGCATCGTTTCCTCGCCCAACTAAATTCGACTTAGCCCAACTTCCTGCTTGTGTCACTGTCTCTCTTTTATTGTTTGTCTGTATTTTAAAGCAAGAACAGCTCCTCAAATTCCTCCTATATCTTTGTTCGTTAAGATGCATTACTGCTACGTATGGAATTAGTCAAAGAATATGTAATGATCATCTTCGTCTGCCTCATTATTTCTTAATGAGCAAGACATTCAAAAACTGCATAGGCTATTCCTTACTGACTGTTCCTTGATTTTGGAGCTGTCACTCTTTCAACTCTGGGGGAGGCACTCGTCAAAGGAAATGTTGTCTTTTGTCGCCCTCATCTACATAGCAAAACATTTATAGACGTCAATGGGGGAGGATGGGCTAATTTTCTGTCGATGTATTTATATATATTAGTTTTCTATATTTAGAAAAGGAGAAAAGAGGGCTGGATGTGATGGAGATGAGCTGCTTGAGGAGTATGTGTGGAGTTACTCGTAGAGACAGATTGAGGAATGAAGAGATACGTAGGAGAGTGGGGCAGCAGGAACATTTGTCAGCCAGAGTGGACAGAAGGGTGCTGAGCTGGTATGGTCATGTTGAACGAATGGGAGATGAAAGGCTTACAAAGAGAATATGTGAGTCAGGTACAAGGGGAGATAGAAGGGCAGGAAGACCCCCATTGAGATGGAGAGACTGTGTAAGAAAGGCTTTGGATGATAGAGGAATGACTATAGATCAGGCAGGGGAAGTGGTGGTGGACAGGAGTGAATGGAGAATGCTTGTGAATAGTTGAGTGAACACGTGGTCATTTGGAGTAAGGGGTCGGGCGCAAGTTCGACTAGATAATAGTCCATCAGGCGCCTGGCCCGGGGGGACGATTAATATGAAGGGTGTGCCTGGAAGTGTGGTGGGAGGGCTTGTCGCTTTGGCTCCGCTGCATGTCTGCCTGCCGAGATCGGAACCTCTCCGGGTGGTCAGGGGCCGGGGGAGTGCTGGAGCGACCTTGGTAACCCTGGTCTCTGGGTCTTCTCCTGGGTGACCTGGATGTGTGTGAGTTTGTGTTTTTATCTGTGTTTATTTTTTGTTTTATGTTGTTTTTGTGTTTTCCCTGTTCTTGCTCTGTCTTGAGTCGGCTACCCCCAAAATGGGGATTGGGCCTGAGCATATAGATAGATAGATAGATAGAATAGTTTTATTTTTTTATTTTTTTTTTCATTATTTTTATTTTTTTTGTAGTTTCCTCCTTAGACCTCCATCAAGCTTAAAAGAATGTCCCAAGATTCCCCTTCTAGATAAATGTATAAATTTTTTCGGTAGACAATTTTTCAGGTCGAAGCCCGATTTCTCCTCATACAGGCTCGCTATCGCTCGCCTGGAACAAATCGACACCAAACTGACACGGAAGGTCTTAATATTGACATACATGGAACGAAACGTCGAAAATCGCCAGACTAATGGAACGAACGCCTTGCAATTTCAAAATTAATGATACTAAACGTGATGTAGAAGGGGGCCCAAAAAATGCGACTACCTTCCCCTCAACACGATTCATGAAGAGGAAATGATTGTTAGAGTAAATAGTTATGTGAGAATGAATAGTGGTGATGAAGAGTCCAGGAGGTATAGGGGTTTGTTATGAGAGTTACACAGACAGTGGTAGTGCTTGTGATGGTGGTGGTGAAACGGGGTGGTAGGATGGTGGTTGACGGTGGTGGTGATAGTAGTATTAATGGTGGTAGGTCAGTTGTGATGGTGGTGGTGATTGTGGTGAGGTTAGTTGTGATGGTGCTGGTGATAACAGTATTGATGGTGGTGGGATCAGTTGTGATGGTGGTGGTCATTGTGGTGGGGTTAGTTGTGATGGTGGTGGTGATAGTAGTATTGATGGTGGTGGGCTCAGTTGTGATGGTGGTGGTGATTGTGGTTGGGTTAGTTTTGATGGTGGTGGTGATAGAAGTATTGATGGTGGTGGGGTCAGTTGTGATGGTGGTGGTGATTGTGGTGGGGTTAGTTGTGATGGTGGTGGTGATAGCAGTATTGATGGTGGTAGGTCAGTTGTGATGGTGGGGGTGATTGTGGTGGGGTTAGTTGTGATGGTGGTGGTGATAGTGGTGATGGTAGTGGTGTTTGTGGTGGTGGGTGAGGCAACAAGGACGGTGGAATGATGATTAGTGGAGAGAAAGAGAAAACAAAAACATTGCGCTTGCAACAAGATTGTTGGTTGATGTGACTAACCGTAGATAAATCCTCCCTTAATATAATTCAGCTTAAAAAGGGCCTCTAGCATTAAATACGCTTCGAACTATCTCATTTAACACTTTCTACTACCACATATCTCATTTAACACTTTCTACTACCACATATCTTTCACACTTTCTACTACCACATATCTTTCACACTTTCTACTACCACATATCTTTAACACTTTCTACTACCACATATCTTTAACACTTTCTACTACCACATATCTTTCACACTTTCTACTACCACATATCTTTCACACTTTCTACTACCACATATCTTTCACACTTTCTACTACCACATATCTTTCACACTTTCTACTACCACATATCTTTAACACTTTCTACTACCACATATCTTTAACACTTTCTACTACCACATATCTTTCACACTGTCTACTACCACATATCTTTCTTAAAACTGTCTACTACCACATATCTTTCTTAAAACTGTCTACTACCACATATCTTTCTTAAACTGCACAAAGTCGTCTAGATATAGCTAGAATATAATTAAAAAGACGTCGCCGGTAGAGATGGGGATAATTTTGTTTCTCCCTTCTGTGTGTTATTCCTATATCCCCTCTCTCACTACCTTTCAATCTCTCTCTATGCTTCCCCCTCTCCTCTGTCTCTCTTTTGCTTTCCCTCTCTTTTGTTCCTTGTTATTCTTTCCCCAGTCACATTCCAAGTTAATTCTTTTATTCAGTTTTTCTGTTGTGTCTTGTGTTTGTCCATTCCTGCTAGGGTTGTTAAAGTCAGGGTTTTTCTTTCACTTTATAAAACTCTCTCTCTACTTTCCTTCTATGTTCCTGTTCCAGTTGCGATTATTTGAATTCCTTGGTCTATTTCGGTCTATATATATACAGGGTATGTATATATATATATATATATATATATATATATATATATATATATATATATGCCTATGTGCCTATATTTATTTTCCCTTCATTGTCACTTTCGCTGATTACATTACACTAGGTCATGCTCAGTTCAACTGTACATTGTCTGGTTTATTACCTGCTTGATCTATTGAATACCCTTCCTTTTCTTCTACCCTATCTTCACCTACTAAATAGATTCCCTCCATATATTACTCTTGTCTGTACTCTTTCTGACAATTAAGATGACCGTCTCAATTTCCTACACCATTGTTAGTCAATATAAACACCATGTGAGGAGGAGCACTTCATTGTTAGTCAATATAAACACCATGTGAGGAGGAGCACTTCATTGTTAGTCAATATAAACACCATGTGAGGAGGAGCACTTCATTGTTAGTCAATATAAACACCATGTGAGGAGGAGCACTTCATTGACAACGTTTCCCACATCGCTTCATCAGGCCATATGCGGAACGTTGTCAATAAAGTGCCCCTCCTCACATAATGTATATATTAATTATGTCTACGTTTCTAAGTTTATTTTCTCCATTGTTAATGACACTGCCAAATTGGTGTCTGCCTATTTTTAATATCTATCAAGTTTGTTATTGACTCTGCCTATTTCACTAGCCCCTGGTATTATGCATTTACCTTATCTATTTTCCTACTTTTACCTATTCCGATTATTTAGCTATTTTTATTTTTTGGTGAAGTGCTTAATTCTCAGATTGAGCCCGATTTCGTGTGTGTGTGTGTGTGTGTGTGTGTGTGTGTGTGTGTGTGTGTGTTTTAATATCAGCATTTACCTGTTATTCTCTATTCTTTTTATTTTACCTGTTTATTTCCTGTGACAAATGATGTGGCTATGTTTAGTGTTGTGCCTAAACTGTTGACCTATGTTCTTATTAGTTGTGTATGTCTTATTGCACGTTTGTATCTTAACTCTTTCTGACGCTTTATTTTCTGGCTATCAATAGACGATTTTATTCTGATTAGAAAGAGTATATGGACGTCAGAGGGATAATTGAGAGTCTTTATCCTTTTAATTCTCGCAGATCCTTCCTAAGCTGTATATAATCGTCTAATGATAGCCAGAATAAAGTCAAAACTCGGCATATTCCTCATAGGGTTAATTATCTACCAAAATATTTGATTATTTGTTCATCCACAATATTATATGGCA
>CM064522.1:6069879-6090212 GCA_032716605.1 Paralithodes platypus | reverse complement strand
TTCTCATCTCTTCTCTATTTCCTCCCTCTCTCTTCTCATCTCTTCTCTATTTCCTCCCTCTCTCTTCTCATCTCTTCTCTATTTCCTCCCTCTCTCTTCTCATCTCTTCTCTATTACCTCCCTCTCTCTTCTCATCTCTTACCTATTACCTCCCTCTCTCTTCTCATCTCTTCTCTATTACCTCCCTCTCTCTTCTCATCTCTTCTCTATTACCTCCCTCTCTCTTTTCATCTCTTACCTATTTACCCTCTCCTCTCTTCTCATCTCTTCTTACTGTGGGCCACGCTGCAAATGCATAAAAATGTAAAAAGGAATTTAGATGAGTTTTACATTATGTTGTGTAGCTACTTTAGGAATGTTCTCTAAAAATCAAAGGTTAAACGCAGCATAGAACTCTAGCTTGCAGCTTCTGAAGTCAAGCTTTATAATAATTTAGCCAAATATATGTCGCCAGCCTAGTTGCCGAAACCAATGCTAACGAGCTCCGAAAACCAATCAATAGAGCGCTGATCGAAAATCCCCCCCGCCCCCCTCAAAAAAAAAAAAAAAAAAAAAAAAAAAAAATTAAAAACAAATAAAAACTTGGTTCGTGTGAGGCCTGCGCTATAAACAAACGAGGGTGGGGTAGGAGAAGGGTGCTTAAGGGCCCACTCCAGGATCCTAGGGCGGTTAACACAAGTAGTACGAGATTAGCATACCTAAACTCCTTGATTCACCCTTTTCTCTGTGGGCTTCGGTTAAGGGGGTAGTGCTTGTTTTATGGTCTATGTATATATTTATAACATTATTTTTCAGTTTCCACGCTAGACCACCATCAAGCTTAAAAAGCACACCCTAGACCCCTTTTCAAGATAAATTTGTACATTTTTCGGTAGAAAAATTTCCCAGCCAAAGGCCGATTCTTTCTAATATTACATGCTCACTATCGCTCGCCAGGAAATAATCGACACCTAAATGGCACGAAAGATCTATATATTGACAACGGAAATGGCGTGAAAGCTCTCAAAATCGCCAAACTAATGGAACGAACATCTTAAAATCTCAAAACTAATATGCTAAACATGAGGGAGAAGGGGGTCCAGACAAAGTGACTATCTTCCCCTTAACTGGTGTGTTCATGTTTATATTTTGAACTATGTTGAAGGTCATTCCCGTGTGGAGATTTTTTTTTTTTTTTTTTTTTTTTTTTTTTTTTGTGTAATGTGTAATCCTTGTCGCTAGCTTTGTCTATTTAGGTATTTATATTTGTATGTCTATAAATTTATGTCTATAAATGATTATGAAGAAAAGTTTGTTCTCATTATTTGTGATTAGTGCAAACACTTATAGCTGTGATATGAACGAATGAATTATACCGAGTACTCGTATCGATGTATATTTATTTGTTTTCACCTCACACCGCTTCCGCCATCACACCACCTCTACAACCACACCACCACCATAATCATACCACTACCACCATAACACCACCACCTACAAGACCACCCTCATACCACCACCTACAACACCACCCTCACACCACCACCCTCATACCATCATCAGGCAGATATTCCCAGGTGGACTGATCCCGTGCGCTGCGTAATTAAGAAGATTACAGGTTAATGAGAGCTTACCTGCCTATTACCTGAGGCTAATGAGGTTAGAGAGAGAGAGAGAGAGAGAGACGTTAACGTTACTCAAACAACCTCAAACCCCAGGTACAGAACAGTAACTAGAAACCAGCAAACGGAACCAAGATCAGAAAGCAGTAAGATTTAACCCTGCGACTATAAGGAGTGAGTGAGTGAGTGAGAGCGAGGGGTGGAAGGGTGGAGAAATCACGGAAGCAGGGAAGAAGGGAAGGAAAGAATGTAATTGGTGAAGGGAGAGGGAGAGACGAGGTAAAAATGAGAGAGAGAGAGAGAGAGAGAGAGAGAGAGAGAGAGAGAGAGAGAGAGAGAGAGAGAGAGAGATGGGGGGGGGGCAGGAGGAGGATGAAATGAGGTACATGAACAGGGAAGAGGGAATAATGAGATTGGAAGAAGGGTAGAGGAACAGTAGAACGGGAGAAGAGGATTGATAATAAAACTAAAGGCCGTAATTGTTATACCAGGTTTTTGCTGGGGTTAACTGGACTAATTAGGTAGGTTCTTACTTGACTGGAGAAGTTGAATCCACATGAACACATGCACAAAGGTAATAGAGGATAAATATAATACAGACTACAAGCATAGGTTATATTATTCAGTGTAACTATAGTATACTGTACAGTTACTATCAGACATGGATAGGTCAATATATACAAGTTGCAGAGCACTAACGAGGATCCACAATAAGTTCCAGCGGGACTGTCATGTCACTGTACACTTTCGAGGTTACACTAAGCACTTCCAACGAAAAGGCACTTCCGTGGCACTTCCAACAATGTTCTTGGGCCGTGGTGGTGGTCCTGTCGTGTGTTGATGACAGCAGGATGGAAGATGTTGTAGAACTCTTGGGTTTGGGGTCTTGAATGAATATGTTCCGTTATACCAGTGTTATACGTAACATATCATCGGATTAACGTGAGGAGAAGTTATACCAGTGTTGTACTGTCTCGCTCAACTATCCTGACCTTTATAAGAGTTTAATTAAGAACCTTACAGTACTCTTGGGTTTGGAGTCTTGAATAAATATGAATCTGTTCTGCCAGTGCTATACATATCATATCATCGGACTAATGTAAGAGGGTTGATATGCAACGTCTCTTAACTGTCCTGACCTTTATAAGAGTCTTTCAGGGACTTTTGGATGGGTTTGTTTGGGCCTTTTACTCATACATGTCTTATTGCCAGTGTCTGGGACAACGTACCGTATGGACTCTATGCAGAGTGCCGTTATGCAGTTTCTACGGTATCTCGCCAGTGCGAGTGCGTGCCAGTGCGTGAACTTCTAATAAGTACCAGAATGGGGTCGGTTTACTACCGCTAAAGCGCACGTCAGTACAGCTTTCTTTAGCGACAGTAATTCCTAATAATCGAGGCGGAAGAATTAATATTGAGTTGCCACCATGGTAGTTCAGTAACGATGCCAGTGCTTTGATAGTTTGATAATAGCCCAAATCTTCCATCTCTTAAATTATCTTCCAGTGAAGAATGTTTTAAGAGCTTTCCAAATGTTGTAGATCTTAACTTTGCCTGTCATAGTCTTACCGCTTGTGGCGTTTCTCCAGGTGTCCCTTCTCCGGGCAAGAAGGGCTGATGTGCTGGGAGGAATGCCTGGGGCAGCTGGGGTAGCCTCTCTGGACTTCTCTATCACGGCGGTGGTGTGGCTTGGAGGAAGAAGGGCACGTGGTGGAGTATGATCTATGCAAGTTTTTACTTGCCTTGCCTTCCTTTATGTTCTTCTTTCTCCTGTCACCACTTGAGTTCTTGATCGGGATGACTATGTCTTTTCCGGGTGTTGAAGGAAGTGCAGGCGTGATAGAGGCCACTCGGGCGTATTCTGGTGGTGTGGCGCTTAGGGCTTCTTTCCTTGGGGGTGTGGTGGCAAGGGTGGTAATATCACTTTGTGGTGGCGTGGTGTTTTCATTCTCCTTTCTGTTTATTTCAGTAATATTTGTTCAAGCATTTAAATACAGGTGTGCTCTTACAACACAAAGTCAGGTGCCTTATGTAATACTATATATACTGTATATTTAATATATTTTTATTGTATATCCAATTCCAGTGACTTACTAATGTTGTCACCTTCACCACTATAATGCCGGTATCACACGAGATATTTGTCATTCAGAGAGGTTCCATAATAGTACCAGGATTAAAAGCGTATCACTTAGCCGATTTTTTTTTCTTTTTCTATGTGATTGAGGGAGACAAAAAAGCAGAACTGCCTATAGCCAGTGCCTCCCCCATAGTTGAAAGAGTGACAGGGCCAAAATCAAGGGACGTTCGAGCCAAAATGCCTGGACACACAGAGTTTGAAGCAATTTAAGTCATAGGAGGAGGGAAACACTGATTCTGGGAGATAGAGTTCCCTAGCTTAGCTGTTGAATAGAAGAAAGTCTGAGAGTAACGTTTCACTCTTAGTTTGGAGAGTTGCACAGAGTAGGTACCACATACCCTACGTAGAGGAGGTGGTATACACTGGGAGAGCTCTGAGGAGCACTAATTATTGTAGTAGCGATAGAATAGCGAAAGAGAGTTGGCAGGGGGGAAGTGTAAAATAGTCATGGTTGAAGTCTAAGAAACTCACCACGTGTTCGAAGGCATAGTCCTCCACGAGACTATATCCTGGTTCTTCAAATAAGAACTAAGGTAGTTTTCCTTATATCCGCTCATGGCCGAGTGGTTATGGTGCCTGGCTCTCCCAAATATACCTGGAGTGAGTGGGTTCGAATCCTGGTCAGGATACCTCTCTCCCAACTTGTCGTACCTTATCATTAGATATTTTGAATTATTGTTTTCCTGTTTTCCCTTTTTCCCGTACAGTATGTCTCCCAGCGGGGCCACCCATGGTCTTGTAGGTTTGTCCTTTCCACTGGGAGACGTCTGTATTAGTATAATAATAATAATAATAATAATAATAATAATAATAATAATAGTTTTAACAGTTTTAACAATCACACACGGAAAGAACGCCATTGTTCTCGAAACCGCTATCAACAAACATACGCACGTAAAATCCGCTAAAAAATGATGTGGGTTAACAACACCTCCGCCGTGCGGCAGTCGATTCGTCTTTGTCATGTGTTGGCGGGAAGCGACGGGTACTTCATTACAAAGGCGTTATTCATCCCTCCGCCACCCCAGGATATATTATGTATCTTACCAGGAGGGGGAAGTTAATATTTGTTTTATTTATTTATTTATTTATATGAAGGAGACAAAAGGCAAAGCTGCCTGTAGCAAGTGTCCCCACCATGGTTGAAAGAGTGATTGAGAGCCAAAATCAAGGTACATTACAGGTATTTTAGTTGTGTGGGAAAGAAGTGTGGCGTGCTTGTAGAATGTAGTGACATTAATAGGAGGAGGGGGTGTTTGTGAGAGTTAGCTGGATTACTCTCCGTGTAGGTGAGGCACAAGAGAAACAGTGGAGGAAGCCAGGCAAATGAAACAGGAGTTCCAACAACTCCGTATCATATGCCTATGCAGCGTCCCCTGGGTACTGCCCTGCTCGATTGATGCCTAAAATGTCCCCAATATAAGTGGCAATACAGTACGTACAATCACGCTAATAAGTGATGTCGCGGCACCAAGTATGTTTTGATCAATAATTGGTTACAGCAATATCTAAGCTTCATTTCTTCATATCGAATGAAATATACAAACATGTTCCCACACTTACCCACCCTATTCAACATCTGACAGACATTAATACAGCACAGAGCAAGCCAAACGTAATGACAGCTGGGACATGACTTATTAGCGCGACTGTACCCTAGTTCGAGTACAGGTATTGGTTTTCCCGCAGAGGGCTGTTTTGATTTATATGGTTTGTGTTTGGAAGACAATTGGTTGATAATTGGAAGCATGATTTGGTGGGTATGTGGTGGAAGAAATACTGACATTAGTTAAGCCTGATTTAATATATGTTAACCTATTCTAAACCAATCTAATTAACTTATACATGATTCATATTGCCATACGTTTATATATAACTAAATGGTTTGTAAATATCGTGTACATTTCAGAATGAAGAACAGTAACCTGTAATGCTTAGGAAAAAAAACCGATAATAGTTAAAAAATGCCTGGACACGATTGAGTGGTATGATAAAGAAGTTCCTCTTAACCCATTCAGTACCAGTCCTATTAATTTGGCTACTATTATATGATTGTATTCAGTTTAAAAATGGCCTCCAGCTATTAACAGGCTTCGAGCTATCTCACTTCACCATTTTGACTACCACAGATCCTTCTTAAACTGCACACAATCGTCAACATTTAGCTAGAGTAATATTAATAAGACATCGCCTGTACAGAAGGCGATAAAGTTACATCGTTTCCCATCTGGTGCCACCGAAGTCTTGTACAGTCAACTCGTTTAATCCGCAGTCTCGGAAATTTTAGTTATGCAATTATATTTTTTTCGGATTGCTGTAGGAAACTGTATGTCTTATGCATATCTTAATTCATCTATCTTTCCATTTTGTGCATATGCACATTTGTTTTATGCATTAATTGTTAAGCTTTTCATAAACCTAAACAATATTCTGAGACTCTGCTGATTATACGAGTTGACTGTACAATCGGGGGTATTAAGTGTTGTCATAGATTCCAGTGGTTTTCGCTCAACAAGTGTTATTGGTATCCTTATAGTTACTGGGAAAAGTGCTTATCCCTCAGAGTATTAGTCAGTGTCCGAAACTTTGTGAAATATCTGACAACACTTATCAACCTCGACTGTACGTACTGCACCAACTCGATGGGATATAAACTAAATTGCTTCCTGCCCCTCTCTACCTTCTTGTTCCTTTTTACCTCACATCTTATTAATCATTCTCCCGGTAAAGTCCACAGTTGGGCTTAATTACTAATACGCTTATCTTGTGTAGTGTCTTATTTCATTATGTTCAGCCTAATTACCTTCCTGCTTCTTTTTAACCCTTTATGTACCGGCGACAGTCTTTTTAATATTATTCTAGCTATATTTAAGCGGTTGTGTGCAGTTTAAGAAGGATCTGTGGTATGAAAAAGGGTCAAGTGAGATAGTTCGAAGCCTGTTAATTGCTGGAGGCCCTTTTCAAACTGAATACAATCGTTTAATAGTAGCCAGAATGTAGTTAAGACGGCGGCACCGGTACAGAAAGGGTTAACAATAAGTTATTAATCATGTTCCTATTCACCCTTTGAAGATTATGACGCATTTTGACATTATATTCTGGCTATCATTAGCCGATTTTATACAGTTTAGGAGGAATCTGTTGGGATTGTATTGGTATAGAATGTCTCAATTAACCCTCAGACTTCCAAATGCCTTTCCCAATCAGCATAACATCGTCTAATATTAGCCAGAAAACAGAAACGGATCTTGAGAGGGTTAACCCTTTCGCTACACCTTTCAGGACACGTTCTTATTAACACTAAATGACTGTAAAACAGCTTAGGAAGGATATTAAGCAACCAAAGGGGTCAAGCAAATTCAATATATCCTTTCACCCCCACAATATCTGCCCGAGCTAAATAAAATGGTCTACTGATGACCAGATAATATATATTTGTTTTTAAATGGCGTACACGGAATCTGAAAACGTTGGAGTTCACATATTGGTATAATATATTCTATGAATATAAACACCATATGAGGAGGAGCTCTTTATTGACAACGTTTCGCAGATAGCTTCTTCGGGTTTCTAACTGAAGAATAGACCTGACGAAGCTATCTGCGAAACGTTGTCGATAGAGTGCTTCTCCTCATATGGTGTTTATATGCATTTTGTATAACTGTTCACAGTTATTTCAATACGATATATTACATATTAATTATCTCCGCCAATATAGAAATTTACGAAGATTATGCGAATATTATTGTTTGCCTGTCTGTTTCCCTGTAAACAGGATATCTCAAAATTGTATTCATAGACTTTGATGACACTTGGTCAATATATTTATATGGTACACAAATAAAAGCTATTTACTTTAGCCTTTTGAATGTACCCGTATTGATTCGATTTAATTCGATCCTCCTTATATATAAGCGTTATATGTTTTGTTTTTAAGATATATTGTTTGAGAAGCATATGCCGGCTTAATGCGGTCATTCCTTTTGCAACTCTATGATGTTCATAACCATGGCATATTCCTGGTTATCAAGTTCATAGTCGTCGTATTCTACGTCCTTCAACTCCTCAAAAACTAACACCATCACCTACTCCACATTCAAAGCACTGTATTTCGAGCTGAGTGGCTTATGGTACAGTGTCTGAATAACATCTTCCACTTGTAAAAATAAACACAAGAAGTACAGTATATTGCACAGTCCTGCTCGAAACAAAGAGTTGTAGCCCAAAGCGAGCAAGTACAAATTCATCAAGTTGAGACATTATATAATACCATAGCTCTTTAGCCAACTCCAATTCCTCCACCACCATCACTAGCTTTACCTCCTCCACCGATACCACCACCTCCGATACCACAGATGCCACCTCCACCTATACCACCACCACCATCTTATCCTAGTCCACCAACACCGCTTATATTTTCTCCACTAACGAGATCACCTCTTTCATTTTGCAACACTACCACCACCAACATCAACACAACCAATGACACAACCACTCCCATCCACCACCACCACCTCCACCTACGTCACCCTCTTCACTACCACCACCTCCACCACTACCACCACCTACGTCACCCTCCTTTCCACCACCACCACCTCATTCTCTTCCTTCCCTTCTTCTTCCTTCTTTTCCCGAACAAGTCGATCTCATGATAAAGTACTTCTTGTCACTTCCCGATCTAGGGAATATTTCACGAGAGAGAGGTAAAGAGATTGTGGCCGCCCTAGGAAAGATGAGGGGGAGACGAGGAGGAAGGGCGGTGTGGGAGGGGGTAGGAGGGTCGCTGAGGGGCAAAGGGGGAGCGGGAAAGATAGGGAGAGGAGGAGGGGTGAGGGAGGGGGTGCAGAAAGAGGAGGGATGAGGGAGGGGTTGTACACAGGGGAGCAGAAAGATAGACAAGGATGGGATGGGGGAAGGTGTGTAAAAGAGGGGCGGATAGGTAGGTAAGGAAGGATAGGGGACGAGGTGTAGAAGGGGGACGGAGAGATAACAGAGATAGTGGAGGGAGTGTAGAAAGGGGAACGAATATATAGATAGGAAATGATGGGATAGGGGATGGTATGCAGAAAGGGGGCCGGAAGAGCTATAGGAACATTGAATGGTAATGGAGAAAAGGGGTAAAAAGGGGTAAAACCGGTATCACACGAGCACTTTTTCCCTCAACATTTATACTTAACACTGGTCTGGCAGCTTATGAGGTTAACATTTAGTATATTTCTGCTACTTATATTTATCTATCATGTCTAGTTTCAGATACCAGTGCAAAATAGTCCAGAAATGCTGATTATCGAATATTGATTATAAAAGCTCTCGTGTGATACCGGCTTACGAGAGGATGGATGAAGGTGGAGAGTTGAGTGATGTGTGCTTCTACAGGGCACACAAACACGAAGTGAAGATACAATTAAGGAGAAAAAGAAAAGGGGGCGAGGCGTTGATATGATAACTAGGCTTGATGGAGTGTCACTATTATTGAAGCTTGTGAGGGTCTCAAAGCACATGTAACTATGTTAAGGCGGAACATGGGAGAATACATTTACTTTAACCCCTTCGGTACCGGCGACGTCCTTTTATCTTTATGCTGGCTACTATTAGAGGATTTTAGTCAGTTTAGCAAAGGCCTCCAGCAATTAAAAGGCTTCAAATATTTCACTAACCCCTTTTCACTACCACAGATCCTTCTTAAACTGCCCAAAATCGTCTAAATGTAGCCAGATTAAAACAAAAATGATGTAGCCGGAACAGAAGGGGTTAGTTTGCTGGATACGAACTGAGTTATGATTGAGAGGAGATTGTTGGCTTCATTACTTAGTATTGATTAACCCGTACAGTGCTGGTGACGCTCTTTTCTTTATATTCTGGCAACTATTAGATTATTTTATTCAGCTTAGGAAGGACCTCTGCCAATTAAAAGGCTACCGACTATCTCCAATAAGTCATGTAGCTACCATATAGCCTTCCTAAGCTTCATAAAATCGTCTAAATATAGCTAGAGTACAGTATAACAGAGGTCGCTGGTTCTCATTGTTGTTCGAGCTGACGACGGGCGGAATGGGGCGGTTTTGATATCTTTGGGTTCTCGCTCGGATAGGAATGAGTGTGTTACTCATGTGTCTCGCTGCTGTTCTATGTGGTGGTGGGGGGGGGGGGGGGGGCACAGGTGACGGTGTCCTGTGTTGGATAAGAGCTGTGTCCCTAAATTTATGGTTAAGGGGAGATGGTTCACTTTTTGGGCGATTTTTGCATGTATTCATTATTTTCTAGTTTCCTCCCTAGACCTCCATCAAATTAAAAAAACATCCATTAGATCCCCCTTCTAGATTAATATGTACATTTTTCGGTAGAAAAATGTCTCTGCCGAAGGCCGCTTCTTCCAACATTGCAGACTCACTATCGTTCGCCAGGGGAAAAATCGACACCTAAATAGCACGGAAGGTCTAAATATTGACGAAGAAATGAGGCGAAAGGTCTTAAAATCGACTAACTAATGGGGCAAACATCTTAACATCTGAAAACTAATGGGGCTAAACATAGGGAGAACAAAAAAAATGGTCCAGAAAACCGGCCCATGTCCCCTTACGTATGGTCCTTGTGCATGCTTGATAGTGATTGTAGACCCAAAGTGACGGGTGGGTGATCTTACGTGCTATCTCCTGTTCTTTTTCTAATTGATCTATTTAATGTCGTTGGTACAGATGGGGTTAGAACGAACATAGGTGTAGTGTTAGAAAGGAATGATGGGTGGCCAGAAAGATACAAGAGAGAGAGAGAGAGAGAGTTGAGGTGGAGACAGGAGAGGTGATGGATGGTCAGAGAGATGGAAGGGTATCAGCGAGAGAATGGCCGTAGGAGGAAAGTGATGACCAAGATGAAACGATAGGAGGAAGAAGGAGGAGGAGGAGGAAGACAGAAGAAGAAGAAGAAGGAAGAAGAGGAAGATGGTACGATAGGTGAAGGAGGAGGAGTAGGGAAGATAATTTGATAGTAGGAAGAAAGGAGGAAGAGGAGGAAGACTGAAGAAGAAGAGGAGGAGGAAGAGTGAAGAAGAGGAAGATGGTACGATTGGTGAAGGAGGAAGAGTAGGGAAGATTATTTGATCGGAAGAAGAGAAAGCACAGGAGGGGCAAGATAAAAATGATTGGTATAGGAGGTGAAAGAGGTCAATAGTTTATAATAAGAGTACAAAGGAGTACAAAGGAAATCAAGCAACAACAGATCTAGTGACCCTTCTAGGCTGCTTGTCCTCCAAAACACTGAGGATCAAGTGTCCAAACAGTGGTTTAGAGTGGGTAAGGGAACATTGGAAAGGGAACTACTGCCCTGTAGTGGCAGGACTAGGAAGTTAGTAGGGGACATATGGGTTAGTAACTGAGGGGAGGATAAAATAAAGTTATTCATTTACAAACGCAGTCAGTCGCGGGTTTGATGCGAGCTATTTGTCTAGGCGGAATTTAAATGAATCAACGGTGCTGCAGTCTATAACGTCTCGGGGAAGCCGAATGAAGGATAAGGGAAGAAGGATGAATGATATAATGAAGTATGACACCATCTGTTAATGAGGACGATAAGCACGACAACAGATTATTGGATAGGAATGATCAAGGTCTATACTTACACACTGATGATGGGAGGATGAGGTGAGAGTTCAAACGATCCTTACACGATGAAGATTAGTCACTTGTTGTAGGAAGATGAAAATACAATGATTGAGGAAGAGGGACAATGAGGAGGACCGGAAGGAAATGAAAGAAAAAATAACTAATAGCGTGATAGTAATAACGAATGGATATTTCTTAAGGGGGGTCACCGGCTTTGTTTTATCTTGCTCTCCTTTTCTCTCTTCCCCTGGCTTGTATCCATTCGACCCCATTCAGCCAACTGTTTTAAGACGTTTATCCCCAGCCAGGTGTCGATTTCTTCCTGGCGAGCGATAGCGAGCCAGCATTGTATGGAGAAATCCGGCTTCGCCGGAGACATTTTTCTATCGAAATTTTTTACAAATTTAGCTTGCTGTCAAAATATAAATATATATATGCTGGCTCGCTACCGCTCTCCAGGAAAATATTGACACCTGGACGGGGGTAAACGTCTTAAAGCAGTAGGCTGAATGGGACCGAATGGATCCAAGCCAAAGAGAGAGGGAGAAAAAGAGAAAAACAGCGAGGTGGGCTCCCTTAAAGATTAGATGACTGGAAAGTGAGGGACCATAATTAGAGGAAAAGAATAGCATTAACAGGAAAACAAACGTAGTTGAAGTAGGAGAGGAATAGAAGTAGGGGAGATAAAAGAGGAAAATGAAGCAATAGGAGAATGAGTTTGAGACGAAGAAACTTGAAGATAAAATTACAGGCTCACTATCGTTCTCCAGGACAAAAATCGACACCTAAATCGCACGAAAGGTCTTAATATTGACAAGGAAATGGGGCGGAAGGTCTTAAAATCGACAAACTAATGGGACAAACATCTTAAAATCTGAAAACTAATGGGGCTAAACATGAACACATGAGAACTGAAAGCCAAATCATTTTAAGATTATCGAAGGAGGATGAGGAGGAAAAACTATAAATGGAATAATAGATAAGACGAACAAATAATAAAAACAAGACTAAGGGCCTGCACGGGGATGAAGAAGGAAGAGAGCGAAAATTATAAGAAAGATAAATGTAAAGGAGCAGAAGAAATGGATCGTAGGCGGCAAGGAGAGAGAGAGAGAGAGAGGAAGAGGGAGGTGGGGGCGTCCGAATGAAGAGCTAATGAACTCAAATTAATACCATACAAATAATATTTTTTATCTTAACATTACATTTTGACTATCATTATTTTAGATATACAACTGAACATTTAATCAGGAAAAGTAGTCAGAGTTCATGTAGACTTGCGAGGGAGAACACTTAAACGAAACATATTCTTACCACCCATTTAACCTGACTGTGACGAGTTATTTTTAAGTTTAATAACACCGTCTGGAGGTGGCTAGCCTAGAACTAGCACACATGTTGATCTTATTGAGTGTCATATACTGATCTAATTTATTTATTTCACTCCAAACACCACCTAATGAAATTAATGAAAGCATGTGAACCTACCGGGATTCGAACGTGTATGATGTACAAACTGGTTGATCTCTTCTTCCTCATTGTGTACTTTTCTTCCACGATATTCCTGATAATTCGATAACACGATATAACACGATATTCGATGATAACACGATAATTCCTGCACCATCATCTCTGCTTCACCCTCCCTCACACACACTGTACATACACACACACGCACCCGGCCGGCCCCTGGTTCTCAAAATGCGCAGGGTGGTGATACAGGTGATAGTGTGGACGTCACGACAGATAAATTGCGCAATCAGAGGACAATGGAAGCGAGGGGAAGGAGAGGAGGTGGAGGGATGGTGGTAGAGGGGTGAGGAGGTGGAGGGGTATAGCGATGGTGGTAGGATGTTGGAATGGAAGTGGATGGTGAGGGAGAGGAGGTGAAGGGATTTTCAAGGGGTAGTGGGTGGTGGTGAAGGAGGTGGAGGGGTAAAGGGATGGTGGTAGGATGTTGGAGTGGAATTAGATGGTGGTGGAGGTGAGGTGAAGGGATTGTGTAGGGGTGGTGAAGGAGCGGATGAGGTTATGGGATGGTGGAGTAGAAGAAGGATAGCCCCGTGGAAGGGTTGTGAAGTGGTATTAAAAGTGGAAGAATAAACTACTGGTGGAAAATTACATAGACGTTGGACGGATGGAGGAATGATGGAAATATAGTGGTATGGAAGAAAGGTGGAGGTATACCAAGATGGAGGAGTGATTAAGGGGATAGGGGTTATTTTGGGGGGTCTACGGTATATATTTATATATTCATTTATATTTTAGTTTCCTCCTAGACCTCCATCAAACATAAAACAAACAAAATCCATTAGATCCTCCTACGAGATTAATGTCATAGCCGAAAGCCGGTTCCTCCACAATTACAGGCTCGCTATCGCGCTCAGGAAACAAATCGACACCTTAAGGGCACGAAATGTCTAAATACTGACAACTTAATGGGGCGAAAGGTATTAAAATCGACAAACTAATGGGGCGAATGTCTTAAAATCTCAAAACTAATGGGGTTAAACATAAGATGGAAAGATATAATGGTGGTAGAGTGGTATGGCTTGTGCAGGAATAAACGAGTGATGCAGTGGTTCAGAGACGTTGGAGAAGGGAGGGATACAAGTGTGGTAGAATGGAGGGGATTGATGTAGGAACAGAAACGGCGGTGCTGCTTTTACAGGATTGGATTGTGTTGTGGCGATGATAAAGGTACTCGAAGAAAGGGGGATGAAAAAAGAAAACCTAGAGAGAAGGTAAATGATGCAAATGTTTAGAGAAAAGAGTCAATGTGTACATAAGAGTTACAGACACAGAGTCAATGTGTACATAAGAGTTACAGACACATGTATACAATAGAATCGGAGGGGAGAATTGATATGCAAGTGTGTAGTATAAAAAAATATATTGATAATATTACGTGGAGTATTAACCCCTTCTGTACAGGGACGTGTTTTTAATGTTCTTGTAGCTATATTTAGACGATTTTGTGCAGTTTAAGAAGGATCTGTGGTAGTAAAAATGGGTAAGCGAGATAGTTCGAAACCTGTTCATTGCTGAAGACCCTGTTTAAACCGAATAAAATTGTCTAACAGTAGCCAGAATACAGTTCAAAAGACGTAGCCGGTACAGAAGGGGTTAAGTGTCAAGCGGATGATGTATTTATTATTTATCGCACAGTAGTATTTATAGTAAAGAAGGATAGAGTGATGTGGGTATTTATTATGACTTAATCTTAATTGTCCAATATATTCAGGGAAATACAATACAAATGTAGCGAAAGAATATTAATGGTGTACGAGACGAAAGGGTAAAGCGAACGGAGAGGATAAATATATATAGGAGAAATACGGCAGAGTGAATTAAGGAGAAACGAAAGAGGAGCGGAAGCGAACGACAAATGGCCCAAGTTTGGCTTTAAATTCTCACTAATATCTTCCTCTCCTTCCATCTTGACTTTTTACACTTTTCTCTGTACACCCAGTAAATATCAGTGCAGGTATTTTCTGATGGATCCCGTATAATTATTCGTCCGGTCACTATTGTTACATTTATATAATATTTATGATTCTCGTCGTTATAGTTTGTGTACCCTTTACGTTATAATTGATATCTAAAAAACATGTCTAGTTGTATGAGTTATTTACAGTTATTGAATATGCTTTCTGCTATTGTTTTAGTTAATTTGTATACCGGTATACACTATAAATATGTTTACTCATATATATATATATATATATATATATATATATATATATATATATATATATATATATATATATATATATATATATATACCGGTATATATATATATATATATATACAATATATATTTTGTTTACACTTTCTGTACGTAGTCACCTCTCTGATGTGAGTTTTATTAACTACCTTTCCCTATATATTTTCATATTTCACAATTCGCCTATACGATATTACGTTCATATTACGTTCATATTACGTTCATATTACGTTCATATTACGTTCATTCCTTCATTCTTCAGTCTCTGTTTAGCTTTATTTGTATCAGCCATGTATGTTGCCGCGTTCCTGAATATATTAAGCGCTTTTGATATTTATCGATGCGTTTGTGTGCAAATATGTATGTTATTCATGTTCGCACTCTTCTATATCATTCTTTAATTTGTTTATTTTTAATCTTATTCATATCGTGTTCGTATTGCTAAGGAGTTCTTTTATCGTCATTATTTTCTGGCATTTGTAGTCTGACATCTTCAAAATTTAAGTTATCTCAAAAATAAGCCACCTAGCCTAATCTACCTTCAGTCTACATTCCGATTCTAATGTGGAAGAGCCTCAACATATTACGAGAACAAATTGGTCATTAAAAATTGCCGAAAGAATCGCTCGTGTCTGCTGTTAGTCTCTTATCTTCCCTTATTTTACATCCCTCAACTTTATTTCTCACTATCTTATTTACACGAATCTTTGCCCCCATTTCCTTCTTTATCTGCATGTATATTGCTATCTTTGCTATCTTCTCTCTCTCCCCCTTCTTTTCTATCTTTATTTATATTATTCTATCTTTGTTTTCCCTCCCTTTCTCTATCTTTGTTTATATTCCTCTCCTCCGTCTCTCTGATTTAGTCTCCGCCTCTCCCACGATCTCTCAGGCTTTCCAGGGCCCATTTTTCTTCCCTCCTTATCCTCTCCTAATATACTCTTCCTACTGCACTCTCTCGCTCTCTCTCGCTCTCGCTTGCTCTCGCTCTCTCTCTCTCTCGCTCTCTCTCGCTCTCGCTCTCGCTCTCTCTCTCTCTCTCTCGCTCTCTCTCGCTCTCTCTCGCTCGCTCGCTCGCTCTCTCTCTCTCTCTCTCTCTCTCTCGCTCTCGCTCTCGTGTATGTATGTATGTATATATATATATATACTGTATGTTAAATATGACATGGGAGCATTATATTCGATTTGAAAGGAAGTTTGTGTGTTATATGCCAAAGTAATTATGTTTTGTATATCCTATCTTGAAGTTTAGCTCATTTTATTTTTCACTAACTCACACACACCCTCTAAACACCCAAGTATTGCCATTGTCTTATTAATATAGGGGTTTCTTTTCTTTCGCAGGTGAGGCTACTAATGGATTTCCTTCGTGTGAACAAAAACAAACAAGCAAACAGGAACTGGAGAATTACAAGGTACGAAATTGGGATTATCTTTTACTCTCTTCCTATCTCCTTATTATTGATTACCTCTCTAACCTTGTATAGCCACACTCAACAGATACTTAGTCTCTCTCTTCCCCCTTTACCCATCACTCTCGTTTCATTCATTCTCCTTCTTGTTCCTATCTCTGCTCTTTCTCATACTCTCATATACACAATCTTTTTCTTTCTTGGTTTAGTTCCTGTTTTACTCGTCCTACTAGTTTATACTCTACCCATGGTACCTTTCACTCGTGCCCATGTTTTTGTTTGCGTTCCGTATGCATCTTTCATTGTTATTTCTACATACATTCTCATATATCCTATAAGAGTTTTCTCCACATATACTCTTTGTTTGTCATATTGCCCTAGTTGCTATGATATTACCTATTTTACTCCTTGTTATAAATGTTGTGGCACCTATTTCTGTCGTACTGGTATTATAGCCTTATTGTTTGTGCGTGTTCTCTTTTGTTTGTGCTTATTGAATTATTTATGTTTTTGTTTCAAGTTTATTTTTTTGTCCACCTCCTCTCCCTCTCGTCTTTATTTTCAGCATGAGTGTTTAAGTGTGTTTCCCCTTTTCGACGTATCCTTCCTCCCATAACAATCCCCCTCTTTCTCCCCCACCAATATATTCTTCATCCACTATCGCTGCCGTTTCATCCTGCCATTTAATTTCTTCCTCCACCACCATCACCAGCACTACCACCAATACTACCCACATCACCAACGCCACTACCACCACCACTGCCATTACCTACTCTTCCTCCACCATTTTAATAACAGTCACCAGATATTTCTCCTCTCCTGCCTTTTCCTTAGTTTTCTCCTTCTCCCTCTCCTCTTCTTCCTCTTTATCCACCTATACTCTTCCTTCTCCACCACGATCACACCAACCTTTTGTTCTCGTCTCCTGTCCTTTTTCCGCTTCCTCCTCCTCTTATCTATCTTTATTCTCCTCTTATCTATCTTTCTCCTCTTCCTCTTAGCTCTCTTTCTCCTTCTTATCTTAGCTATCCATCTCCTCTTAGCTATTTTTCTCCTCCTCCTCTTCTCTTCTTCCTCCTGCTCTTCTTCTTCCTGGCCCTCCTCCTCCTCTCTACATCAGCGCTAACTAACGACATAATCACCCCACCTTATTATCTTCTTCACTTTTTAATTATTCTCATTATGGAACCTCTCACCCTCTCTCTTACACCTTCACGCCTCTCTCTCTCTCTCTCTCTCTCTCTCTCTCTCTCTCTCTCTCTCTCTCTCTCTCTCTATATATATATATATATATATATATATATATATATATATATATATATATATATATATATATATATATATCTGTAATTCATACACTAATATATCCATGTTATTAATATATATATATCCACTAAACACCAATGTTCAATGTGCATATCATTACTCTACTGAAACAAGCCATTATTTGTTCAAACCAATGCCACCTCTTTGATCCGTCAAGCAGAAATACAAAACTCATATATTCTACCTGACATATTTTTACATCATCTTTGACTTTAGCCTACATATTCTAGCATAATAGGTTTCGTCTTTCCACGTGCCAAATAGTTAATATTATGAAAACAAAACTCACAACTATACATAGGTAATTGTTAAAATGTGTACACACTAAAATATTGTAGGACGCTATCCCTACTCTTACTCTTAATTCTATGACTCTCATATCTTCTATAATATCTACTAATATTCAATTGATTTTTGAATTGTATTAGATACAACTCACATGAACGTAAAATTGATATTTTGAGATGGCAATCAGATGAAATATATATTTTTACGGGTGTGAACACCCTCTGTTATCGTGTATTTAATTTAAAGGCAGAGTACAATAAACTCCAAGCATCTGTAAATACAATAATACATATAATAATAATAATAATAATAATAATAATATAAAGCCATCCCAACTTAAGCCGTAGCCAAAAAGACGAACTCCTGGACTAAGCAATAACACAGCATAAAGTCAGTATTCGGAGCAGGTCTCTTTAATTCACTTATAACTACCGCTGATAACAACTTGTCCGCAATAACTAGTTTTGGCTTGCCCCCGCTCTCTGGCACGGGGAGATTACCGCTTATCCCTGTCATTAGTCTAGCAGATAGATAGATATTTGCTTATTTTACAAGCAATATGATATTCGACAAGTTAAGAGAGGGGAAACCTGATTATAATGTGAAATAGTTTGTATATATATATATATATATATATATATATATATATATATATATATATATATATATATATATATATATTTTTTTTTCTATGTGATTGAGGGAGGCAAAGGCATAACTGCCTATAGCGAGTGCCTCCCCCATAGTTGAAAGAGTGACAGGGCCAAAATCAAGGGACGTTCGAGCCAAAATGCCTGGACACACAGAGTTTGAAGCAATTTAAGTCATAGGAAGAGGGAAAGACTGATTCTGGGAGAGAGTTCCAGAGCTCAGATGTTGAGTAGAAGAAAGTTTGAGAGTAATATATATATATATATATATATATATATATATATAAAGATATATTATATATATATTGATTGTAAGTAGAATTCATATTTGTTTTCACCAACCCACCAATTAATTTACAAATACACCTAACTAATGAAATCAATGAAAGTAAAGCAGAGGGATATAATGAACAGTACTTATAGTGAAAAGTACTTATAGTGAACAGTACTTATAGTGAACAGTACTTATAGTGAACAGTACTTATAGTGAACAGTACTTATAGTGAACAGTACTTATAGTGAACAGTACTTATAGTGAACAGTACTTATTACAAACAGTAGAGTAATCTATTCTTCGGTACTCTTCATAAATACTTGGGTGATTCAGCGTGTAGAGTCAGTATATATAACCAGTGAGATGGATCAGCCTCAGGATTCAGCAGGGGGTTTGGGGGGAGGGGGGGGGGGCAGTCAGCAGTGGTCGCCCCCCTCAGACTAAGTGGCAGCAGAACAATATTACCCAGCATACCATAAACCAGACACTATTAGCTTAAAAGCCACCACCACCACCACCACTGTCTAGATCCCCTCCTCCACCACCACCACTACTGTCTAGAGATCCCCTCCCCCACCACCACCACCACCTCCACTCTCTAGATCCCCTCCCCCACCATCACCACCACTGTCTAGATCCCCTCCCCCACCACCACCACCACTGTCTAGATCCCCTCCCCCACCACCACCACCACCACCACTGTCTAGATCCCCTCCTCCACCACCACCACTACTGTGTAGCGATCCCCTCCCCCACCACCACCACCACCACCACCACCTCCACTCTCTAGATCCCCTCCCCCCCCACCACCACCACTGTCTAGATCCCCTCCCCCACCACCACCACCACTGTCTAGATCCCCTCCCCCACCACCACCACCACTGTCTAGATCCCCTCCCCCACCACCACCACCATTGTCTAGATCCCCTCCCCCACCACCACCACCACTGTCTAGATCCCCTCCCCCACCACCACCACCACTGTCTAGATCCCCTCCCCCACCACCACCACCACTGTCTAGATCCCCTCCCCCACCACCACCACCACCGTCTTGATTCCCTCCCCCACCACCACCACTGTCTAGATCCCCTCCCCCCCCCCCACCACCACCACTGTCTAGATCCCCTCCCCCACCACCACCACCACTACCACTGTCTAGAACCCCTTCTCCCCCCCCACCACCACCACTGTCTAGATCCCCTCCCCCACCACGACCACCACCACCACTGTCTAGATCCCCTCCTCTCCCACCACCACCACCATTGTCTAGATCCCCTCCCCCACCACCACCACCACTGTCTAGATCCCCTCCTCCCC